>CALNXK010000142.1:1000000-1007500 GCA_942486035.1 Porites lobata | reverse complement strand
TATGCAAAATAACGATTCCTAATTCAAGGAAGAAAGCCTGGAAAGATTCGATTCACATTTAAACTATTATAACCTTAGCAATCGTTGGATGACTTCTTGTTTTGCTGCATAGTTGAACTGTTTCATGCCTGTTCTATTTCCTGCCGCATCTCGATTTCTTGTTTTGCTGCAGTTGAACGGTTTGTATCAACCATGTCCATTTTCTTTGAAGAAATGGACATGGTTGACATAAACCGTCCTTTCTCCATCGCCCTCTGAAGTAAAGAGACAAACCATCGACTTATCAGCACGAGAAAGCAGCCCAAATCTTGCGTTCCCCGCAAAATATGATGTCTGAATCGCAAGGAGCGCTAATATTCTATCCATAAGCAAGGACGCTTGCAACTTCTCAGCCGTCGTTTAATATTTGAGAGGCTCCGCCCAGAGTTCCACACACTTACCATCTGATACACCAGACAGAAAAGGTAACTCTTTCGTATATCTTCTATTGACAAATGATGTCCCTGTCACATACCAAATCTAGACCCCTTATCCCTTTTAACTGCTGTAAAAGCACCATTTTTTAATATGAAAAAATCACTTAACTAGAAAGTTATCTTATCTCTTTCACATCCATAAAATGCGTCGGTTAGCCCTTTTCGGTCCTTTTAAAGACCTTAACGACAGATTAATATTTGTCTACCTGCCTTTCTTAAACTTCAATGAAATCCCTACCCTTTAATATACCTGAGGGTTCCCCTTTCGGGCGGAGCCTTCCTCTATAGGCCATTACGGGGTGCTGCCGGGTGAAAAAAAAAAACAAACAACTTTACCCTTTGCCTCTATTTTTATATCGCACTTCTTTACTTTGTTATATACTTACTTCATTTGTAAAAGGTTTTCCAGGCTACTAAGCTATTGTGATACTGCTGATTAACCGTCACGGAGACAAGCATATCAATCGACGTCAGGTGGATTTCGATTACAGCGCTCTTGCTTCCAAAGTCTTCAACAACAATAAAGCATCGATTAATTTAAACTTGGAACAACAAATAAATTTTTTAGTGGTACCTTTAACGGTACGCTTGACAGCTTCACAGCGATCTGGAGTGGATTTTAGCAGATTTGCTGTTCACTTGTGTGTAACTCTACTAACCGTCAGTGTGTGTGTCTGCGTATTGGGCAAGCAACTGTTATATTGAGTCGGTTGCTGACACCACAGTTTCAAAATCTGTTTTTCCCATACAGACTCTCATATTACGCTTGGGCCTCCTGTGCTGACACTGCCATCAGGATGTGCTCTGTCTTTGTTCGATGCCGAGTGAGAAATTGTATGGATTACAGCGAATTTGATTTAAAGCTCAAACCAAACTATCTGTTGGATTTTCTTTCGCTGTGTACGCTATCTAACCGCTACACTTAAAGCAAATGGCCGTCGTCGCGCGTGCTGGATTAACGAGCTAACTTTAAGCTCGCAGCGGGGATTAACGACCTCTGTGCGTGCGAGAATGGATAATAGTCTTTCTATTATCCATGGTGCGAGTTAACATATTCTGCGCGTGCTCACTTAATGAACAATTAATGAATGAGGCTGAGTATCTTATGAAGAATTATGGAGATCTCCATAATTCTTCATATGAAACGAAAGCCGTATTCAATAATTGTTTTATTATTCATTGAAAAAAATTCCCAGTTTAAAAATATAGCTAACACAAGCTTACCTGCATCGATGTTAAGTTTATCTTCGATAGTTTACGTTTAGGTTTGTCCAGCTCCGCAAATATTCTCCAAATAGCAGATGTCGCCCTCCGAGTTGTCTTCTAACTGTTTTTGCTATGTTTTTAGCCATTATTTCGCCTAGTTCCAGCTGTAGTTGTTACTCTTGAAACGAGTGAAGTGTCCGCCATTTTAGTTTTTACAACGAAAACAAAGTCAATCTCGTCCCTACGTCTTCTCGGTTAACGGTGCATTAACCTGTAGAAGGCTGCATTTTTGACGTCATTTTCTCGTTAAATACAAAATTCTTCCAAATTTGGCCATCAGTAACTGGTTATGGTGAATTATGCGTGTGCTTTTAGCCAATCAGAATTAGGGAAATATTTTGAATGAATAATAATTGGACTTAACTGGCTGTAGTCATGAAGGATCGAGGTGGTACGATATCGCCTGTAGTCTTACTACGTTTCCTGCGTCTATTGATGTGCTCCGTGGATATACATGAACACCCCTCCAAGCTGTTTGTGAAAAGTATGCCACGAGAACCATTTCATCCAGTTTCTTGATATCCAACTGGAGGAATGAAAATTAAGTCCGCAGCATGGTGGCGGGTGCAAGCAATCGGTTTGGTGCTTGGCCTTGTAGAAATTCTTGAAGTCAAGAGTACCATCCGCGCATTTGTCACATCTCTTTTTTCAGGTTAAATGTTTTCCGATTTGATCTATCAAAGACTGTTGCAAGAGTCTCCCTTTCTTTCCCGCCCCTCTCTCTCTCGCGTTTCCTTCCGCGTGTGTCGGGCTCGCGCTTCAGCGACTTCTCACGTTTAGCCTGTTCCAGGTGTTCGGAACGTAGAGTGTGACGCGAAGTAAGAAAAGGCGGTGGAAAAGAGGGAGAGGGTGAGAGAGGAGGGAACGACTGTGAGATTGCTTTTCAAATGGTCATTCCGCCCACTTTGTCGGCTAGTAATCCGACCTTACTTTCCGGTGTTAAAAGTTGTCATCAAGCAAAGGGTAACAGACTTACTAAATTATTTTTTTAAAACAATATGTATGTATTCCGAATAAAATCTTTTAGAATTGTTTTCTGAAAACTGATACATGTATATCCTTCAACTCTAAAGATGAAAGAACTGGCAAGTAACACTCGTTCCACTTTCTCTGCCGGTGATTTTCACTCAGACCGTAGACGAGCTGCCGTCGGTTTTTTTTTTGTTGTTGGTATTATTGAAATGCTGTTTGAATTTGTTTGTCGGTAAAAGCATCCCCGCGTAGCTTTGGGTGAGACTTGTGTTAAGCGAATAGAGATCTCCAAATTTCAAAATACAGGGCACGCCCCGAGACTAACCTATTTGTACCTTTCCACAAAATCGGTTCTTAAATTAAAATATCCCGGTAAATGTTTTGACAGCCAGCTTCAGGGCAAAAGCAACTGCGTTTACTTTCTGAATTCATGGCAGATTGGTCCACGCTTTTCCTATTCAATGTAGTAGCGACTCCTGAAGAGAAGTGAAACAAACAAGCTCGCTAAAAGTCAATAAATGGTGAACTTTCAAGGCCCTACTTTCCAGTAACGGGATCCTGCCTCAAAACGTTTTTTCCTGTTTTCGAGGATGATATTCCCCATTAACTGTGTTGTTTATTTTGAATCACTTCACCACGCATCAAGATGAACTGATGTGAAATCGCATTGCTAGCGCATCACATTTCCAGTCAACGTAATGAACCTCCGAGTGCTGACAAGAGCTGTCAAAATCGACCAATCAATCTGGTATATTCCTGGTGTACCTGGACAAGCTCTTCTTTAAAAAAAAGGTACCACAGGCTTTCCCTCATCGCTCTCACCCGTACCCCAACCCCTCACTGTTCATATAAACACCAATGAAATACCAGGTGAGCTTTCGCGCGAAAACTTGATATCTTCACATGAAAATATCACCGTTGGTATGGCTACATAATAAATCGCGCCTTCCACACCAAAAAACTATCAAAGTGAAATGGTTTGGTATTTCATTGGTGTTTATATAATAAATAGAACATTACATGGCCGCTTGGAGATACGAACGCTCACTCGTGAAATATTTTTTTCAACACAAGAAGAGAAATTTCGCATCTCCAAGCGGCCATGTAATATCCTCCATGTCCACTTTATTTCAACAGATGAATCTTTAAGGCTTCCCAGGGGACAGAAGGTATGGCAGAACAACACCCAGTCACGAATTCCCGCCTACAGACTTTATAAATAACAATCATCCTTACTTTTAGCTGACTTTCTTTGCCTTGGAGGATTTGGGACCACAAAATCAGCAACGACTGGGGTGAAACGTCGCTGAAAAATAACTATGTGTTTTTTTTCAAAGCCTTAGTGCATTTATTTAGACTGGGCCGGGGTTTCTGGATGACTGAGCACCTACCCATCCCTTAAGTCAACATTAACACCAACAACAACAACTTTATTGACTTTATCTTCGACAGGAAGATTTCAGTACCAAAACAATGACAAATGAAAAAAGTAAAATAAAAGTTAAGTAAGAAAGAAAGGAACAATTGAATATTATCATAAAAGAAAAATTACTTGGCTATGTACGGCCTCTACGCTACTCGCATGGTAAGAAAGTTTAATTAGAGTTCGGATGCATAACACTTACATCTCCCTTACTTACATAACCCTTACTTACATAACACTTACAGATCTCCCTTAGAGCAAAGTTGTGATTTAGGGGAGGGGTAGCTGCTCAGCTACCCAACCTCAATTGATCCAATTTTTTGGTATAATTAATTATGCCTTGTTGCATGCTCGCAGTTCGTTAGCTTTTAGACGTTGCTTAGCAAAGGCAAATAGTAGACTGGGGGCATTTAAATCTCCTAAAATAGTGAAGAAGAGGAAACTTTTGTGCCCAGCGCTATTCCGCAGTGAAATAAATACAAAACCCGGAGGAAAATTGGTCTCCATCGGTTAGGTCAATAAAACGTAAACTCGAAGTAGATTAGGAATCGAAGAAGTGAAAGGCTGTTCAAAATTTCTGAAGGGATGTAATGAAGCCGGACGTCTGCTACTTTTAACATGTGGGAACAATTTTTCATGCTAAATCGATTACTTTCGTGGAAATTTTGGAGACATAAATTGTAAATTAAGTTTAAATTGGTTTAGAGGTGGAATTTTATGTCGTCAGAAGCAGTAAAATTGAATTACAATTTATTACAACGAGTGTAGAAGGCCTAAATGTAATAAACGGTCCTAAATGTAATAAAGTCCTAAATGTAATAACATTTTGTCCTAAATGTAATAAAGTCCTAAATGTAATAACAATTTGCCCTAAATGTAATAAACTCAAGCTGCCAACGACAGTAATTACTAGAATAAGCCCAGCCCTCAAATAAGCGCCGCATGTGGCGCCGCGGCGCTTATTCGAGTAAATACGTTACTAAGCGGTATTGCTATGGTATTAAGCTCCGCTCTCAAATAAGCGCCGCATTTTTGGAGAAAAAGTTAATAAGCGCCGCGGTGCTAATTCGCGTAAATTCGGTACATTTCCTAATAAGTCGGCACTTCAACAAAAACTGCAAAAAGTGAAAAACGGATTAATGCCTTTTGTCACACAGTACAATCCATCAGTGCCTAACCTTAAAAATATTTTAATGAGCAAGTGGCATTTAATCGAAAACCAACCAATGCTGAGAGAAATATACAGAGAACCACCTCTCATCTCCTACAGGAGAGGAAAATCTCTAAAAGACATACTTGTTAGAGCTAAACTCTTAAGGTCAAAGACCTATTACATCACGAAACAGCGGGAGTCGTGTTTAGCCTGTCAACCCCTTTTAACCGCTTATTTGAGGGCGGCCCTTATGCGTGTAAATATGGTAATTGGTAATGTACCGTCTTTACGCGCGCGAATAAGCTCAGCGGCGCTTATTAACTTTTTATCCCAATTGCTGCGCTTGTTTTAGAGAGATGCTTATTCGCATAAATACAGTAATTGGTATCTTAAGAGTTTATTACATTTAGGGCAAAATGTTATTACATTTAGCACTTTATTCTTTATTCGATCTTGACAGTTATGCAAACCTGAGACGACGTCGAGGGTTTGCATAACTGTCTCGAATTCTCCCAACCCCTCGAGTGTTTATATCAGGCTATTCAAACTGACAGGAAAAAAGTTTTCTATCGCTTAAATATTGCTTTTTTTTAGAAAAATACTGTTACTTTGCCGTTTACAAGCAATTTATTTGTAAACGTTAAGTTTCACAGTGCAGAAGGAAATGTACCGAATTTACGCGAATTAGCGCCGCGGCGCTTATTAACTTTTTCTCCAAAAATGCGGCGCTTATTTGAGAGCGGAGCTTAATACCATAGCAATACCGCTTAGTACCGTATTTATTCGAGTAATTACTGTAATTGGCAGCTTGAGAGTTTATTACATTTAGGCAGGAGCCCATTTGATGGGCTCCTGATTTAGGGCAAATTGTTATTACATTTATAATGGTAATTGAACTAAGTGGAGTGCAATTTGGTCTGAAATCATACGCGTGATTTCAAAATCGAACGAGCGCGCAGCGCGAGTTTGATTTGAAATCACAAGTATGATTTCAGACCAAAATTGCACGACACGAATTTCAATTACCACTTTATTACATCCATTTTGAAATCGCAGAATTTAGTCAGTACTAATATTTTATTGATCGAGTAGCCGGTTTGTTAAAAAGCCGAAACAAAAAGGCTTTTACATCTCATTTTGTATTCGAAACAGAAATGATGCGATATGTAGAACAAAAATGGTGCGAATTAAAATAGAAATGATGCGATTTAGAACATGAATGACGCGATTTGGAACAGATGCGATTTAGCGCAAAAAATGGTGTGATTTAGGAATAAATCACACTGCTGAGAGCCAATCAGATTGCACGGATAGCCAGTGATTTCAAAGTGGATGTAATAAAGGACTTTATTACATTTAGGACAAAATGTTATTACATTTAGGACTTTATTACATTTAGGACCGTTTATTACATTTAGGCCTTCTACAACGAGAACTCTTCTGAAAATTAATTTCCATTAACTTTTTCGTTTTTGAATTTGTTTGGATAAAATCCCTCAGTCGAGAGATTTATCTGTATAAAAATACCTCAAACGAGGGATTTTACAGATAAATTCATAATTTATTTTTAGCTATGAATTCAATTCATCAGCCCCGCTCTTCCCTGCTACGTTGTCAAGTCCTCCCCGGACTTTCAGTTTGTTGAATATTCAAAAGAGTTTTCACGTTAAATATGTAGGTTGTTGAATAACAAAAGAAAAGGTGTGTATCAAGAAATACTGAAACGAGATAAAACACGACTGACAGTCACCGAGGATAGAGGTGCAGTGGTATTTGTCGGAGAAAAGAATTGAAAGAACCTTGCAGTGTCTGTGGCTTATACATGCAGGTATGTACGCTATCCAACGTCTTTTTCGGATTGCATTAATTGCTTCTGTTTTCTACCAGAATCACCTTTATTAAAGAATTCAGCGACTTGAATAATTGAATTAATATAACTGAATGTCATAGTAGAAACCTGTGCTTGGTGGTCAGGCCGGGTGACCATCCTTCCCCATAAGGATCTTTACTCCGTTAGCTAGTACTGAACTAAAGATTACGGACTGCGGGCGACAATGATCGAAGGTCACAACGCTGTTGCTCCATCGCTTTGCTTTGCTTCTTGGTCGTCGGCCTCAAATCAAACGAATTTCTCTTCGAAATTTCTTGTCTTTAATGTAAAACTTAGAAAGCGTCTTAGGATGCAAGTGCCGACAAAATAGAAGGAATTC
>CALNXK010000142.1:992500-995000 GCA_942486035.1 Porites lobata | reverse complement strand
GAACATAACATGACGCGAAAATTAAGTGAGTAACAATACATCAGTTATAGCTAATAATGAAAAAAAAAGTTGACCAAATAATGTTTTTAATCTGTTCTGAGGCAATTTTCAACGTCTTCTCCCCCCTCATTGCTACTTTTAAGATGGGCCCATCTTGCCCGCTCGGGATTTTCCGCGTTGATCAGAAAAGAAAAGATTTTGTTTTAAACAAGTTTCTGTTTAACAGCTAAAAATAAGACGATCGGTGATGATACAAACTGGAAAAAAAAAAACGGTTACCATGTCCTTAGGTTCGCTTCATAGAGTAATCGCGCCTCGCACTGCCACATGTTCCCACATCGCATGATAACAGTAATTAATGACGTCTTTGCTTAAAAAAAAGAGCCATTGGACTCACATGATAAATTAACACATGCCTGATATTCGAACGACAGTTGACCGATATACCACCGACAGTTGACCGATATACCACCGACAGTTGACCGATATACCACCGACAGTTGACTGATATACCACCGACAGTTGACCGATATATCACCGACATATGACCGATAGTAAGTCGAGGTGCGTCGTCGAAATATCGACCGATACTCGGCCGATAGTCTTTCTCACTATCGACCGACTATCGACCGACTGTCGACTGACTATCGACCGCTATGTCGACCGACTGTCGACCGAGTATCGACCGACTGTCGACCGACTGTCGACCGACTGTCGACCGACTAGCGACCGAGTATCGACCGACTGTCGACCTACTATCGACCGACTGTCGACCGCTATATCGACCGCTATGTCGGCCGCTATATCGACCGATGTCTCGGTCGACATTACCCACAGTAAACAAGATCCGATTTTCGCACCTCCGCGCGCATTATGTGTTATTCATCTGTTTGCCCTTTTCGAAACTTCCATATTCCGTGTATCTTTACCCATCTCTCATTCGGTTTTTTTTCTCTCTAGACTGCTTCATCAAGCAGGAAGTTCGCCGTGGACCTTAAGTTAAAATGAGCGAATTGAAATTTGTGACACGTTTGCATTTTGTACCTTTGAGTTCTGAGACGGAGAATACCGAGACGGAAGCCGCTTAGGTATCATAAATAGCTGTCACTGGTGTTTGAGTTTCTCTTGGAACGGAAGATCTAGCGAGCATGACTGTAGCTTGCCTTTATTTTTTCCAAGGACGAGAGAGATTGTAAGAAGGATTTTTATAGAGTAATATCAAAACCTTGAAAACAGATAAACTGTAGGAGAGCTTTTTCTGAAACCCGATTATCCGAACATGCAGGAATTTTTTCTATCTGGGCAACATCATCTTTTTTTCCAAAAGCAGAACATTTAGATAACATTTAGATTTGATTTTGTGTACTTGTTGTTGTTCTGTATGGTGGCCGAATATGAACGCGCGACATTGGCGCGTTCGCCAGATTCGCCACGTGAGAGTGAATTGCTGCTGTTTACGATCATGGTTTTGACATTTCGTTTGTGAGAGCCGACGTAAATGTTGGTCCCAACGTCGCTGATTGATGTAACACTGTGCTCGTCTTCGTGTAATTTCATATCAGTTTAACTTCCTCGGGTTTGGCGCATA
This sequence comes from Porites lobata, assembly GCA_942486035.1. Lineage (NCBI taxonomy): Eukaryota > Metazoa > Cnidaria > Anthozoa > Scleractinia > Poritidae > Porites > Porites lobata. The sequence continues at coordinate 993,412 of CALNXK010000142.1, read as the reverse complement.
GAAATCTTTTAAATTTTTGATATGTTATATTTTTCAACATAACAAAGCAATAGACGAAATAAAAAGTTGTTCGAATGAGTCTTAAGCTATCTTAATTCAACTTTAAAATTCAAATTTCGCGCTTTTCGCTTTATTGACCAATCAGAGCATTCAGATTTAATTTGATTAGAGAAATTAGCGCCTGAAAAATAACTGACGCTATTGCCGCGGGCTATTGTTTTTCTGCCTGCTTCTTAGCTGGACCATTACTTAATCTTCAATTTCCATACCCTCGGTCTAATTCTGCAAAGCGCACATTTGCTTACTCTGCTGCCACTCTTTTTAATTGCCTTGACACTGATCTTAAGCAAATAGCGTGTGTATCGCCTTCTTCTATCATTTTTTCATCTAGTTTGAATAATTTTAAGCATACACTCTTTATCTTATTCCTTAAGTTTGCTAGGTAACGTTACTCATCTTGAAGAATTAATGTGTTATGATTGTCGTTTTTCTCTTTATTGTAACTGTATTAGAAGGTAATTAGTTTATATCATCTTATATCTATGTTAAACCATACCTTTGTCTAGTTCTATATTTTCTCTTGTTATAGTCGTATATTACTGATTAGGCATTGTTTTTATATGTGTATTTTGAAGGCCGTAACTTAGATGACTCTTTAAGTTATCATGTCACCTTCGTTAAATAAAGAGTATTGTATTGTATTGTATTGACTCAAAAAACCTCAGGGGCGGGGGCAGCCACCACCCCTCTTAACTTACTGAAGTTAAACAGATATCTTTTCATTGCGAATTGGTTCAGCGATAGTTTCTTAAGCTTTCTTAAAATCACTGGCATAATGTTATCTCGACTCTCTCTAAGCCGGACAGTCTATGCTAGACGAACAGTCGGGGCCGGCCCCGAAGGTGTCTGTTT
>CALNXK010000142.1:885000-987500 GCA_942486035.1 Porites lobata | reverse complement strand
TGCTACGCTCAAGTAGATTAAGGCCTGGGCATGAACAGATTTTTTCAGAATTTTTAAAGGGAGCGGGGTGGTGTAACGTAAAGTATTTTTAAGATACTGGCCCATCACTAATAATTTAAGGCCAATCATAACAAAAAAATCTTCCAATTTCATTTTAAAGAATTGTTTATACCTGCATTACATGACCATCCACGTCCTGTTTTATTGAGAAATCCTTTGAGTAGAAATTACCACCAGATAGAGTGCAAACCGGTTTATTTTAGTAGGTCCAAAAAGAGGCTACTAATAGTCTTCTCGTGAAAACGGTTGGAATGAGGCGAGGACAATAAATGTTTTTGTCCTGTCTAAAATATTAGTTAGAGGAGGACTGGCACTAGTTAATGAACACCAATTGCACCTACCAATTGTAACACCTCGAATCATTCCGAGCTGATGTCGTAGACACTTTGTAGGGTCAATGTTTTGATACAAACAAACTGGGGCTACTCGTTTGGTAAAAGGTGGGAATCGTTGGTTTTGATTTTCGAACAATAGAGGGCGTGGTCGATCACGTGACCAAATAATTTGGATTTTTTTTTTTCAAATTTTTTAAAGTTTAGTTTACTTTATTGAATATCGTTCCTTGTCGGGATGTCTTTAACACTAGTTTTTGGAAAATGTACATACAAACCATACATGTCTGAGACTCAGGCCTTAATTTATAGATATGAACGCGATTGTCTTAGGAAAGCACCTGAGGCGAAAACCATCAAGCCTCTGGGAATGAACAAACGTGACGAACTATAATCATTATGTAATCTTTATCTTTTTTTCAGTTTATTTTTCTTAGCAGCCACACCTTACCATGTCATAACACGTAACTTCCGTTTATTATTTTACAGTAGTATATATTCTGTATATTCGTGGTTTTTCCTAATAAACCTGATGAAGACTGGTATTGGCCAGTCGAAATATTGTATACCTCAGCATTTTTCGCGTTGTTTTATCAGTCTTTCCATTAGTCTTTTTTACTTTAATTCTATTTTCAAAATATACCGTTAAAATCAGAAAATAAAGCGACCCGATCAAAGAGGGCAACTGAAATCGGATCCCTAGCTCTGTCTCAGGTTGCGTTCGATTCGGAAATCTGGATTTAGATTGTGAAATCTGGATTTAGATTGTGAAATCTGGATTTAGATTGTGAAATCTGGATTTAGATTGTGAAATCTGGATTTAGATTGTGAAATCTGGATTTCGGAGTTTGCAATCGAACGCGAAATCCGAAAACGGATTGCCTCCGAGAAATCCGTCCTCAGGGTGGATTTCAATTAAGAAATCCAAATCCGGATTTCATGGATTTTCTTTTTCCGCGTGCACACGGAGATGCCTTCCACAAATTAACACCGTCCTCGAGTATGGATCATGCAATTTCTTTTCAAGAGAAAGCAATGTACGGTCTTGGAACAAGAGCGATATCTAATTTTTGTAGTAGTTTTCTTTTCCAATAAATAATTAGATACCCCTTTGGCTTCCTTGTCTGTCTTGGTAAAGAATTTTTTTGAAGTGGTTTGGCATTTTGTGGTCCTGTGCTTTAAAGTTCTTCCCTGTGCCTATAAAGGCGCTAGCTCCTCTACATTCCTCCAATATTTTCCCATACATAAAGCGACGCCAAGACTACATGTCTATTATCGGCTTCAGTTCTCAGTGGTTTCACTAATCTGGGCTAGTAATAATGAAAAGTTATGACCTGGAATTTTGGATTCGTATGAAAAAAAAAAGGCAAATATTTGCTTAAGCGGGGCAGTAAATATACTAATTGTATATTGCTGGAACAAGGACTGCTGTTCTCTAGGGGAAAGGCCCTCCTCTCTTTGATGCCAACAGTATAACTAAAGAAACCACAAGTCCAAAGATATAAAAACAAGCATTTTTCTTTATTTACAAACAGTTCACAATATCACACAAAAGTGGCTTAACATAGAAACGTCCTTTCGGCAAAACGTTTAATTTCCCGTGCATTTATCTGGTGATTGCTACCATTTTTGTAATCTGCCACAATAATTGGCCTTCCTCTTTCTAAGTTGTTTTGGTCGCCATGGTTTCGGTTCAGCGGCTCTTTGGCGTGCAAGTTCTTCTTGACGTAATCGTTCCCGCCGCTCTTCCTCCATTTGGCGTTGATTTTCACGATACAATCTGTAAATCGAAAACGAACCACATTTATTTCAAAAGAGCGTCGATCAGGGGCGAAAATTGAATGCTGGGGTGTTTCTTGATGTCGCGGAAGTTAAATGTTTTGTTGTTTAGTAGTACAATAGACCATTTCCCAGTTCCCCCGGGCCTCTGTATTAAAACGAGGTTAAGTGCTCAGCCTTTGATATGGATATTTTTGAAAACGGAGATTTTTTCCCCTCAGTTTGCAAAAAAATTCGCGTCCAAACGTAGCATATTCGAATCCTTTTCGCCCGTCCACACGAATTAAAACGCCAAAACGATAGAAATACGACAGCATCTCTCACAGAGCGTGCGTAATGCTTGTAGTATATGATGCATGACATCATCGTATTCGAAAACCTCCATTTTCGTCCGCCCAAGCGTAAACAAAAAGCCGGCGTTTTGAAAAATCTCCACTCTGGAGAGCGTTTTTGAAAAGCTGCGTTGTCGACGACCTTTTTCACCGGATACGTGTGGACGGTAGGCCAACCGGAGGAAAAATCTCCGTTTTCAGTCAGAAAAGTTTACGCGTGGGTGGGGCCTTAATTACGTTTTAAGGTTACACCACATCTGTAACTGCAAAAGGAGAGTGTTGTCGACCTTAACTTAAGCTCGATACACGTTGCGCCGTCTGAATCAGATGTCGCGCAAGTGTCGCTCCAAAGTCGAACTTATCCAAGTAGGTTCGGCACATGAAAATTGCGGCGTCTAAACCAGGCCTAAGTCGACGAGGGAATGGGTAAATAAAATAAACTTGTTGAGTTTTCAACTAAAAAACTTTTCCAAATTCCTGCTTAGGTGATCAGCGCGCGAAAACCAAAACATTTTGACGTAACAACCATGTTTACATACTCTCATGCAAACACGCCTCTCGGCCAATCGGAGCGAGTGTTCTATGTTAGATATTTAATAAAAATGTTCAAAGAACCCAACTGACCTGCTGACCGCATAAAGTAGTTGTCCTTGAAAAAACGCCCAAAAAATTGGGCGTGGTCACGGTATTTTTGTGGAGTCTTCACTTCATTGGTCTGGTAACCTTTTCCACAAGTATAGTATTCTACCAGCCATAAAAAGGCTGTGTTGGACCATTGTGTTCAAAGTTGTCACAGTCCACATAGACCTATGTAAAAGATCTACCGTGTTTTCTATTTGGCACTGAATTTTGTATTTTTATTTTAGTGCAAAACTCAAAAGTCTCGACTGACCTTGGTTCGTAGCCTCTCAATATAAAGCTATAGTTCTGCTTTAGGAGAAACCGGGCCAGGAAGTAGAAATTTGGTGCGGTATTATTGCTTAAAAAACGGGAAATTCAACACGTATTCTCTTACCTCCATTTTCGAATCAACAGTCGAATAAAACGTTTGATGATGTTTATAATCAAAGGAATGGCGAGGTACAAGGCCCTACAGCAATATTCAGTCACCAAGATCATAGTCATCATATCAAACGTGTCCTGCAAGGTCCAGTTAATCATCTTGGTAAGGAATTTTGTCAAATAAACTGAAAAGAGATTGAGCGATAGTACGTAAACCTGAAGGAACAAGCGCAGACACAAACTTCCTTATATTTCTACACTAACTCCGTGAAGAGAGTTAAGAAACATCAATTAATTGCAAGGATCAAACCGGTTATATTGAATGTGACAATCAAAACTGTTCATTTTTTTCTTCGGATTAAGCGTCGTTATCTCAAAAACGTTTCTGCTGTTATATAACAGCTTTTTGGAAGTATTTTATTATGAGCAAAAATAATTGCGTAATTAAGAAACGACAAACAAAAAAACAAAGCAAAGATTAATCTGTCACTTTCAAATCCAGTTTCGACTCACAAAATGATCAATCAATACATATTTTCAAACTAGAAGAAATATGCTGGGAGAGATTTAAATTTCTTTTTGGATTAGACCTACAATCGTAGGTTGTTGCTGTTCTATGCCTCTGGGCGTAAAAAGAATGAATGCAATGATTAAAGGCATCTGAGTACTTACGATTCGCTATATTCCAAGCCTTTTCCTGAGTTTCATTTGATCTGATCCAGCCTACAAACTCCACCCCCTTGATCCACAGCTTTGTAGGGAAAGACTCTGATTCAGCTTGGCGTCTGGCAGCTTTTTTTGTGCAACATAGTGTTTCCTAATTCGAGAAAGAGAAGGATATTCGATTCACTTTCAAACTATTATTACCTTAATCATATTCTTCCTTGAGGAAAAGTTACTTTTAGTGAAATGCATAGAAACACAGAACAATCTCGAAACAGGGCAGAAGGCGGGGTTGTAATTCTAACAATATATTACACCTCACGTCCAAATTGTCTTGACCAGCATGGCTAATTAAATAGGAGTCATTTCTGTCGTTGCAAATCTCGATATGTCGGTAGAACCGAAGTAGCTTTGATCAGATCGAGCCACAACAATAACAGCAACAAATAATAAAAAAATCAAACTTACGGGGGAATTTTTCTCTCGATTAAAATTTTTGAAGTTACAGTACAAAGGTTTTTTTTAACTTGTTTTACAGCATCCCAAATTTGAACCTACAATTTATTAAAGGAAAAGCGTATAGGAATTCTCGTATATATCCTCAGGGCAATGCAATATAACAAACGACAAGAAAAAAACTTACCGGGCCAGTTTGATTTATCTCTGTCATACATATCTCAAACACGCTGCCTGGTACAGCTGTCAATCGCTGATGCTGTGGTCGTTTTGCCGTTTGCCGGGGAACACTGCTGGGCTTACGAAAGCCAACAGATACCAAAACTCTGTTCCAAAACCTTACAATGAACCAGCGCGCGTCTACTGATACACTAGTGTTCTTCGGACAATATTCCTTCATCGAAAGAGAAAAACACGATTATAAAGAAATTCAAAAGGAAATTCAAAACAAGACAAAATATGTTGGAGTAAAATAAATTCTGCTCAACGAGAAAAAAGTAAAAGAAACAGAGAGAAGACAATCATATTATAGTCTCAATTTCAAATCTTTCAGTTGCTGTTACCACAATCATATAGAATCTTTCAGTTCATCTTTATCTCTGTCTGTTCTATAATTACCTGTTGATTATATAACTTTAGTCGTGCAGAAGGCCTCACCTTCCTACACAGCCCCCCCTTCAGTGTTTTGTGTTACCGGTTGAATATTTGATTTCGGCTCCGAAAAGTTAACGGGACTTTTGAGTAACGGGCCAATGCGCCGAAAGTGCACGCGCAAGCGCTTGTGGGATTGGGGCAATATAATCAATGCAGCTGGCAGAAGGAAACACAGGGATTTATTGTGGTGCTTAATTCGGGACTATCGACATGAAGCTCTATCTTTTGGCCAGATTGGGTCTTACATTCATTACAGAACCGAAATCCTAGCAATAAAAAATCCCAATACGTTTCTAGAAAAGAGAGAGTATCAGAGCTGTATCTAGACTACTACTGGTAAAGGTCAAACTCAACACGCGGAGAACTGACCGTTACATACCAAAGATAATACTTTCATTATCGCTTACCGTGCCACTTTGATTCAAACCAGTGTTGTAAAAAGCATGCGTCGACTCGTCTTTGACCAGTTTGGTCATCCACCTACTCCGCGATTTCTTGGCTGTTGAACCTCGCAGGAATGTAATATCTTGGTACGGGGTAGTCAGGGAAGGTAAAACGTTAGTACGCTGGCCAAGCTTTTCAAGTTCCTTTATGCACACTCCACTGTGATCATTTTTTAACCACGATCCACTACTCTGAGAGTGATTTCCATTTAGCAGAGTAGACTGAAGTTCATCCAGAAGGGCAAAGGTTCCAATCTCAGTGTCCTTCTGCTGCAATGCAAGACCGTTTGCCTTGGGATGAGTTTCCTCAGTAGAAGACGTTCCCAATGCAGTAGACTGAATTTCATCTTCATCACCGTCAAGGCTCGTAACGGTACCATGGTATTCAGGAACTGTTTTATGTGAAGCCGTACCATAGTATCCCATAACGCCAAGAAACGTAATGTCTCTGTTTTCTTGTCGGTTTGATGAACGAATTTCGGGATGCAAACCAAATTTTGGAAGTTCAGATAATTCATTTTCACTGAGTTCTTCACAGTCCGAGTGTCCCATAAATATCACGATTGGTTCATTCACCTCCCTTTCAGCATTGCCAGGCAAAACAGTAGCGTTACGTTCTTTTCCAAAGCTTGTAGCCGGCAGGGTTGTGTTAAATTTTACGTCCTCTGCTGTGACATTCTGAAGAATACATAACAATGGGCAGAATATATCGTTAAGCCCTGATGATAAACTATCCATGTTAAACTTTTGCTTTCACTAAATTAGCCTGCGTGGCAGGTTCCAGTTTAAGGACGAATTTAAGGACGCACACGCCCGCTAGGGCAGTAAACGAGAGTCTCCTCATCGATTGGGAGAAGCTGCTACCGCTATGCGAGCTCAAATGTCCGAAATGTATGGCCATGCACCAGGCTAGTTTTCACTACACACCTACATACCGTTAACTACCGTTTATAAACCGTGGTTATGTACAACTTTGTAAGGGAATTTTAGCTGTCTATGAGGGCTTATAAATGTGGGAGGGGGGAGAGGCGCTTCTTATCGTCGTAAAGATCAAATTCATTTTAACACAAGCTAGAGGGAAGCTTATAACCGGCTTACTTTTTTAAAATTTACAGGTAGATAGTATATCATTGCAACCCGACTTGACTCTTTAGCTACATCTCCAAATCCTACCTACCTGTTATTTTAGTCTTGATTTTAACTCTAGCTGCCCTGATTTCACAATTACATTCTCCATTGTCATTTCTAAACTGCAAATTAGTTTAGCAAAACGGTGTTTATTTTTCGTGAAAAAGCCTCCAGTTTCCTCGTGCAATGGCAGATATCATTTAAAGCTCGAGTTCTCTTCGACATTTTAACTTGAATAGCATGATACATAAAAACGTCAAACTTACGCCGTCTGCCGAGCATATCGAGTCCGATGCAGTAACTGTCCTTCGAGCAAATGCTTCTGAGTTTGTGTCCTTAGGCCAAGCGATACCCATGTGCAGCCACTTTAGCAGTGACCTTACAGCACTTAAGAGACTGTCCCATGCCTTATTTGTGGACTGGTATCTACCAACCATGTCCATTTGTTGTTCCTCGTCCATTTCCGTCTGTAGAAAAGATAAACAAACCATCGACCTATCAGAACGAGAAAACAGCCCAAATTTTGCGTTCCTCAGCGAAACGTGATGCCTGACTCGGAACGAGAGCTAATATTCTGTCAATGCGCAAAACTTCTCAGCCGTCTTTACGTTCTGAGAAACACTAGGGGTACTCCAAAAACGCTTATACGGAGACAGCGGTCCAAACCCTTACCATTTGATACACATATACAGAAAAGGCATCTCTTTCCTATGTGACCTTCTATTGAAAAATGCAGTGCCGCTTTCACGTTGATTGCTAGTTTAGAACACTGCATTCCTTTTAACTTAAATAAATCACTTTTAACTGAATAAATCACTAGACTAGAAAGTTTTCTTTTCTCTTTCACATCCATAAAATACGTCAATTAGCCATATTTGGTCGTTTTAAAGACATTGTTGACAGATTTCTCTATCAGCCTTTCTTGAACTTCAACTAATGAAATCCCTACCCTTTCATACACCTGAAGCCTGAAAAAGGTACCCCTTCTGAGCGGAGCGGAAGCCATTATGGGTCAGTTTTCGCCGGATAAAAAACAGTAACGTTTGCCTCTATTTTCATATTGCACTTTCTTCCTTTGCTATATACTTACTTCATTTGTAAAGGTTTTTCCAGGCAAAAAAGCTGTTGTGAAACTGCTGACTGACTTGCTGACTGAGTTAACCGTCACGGATACAAGCATATCAATCGACGTCAGGTGGATTTCGATCAAAGCGCTCTTTCTTCCAAAGTCTTCAATAACAGTAAAGCGTCGTTGGAACGGTTCATCAGCAACATTGAATTCTGTATTTGAAGGTAATAAAAGAACAGTAAATATTTTATCTCTAATGGTATAAGTGCTATTGCTCATCAATTTGAATCTAAAAGATCCTACGCGTATGGCCACAACTAGATTACACTGATAAACCTATTTAAAAAGCTCTGAAATTAGATAAGTTTATTTAAACTTGCAGGAACAACAAATAATTTAACGGAAATTTTTGACGTTTTAAGAAACTTCTATCGCGCGTACGAGAATCGTTTCCTTAGAAACAAGTAACCAAGGAAACAAAACCACCCAAACAAATAAAGCTTTTTTTCACTGTTTGAAGCCAAGAAGAGAAAATTAGCGACAACCAGATAAATTTGATTCTAAAAGAATTTAACAAGCTTTAATACTTTTAAATGAATAGTTGGCGAAATAGTTTGATAAATTTTAGGCAGAGGCGAAGTTAGTCTGGGAAAAATAACGATTTTCGCGCGTGCCCTGCACTTATGCTATTAGCTTACGCCATGGGGAAAATTAACGCGAAGAGAGTACATGTGAAAATAACAAAAGTTTTACCTTCCTCGTTGACATTTCCTGAAGCAGTGGAAGTTCCTAACACTGTTAGGAGCAAAATAATGTAGATTAAAAACGTTTTCATTTTGTCAAGAATGACTTTTCTCTTTCTCAAGCGCAACACGACTAAACTCGTTTAGCGACGTGGAACGATTAAAAAGCCCGACGTCATAAAAACAAAATAAAACGTTCTTCTGCGCGCGTTTAGTTCATGGAACACTCAGTTAGTGTTACCCTCCAAAACATCACATTGACATCTGATTGCAGCTGTTCATTTTGTTAATCATGGCACGTAAAACTTCATTCGAAGGGCGCTTATCAAGAGTCAGAACTGGCCAGCAGGACCATGGCTGGATCAGTCATTTTGAAAATGAGATAGGCCTCTCTCCAAGAGTTTCGGCTATTTCTTTTGCTCATGGTATTTAGGATTTGACTGATCTGGCTGAATAGCTTTGATAAAAAATGAAATTCTCATTACGAAGGGAATGCCCTGGCCGCTCAGTTCTGACAAATGGAACGCGCCCTAAGGCTACATTTATACCACAGTCGATTTTTTCCCCGGAAGCTTCTGATACTAGATTCCTTTTAGCGTTTACACTCAGATCTAGGGCGCGGGACACTTCCCTATTTGGCGTAAGTGGGTTTATACAGCTAAGGTTCAAAAGCTCTAGGTTTTGAGTCTAATACAGGGTACAAAATTTTACTAAGAGTTCCTGAGCAGAGTGGCTTTTTTTTACCGAAAGCCTTCCCAAAGAATGGGAAGTTACTAAGTTTACTGGACGAGATCATAGATGCAATAGAACTTTGTCACGCGTCGGCCATTTTGTCCCAGGAGATTGAAAAAGCTTTGTATTTGCACAGCTAGCCTCGCGGTGAGAACGAGGCTGGCAGTGCAAATACAAAGCTTTCTCTGAAAAGTACTCTATGAAATTGTTATAATTCTTCTTTCTTTTATTGTGGATAATAGCATTTATTCAGTTGCTATTTAACTGTTTGTCCCTTTCAGAATTTCCAAGTGGAATTAAAAACTTCACCAAATACGTGAGCCTACGTGTAACCGCACCCTCCCCGCGATGAAGGAAAAACGGAGAGAGGGAGCGTCTACAGGCTGCAAATACCTGTGGTAATTTATTTATGGTAAAATAAAGCAAGGTAAAAAGTAGTGAGCTTAAACGAGAAATTAAAGGAAGTTTCAACTTTTACGCTTACGACGACTTTTCCTGCCTTGCCTCCATTTTATTTGTGGACTTAAATTTTAAGCAGATAAAAATTACGCGACAATAGAAATCAACCCTTAGTCATGCCGTAGAAGACGTGTCGGCGATGATTTGGTTTGGAGTTAAATGTGCATAAAGCTACCCTGGGTTGCAGAGGATATTTTTTTCTTATCGATACTGATGGTTCGCGGCGAAGCTGCGTCAACGAGGCGCGAAGTAGCCTCCGACGCCTACGTTCTTAGGGGTTCGTCACGCGTTCCTGCCCCACGAAGGAGCGCGTGACGAACCCCTAAGAATTTATTTTACATTAGGTATTTTGAAAAAATATTGTAATTTACAGTATATTTTTATAGTGTATAATGTACATCTAGGCTAGTTTCTTTCGGATTGTGTATTGTTATTTTAGAATTAGTTTTATTTCAGTGTCCCCAATTAACCCTCTGCTAAATACTATATTGACACTTTAATAAGGTCAAGATGATGATATAATTGGAATATGCACAATCGAAATACCAGTAAAGATAAAAAAAAATGGTGTTGCTGAGTGAATATCTTGCATTTACAATAAAAAGAATTTTTAGACTTTGCCAAACTTTTCTTGTTTGTTAGGGCTCCTGGTTTGTATGAGTGGCCCGTATTTTGGCCATGTGTATTTTTTCAATTCCATTCTATGTATTTCTTTACTCTCATACAGTACAAAATAAACGTTGTTGTTGTTAAGTTGTTGTTGTTGCTTGTAGTTTTCGAGCCAGACAACCCCCTCCTCCTAGTGACCTAGTCACGCTTCAAAGTCACGCCCCTGTTTCTCTCTAACCTTGTTCCCAGGGGCTTCTCGGTTTTCAAAATAGCGTGGTTGCGCGCCTACCTTCTCGCGATTCATACATGCAGCCCCCGCTACTTTTCGACAGAAACGCTGACGAGATGAAGAAAAAATCTTGCAAGATAAACATTTTGCGGCGTTGACGGTATCCTTATTTTTTTGCCAGTATTGTGGTGATTAGCAGCTTGCGTGGGTAGGTGAAAAGTAAACTGTTTTGTGTTAGTCTTAATTACCGTTATAAGGCAATCTTGAGTTCTTGCTAAAATGTGTCAAGCGGCCTTCCCTTCAGTGTAGGTTCGTTTACCCGGCAATTTTCAATTGCGACTGGTTTATCCACTGGTTTATCAAAGGGCTGAACACATCCAATGGTAAATATTTCAAAGTGAATTAAGATGGATGCGATTTTCATTTAAAATAGTGACATCCGCATGTGGAAGTGACTTCAGTATTTTTATTTGCGATCAGGCGTTCTTTTCTTTCTCGGGAGCGCGGAAGACAGCGGATGGGCAAAGAAAAAGGAAAGCAGAACCGCCTGATGACGGGTATATTTCATTTGGAGACCACAAAATGGTACTCAAGGCTACAATCCCGGACAGGAACAACAGCTCATTTTAATGTTCAAAAACGATGGTTTTCCCTTGTGCTAAAAATACCCACTGGCCTCCTTAATTAATGTTGATTGATACAGCTAAATAATAGAAGCCTGCAACACACGGAACAATGTAGACCTGTTTAGCTTGTATGTTTTGTTTCCCAATTAAGATTCCAGGGGAATTAAACCCTTTTTCTTTTCATTAAATAATGTAAATAAGATGATATTGAAAGAGACAGACTTTCTCTAGAGTATCATCATATGATCTGCATGACACGCACATGTAGTTAAGTGTTGATGGGGAAAAAGGATTTAAAAAAGGTGAAAAGTAGGAACCTTCCCAACACTTTTGAAAGTGATTGCAGTTTCAGGATTGTATGTTCCAGTTCAATAATAAAGGGTTTCTCAGCGTCAGTTGAAGAAGCCCTTTTTTCTCGTTCTATAAATGCAGGAAAGGGCATTTGTTGTTCTTGGTGCCCTGTGCAACCTTGAACAAGTATAGCCATAGATGAGGCCCTCTGTGTTGGGGGGGATTGAACTACATTCATCCCTAGTCTGAATTTCAAATGCAGTCGTTTTGTGTTTTGAAGAGCTGCCATGTTCTTGTTGGTATTTGACCCATTTTAATGTCAGTTGTCACCATTTCATCTTGTTTTAAGTCACCATTTCAAGCCCATGTCACTTGTCGATACTTTACCTTAACAGGGCCCCAGATATAGCTGAGACATGGGTAGAAGAGGGGGACCTCTCTAGTCAGAATTTCAAAGCCCTTCATGTTATGTAGTGAACAGCTCCCCTCCCCTCCCCTCTATTGTTAAGTTGTATTGTGCTGTTGTTTTCCTGCTTCTTAGCTTTTTGGACAGTTCCAATGCAATTATTGTACTGTAGAGTATGTTATGGTTAAAACAAAATTTCAGCAAGAAGTAACACTACCAACTCTTCAGTATGTATGAGCAGCACCTTACCCATGTACACAGCTACATGACTTGGAGTTGGTAGTGTATGATTTTGGTTCCTTCCACAAAATACTTAATTTAGCCCCTGTACACCACATGCCAGATGAGGTCCCAGTCCGAGTTGCCCAGGTATCGGTTGTTCATTGCAAACTCATAGAGGTCTGTTAGAGGCGTAGCGTGAAATTTTGAAGATGTTTGAGCTGAAATAAAAGCTGGAGTGCCCAAAGTGCTCCAAACCAGAGGGGTTTGGGGGTATGCTCTCCCAGAAAATGAATGAATAATAAAATAATTGTTGAATTCTGCTTTCATATGATATGAAGAATTATGCAGATCTCTGAGGCTGTTATCCACCTTGGCCTTTGCCTCTCTGGGTAACAGTCTCCTCAATCTGCATAATAGGACAATTGCTTGATGATGATGTCACTTTACTACAACTACACAACATTCTGTACCAGAATTTTTTCAGTTTGTTGCTTTCTAGTTATGCAAATGGGAGCTATGTTTTTTAAACCCCAGTGGGATTGACAAATTTAAAATCAAAAACTAAGAAAGCAAAAACGAAATGGATTCTGGTAGTTGTAGTCAAATGTGGTTATTGTGAAAATGGCCTATTCTTCAAATCATACTCAGCCTCATTCAATGATACTGCTGAACAACAAATGAATTATGTGTAATCTTTTTATTTAATCAAACTTATATTGAAAATAGAAGTTGCTGGTTGCCTGCAGATGACAAACTGAATGATCCAGATGGCTGGTCAAGCACATCCTTATAATGCAGATTTATCCAAAGAATCTGAGCATGCTGCTGAATTCCAGATACACGTTCGCCACTCAAGAGGGGAAAAAGCTGGTCATTGTCATGGTGGACTTCTGTCAGGAAGTTACTGCAAAGAAATCAAAGAATTGTTTACACTAGCTTGGCCCACAGTGTTATCTTACTTCTTTTACCACATGATTCACATGATCAGCTTGTTTTTTGCTGGGCGCATCGGCAAACTAGAATTGGCTGCTGGAACATTAGCTTTATCTTTTATCAATGTGACAGGACCTTCGCTGTTTATTGGCTTGGGTTCTGCAGTAGAGACACTTTGTTCTCAAGCATTTGGAGCGAGGAACTATCGCCTTGTTGGTGTAGTGCTGCAAAGAGGAGTTTGGATTTTAGGATTAACTTGTATCTTAGCCTGGTCACTATGGGTTAATAGTGAGTTGCTTTTGTTGCTAGTTCACCAAGAAAAAAATGTTGCAAGGTATGTTTTATTTAAAGAAACATCTGACACTTAGCAATGTCACCGCAAATTTCCCTTTTGCAAATGTTCGCTGCTGCCATTCTTAAGAGTGTTTCTATAAAGAAAGAAGTTTGCAACCCAGGGTTGAACCTGGACTTTTTGTATCTAATTTCTCTCCCTTGCCACTTCACTACCACACCAACTCGCCAATATTCCATAAAATTTTTAGCACATAAAGTAGCAAACTGTCTTACTTAACTGATACTTCTCAAAAACTCATTAATAATTTATAAAAATTAATGTTTCACGAGTGTTCAGTGTTCGGATGAAAAACTGCTCATTTTTGCATCTTTGATTTCTCCTTCTAAAATCCATTTGTGTGAGAAGTAATATCAAGCATTCAACAAAGTGTTCCTTCACCAGATGAAACACCCTGAAGTTCGTTAAAAATACTCCACTGCAATGTCATATTTTCAACTCTCTTCTAAGTGCTTCATCTGTGATGCAACACTGCGTGTCATGCTTGATATACAGTTTGTATAACATCAATAACAGGTGACTCAAGCCCTTTCCATAACTTTTAACGTCAATTCAACTTAGGCTTCAATGTCATTCTTTCTAAGACTACTCAAAAACATATCATTTGCCTTTATATTAACCAACCACCCAATTGTGATGAAATAGATATTAAGTCCAACTAAGAAAACACTGGGGACCAGTATCTGGAAGGTTGTGGCCATGGGTTTTGATTCCAGCTGGGGGCTCGGATTTTTTCCTCGAGCATTTCTTAGTTGTACTTCATATTTGCCCTGTTGTAACTTACATGTAATCCAGGGAATATATTGCATCTATCATGACCAAAGGCTTGGTTACCAGTGGTGGCATCGACTGTTAAAAATGGCAACCACTGTTTACAGATGGGATCTAGGTGACGGGAGCAATGGTCCCCTGCAAAATGACATCCAAGGAACAAGTACAGAAATTCCATGATGTAATATATCAAACATGAGACGCAGTGTTTCATCACCAGATGAAACACCGAGAAGAGAGTTGAAAATACGACGCGTAGCGGAGTATTTTTGACGAACTTCGAGGTGTTTCATCTGGTGATGAAACACTGTGTCGAATGTTTGATATTTCTTCTCAAACAAAATCATTTTTGAAGGAGAAATTAAGGATGCAAAAAGGAGCAGTTTTTCATCCGATATCCAAACACTCATTAAACATTAATTTCCTTTGAATTTTCTTTATGAATTATTAATGAGTTTGAGAAGATATATTACATCACTTCCC
Organism: Porites lobata; assembly: GCA_942486035.1. Classification (NCBI taxonomy): domain Eukaryota; kingdom Metazoa; phylum Cnidaria; class Anthozoa; order Scleractinia; family Poritidae; genus Porites; species Porites lobata. Next base: position 972,726 of record CALNXK010000142.1, on the reverse strand, counting down.
AGATCCGGGTAGTGCTTCTGACTGATAGTGGCGAATTTCCTTCATGGCACATGTACAACCAATCAGAAGTACTACCCAGATCTTGGTAAGGACATGGTTTTATTCCCCCAAGCCTCGTTGCCAAGTCTGAATTTTAATACAATGTATATTGAAAATGGTCAATTGTTGGGTTCAACATGGCATAACATAGCGTGGCATAATTTTTTAGTAACACTCAATTTGTTTTAACTTTTCATAGGTTGACCCAAGACTTCGTCCTCATATGTATACCTGCTTTAATAGTTAGTACACGCACTTCAGTTTTATTACTATTAACAGAAGTTTTTTGTATTTTGTTCACTTCAATAATATAACTATATCTCCTTTGCCAGAAGCCTTTTCTTAGAGGTTTACATAATAAATTATTACACTGTATATATTATGATCTATGAATCAAAGGACAGAAACTTAAATCCTTTTAATTAATCATCTTTTTGCTATTTTTTTCTTTATTAAATAAACAGGGGAATTTTTTGTTTGTCTTGTTACAAAGATATCTTCAGACACAGGTGTGTTCAAAGTAAAGTAGATAAATTGAACAAGATTTTAATCTGTAACAATACTTGTATACACTGGCAAATGATACTGAAGTCAAGCTAAGCCACCTGGGAACTATTTTAAGTTGTTTTGCAGTGTGAAGTAATAACAACATAGACATAACATACGCATAATAATAATGATAATGATAATAATAATAATAATATAGCCAAAATTATATTTCAGGGCTGTCACAGTCTTACATATATTGCTAATGCATTACCGATAAAAGAGCTTTGGAAGAAACTTCAAATCCAAATATTAAACTATTAAAATATTCCTATACTATTACATGATGTCTCATTTCTCTTACCACCCTGCACTAATGTGCATAATTTATATGTCTAGTCAGATCTAATTTTTTTGGAAAGATATATATGTGAGATTTTTCTTAACTTTAATAGCTTTTAATTGCCAAAAATTGCTCTCAGCTACTTCATTAATTTACTGATAGATCAAACAATTAAGCCAAGCACAATGAATATAATCATAATGATTATAACTTCTGCATGTACTGTAGGTGTAGCTTTTTATTCTAACCTTGGAATTTTGTTTTTAGGGTATTGTGAAGCCAATACTCTATGTCTGTGCTGTTACTAATGGGATACAAATTGGTCTTAATGTTCTGATGGTGTTGGTATTTAATCTAGGTTTCAGGTAAACATAGATTCATAGTACGTGTATTTAAGGTACATGTACATGTACTTAATATCCTAATTTTATATATTTTATTATAATATTTTCCTTATTTTTTGTGGGTCAGTTATCTTTGGACCTCCAGATCTCTTCTTTCGTGGGTCAATTTAAGAAGAGAAATGCTTTTCTAGTCTACACTATATGCTTTAATGAAACTGTTCACGACAAATGGTGCTTAAATGAAAGCGTTGGGCAAACTAAAAATGACTTAGAACACATGGTTAAACTCCGTTTAGGTAACCAGCCCTGTATGTACAGTGGTTTAACCATGTCTCTTTTTATTGATTGCCTTTTTGACTGATACTTGAATGTACTCCTCAAAGTATGACAAGACAGCTCTAGCAGTGTCATGACTACACCACCGAGTCATAACTATTCATTGGAAGAAACAAAAAATTCTTGATCAAAAGGCTTTCTGGCTTTTCCACAGGTAGCCCAAGCTCATACTGTGTAATCCTCAAAATTGCCATTTAAGGATTTGTATAAGAATTCAGACACTTAAGATTCAAGAAGATATTAAATACTTGCAGACATTTTCAGTAGTAAAAAAAAACCCTTTTCCACGGTGTGTTCTTGTTTCCTGTGTGGTTATTTTCCCAATCCATAGCGATTTAAGCGATTTCCTTTATCCCGAGTTTCCACTTATAAAAAGAGGACAAGGCCAAACACTTGTGATCTGGACAGCCCGCTGAACAAAGAAAAAAATTACATTCTTGGTTTAAGTCACCCCACAGCCAAAATTCCATCACAGAATCCAACTGGAAAGGTTACTCTGTCAATCTAGCTCCCTAGCCAAGCAATTGTGTCCCTGCAGGCAAAAGCCACATGGCAGTTTGCTTCCGGGATATTTTAACGGTCCAACCCTGGTAGACGGCTGTGTACAAACTCACCATGACATGATGACCATTGAACCTATGTCACATTGTCATAAAAATGATTAAACACCTATACTGAGCTTGGGCTACCTGTGAGAAAACCAGTTTCCAGAAGTGGGTAGTGAAAGGGTGAATTATGACATCATCGCAGATGTAATTTCAAGGTGATGCGTTTACAGACTATAAGTGTTCAATCTATCAAAGACGTAGTTACAATATTTCTCATTTACATTTTACAGGGGAGTGGCCATTAGCTGGGCTCTAACGGCATGCATCTTAACAAGTTTGCTGTTAACTTACATGAAGGTCTTCAAGCTCCACACAAAAACTTGGCCAGGTGAATTTTTTTATTCATGGTCCTTACTTTAAAGCTTTGATCAACATGTATTTAAGCAATAAAAAATGTTTTCTAAGACAAAAGTCGAGGGCTTTCATGACTGTTGAGAGTTCTCCCAACCCCTCAAGTGTTTATAATAGGCTATGCGAATACAGGAAAAAAGTTTTCTATTGCCTTTATATAAAATTATAGCCAAATTCATTGTATCGCGCTGCGTGTTTGCAAAACTTCGAATGGGTTTTTCTGTTCCATCAATCACTTGAGTGGGAGTTAATGCAAATCACAATGCAACGCACTCGCCCAGCTTGGACCACAAAAACAAAATTGTGAAGGACGCTAAACTGCTCAAGAATAGCGAAGGAAATCGCCATGATGAGTGGAATTTTTGTTGAGGGCAGGAGGCAGACATTGCTCTATTCTTGCAGGAGACCAGAATAGAAAAGGTCATAAAAAGCTTTGAAGAAAACTAGCCGATCATTGCCCGAGACAGTTTAATCACTAGCAGCGAACCTTGAAATGCAGAAACAAACAAAGTGGATCAAAATGCACCAATCACAAGTAAACATTTGTTTCCAAAGAGGTCCGCTAAGATGATTGACGGAACAGAAAAACCCCAATTTCCTTTGAAGTTTGCAAAACGTGCAGCGCGATACAATGAATTTGGCTAGAACTTCCCAAAGAAAGATCGCAGAACTCTTGTTTGTTATGGCACTGGTTAAAAGCAAAATTCTTACAAGTTGCAAAGTCTTGTACATGAAGTCTTGCATACGTAATAATAAAAGTGATGATAGTTTTCCTCTTAAATCACTCATTCTTAAAATGTCAGCTTAAGTGAAAAAAAATTGCAACAGCAGGTTTGTAAAGATTTTCCAAGTCTCAGCCGATGGGGAAATGGGGAAATATTAATAGTAATTAAACTTGTTGTGTTTTCAACTCAAAAACTTTTTTTAAATTCATCCGGCTTTGATTAGCACAACTGAAAAGAAAAACATCTTGATGTTATAATTACCATGTTCACATTCTCTCATGCAAACATGCCTCTCTGCAAATCAGAGTGCGCATACTGTCGTAGTTATTTTATAAATTGCATTATGGTATTAATTTGATAATAAATTATTATTTCCCCAATGATTAATTTTTACTGCCATCTGTGGCTCGCGATCCTCTGTTTTGCATTTAAAACTGATGGCATTTTAGTCAAAGTTTGGCCTGTTTTGCTAATTTTTTCAACAAAAGGACTTTTTTTATCTGATATCCATTTTGGCAGATTCATAGTCTTACCAGTATTTTTTTTGTCATGACATAGTTTAGACTGTCTTCAATTAACTTATATGACACTACTCCAAGCTATGGGACACACATGTACATGTACTATAGTATTACTCCTGTTGGTGCTTTATTCTATGGAAAATGGAATAAACTCTAGTGGGGTGGGCCACGTTGGCTTGTAGTGCACGGGCTTATTTACTTAAAGGTTTGCCTAAGTCTGCGTTAGGGTCTGAAAGTATTTTTTGAAGTACATGTAGGTTGTCTATTGGACAGCCATCTTTTCTTTATTAGTCATTCAAAGTGAAATCCAATCACAGAATAATACAAGCCCATTTCAGACCCTGCAGTGCATGGTCATGAAAAAATGATGTTTATTTAATACAGCTGTTGATTTTCTGCTATTTAGGTTGGACAACAGAAAGCTTGTTGAAATGGTCACAATTTATTAAACTTGCGGTGTCAGGAATGGCCATGATCTGTATTGAATGGTGGAGCTTTGAAGTTGGAGCATTTTTAACAGGTACAGTGTATACTACTCTCAATGTTATATTGCTGATCAATCAATGCATGCAGTTTATAACACACTTGATTGGTTTTGTACATTGAATTAAAAATACCACTGAAGATGGCTGTTATCTTAATCTTATTGTAGAAAGGTGAAATACACACGTAGCATACATGTACATGTATACATCTTATCTTATTTTGTTTTTATAGTTCGAGGTACAATTTTAACACACTCACAGTTAGCTATGCAGATGGGTCATATATTCAGGAAATAAATACAACAGTGTACAATGAAACTATTATAAATATAAGCGTGCATATAAAAGTAGATAGTAATTTATTAGAAGCTAGGATACGATTTGTTAGATATCGTATTTAATGCATGACCTTACAGTGACTACAGACCTAATTAACCTGATATTGATGCATAATGACTACGACTTCTAATACATGATATAATGCCAACAACCAGTTATGAGGAAAATAAGTTTAACTTAACTTTTTGAACCATTTTTTAGAGATAAATATTAGTCGTTTGAACCAAGGAGGTCAAAAAGTACTGTATTAACTTGGTTTATTTTCCTTTTTTAAGTTAAGTGCTGGCCCCTTACAAACAGATAGCACTATTCAATGGATAAATCACTATCGAGTGGACAAGTAGTTAATATGTTTTGGGTAGAGTTTCATCAATTGGTTAGCCAGTTTATTTACCTTTTGAACAAGTGGGGCCAGAAATGTTATGTTTCAAATGTACTGTATGATGAACATTAGGTTCGACAGCAACCAACAAATAATTACTTGATGGATGCATTTGTTGTTGTTGTTTTAAAATTAACAAGTAATATCTTGATTTTCTTCGTAAGGTACTCTTGGTGAAGTGCAATTGGCAGCCTTTGGAATTTTGTTCAACTGGGCAATCTTTGTATTCATGGTAAGATTAATATCTAATTGTAATGCATACTCTCTGTCATGGATCAAAATATCTAGCCTCTCTTTAAAATGATTTATAGGTAGCTGTAGTATAGTAAAAGAAGGCTAATGTACCGTTGAAGGTCTTTGAGTGTCTTCTGGAAGTATTACAGGTGTATTTTAATTTTACAGCAAGTTCTCTACCTCCTTTCCTCTCTCTGGCGCTGAATCTGAATCTGATTGCGCAAATTGCTTATTCCATTAAGAATGATTGTATTTGTTGCTGCTGTGGATAATTAAGTTATGCTTGCTCTCTTTTCCGGATCAAAATATCTATGTATAACTCTTCTCCATGGAAAAAGAAAACAATAGGAGATCCTTCAAGTCCTCCTCTGAAAGTCACAGAGGTGTATTTTGTAAAAGTCCCCCGCCCCCTCGCGCTGGCACTGAATTTGAATCTGGGTGTGGGAATTGCGGAGGTGTATTGTGGAACAGCTTACCTTTGTGGGTCAGACAATAGACATCCGTTAGTGAATTTAAAGCCTAGTGATATTATTTTGATAATTAAACAGCAATACTTACATACGGCTTTCTTGTAAAGCAGGTTTTTTTCTTTATCATCTTTATTCTGATCTTTGTTTTTACCTTTTATTTAGTGAGGTAGTTAGAGTGTGATTCCTATGTAATCTCTCTCCCTGGCTTTGAATTTGAACCTGTGTGTGTTTAATTGTAGATACCACTGGGACTGAGTGTTGCTGCCGGGGTTCGTGTTGGAAATTTCCTTGGTGCTGGCAACCCAAAGGCAGTAAAAAAGACGATCAAAGTGGCTCTGGGACTGATAGGTAAACGCGTTTACTACAGCTAAGTTTAACATCTGAAATCATTATAGTAGATCAAACTTCCAAAGACGGTGAAAATTTTATCTTTGTTTTGTTTTTATTTGCTTATTTAGCTTTTGTCTTTCAAGGTGTATCCTTTGGCTCCTACTTACGACTCCAACAGCTGAAGTCCTGATTTTTTTTGCAGGCTTCTTACGCAATTGCATAAATTGCGTTCACAACTGCGAGTATCATTCTTCATTTGATTTCATTTCCGCAGTGATTATTATGATTATTATTTATGATTTATTTCATACGCGGCTATCACGTAAACAGCTTTATGTTATGCGAGCCTTCCGTAGGAAAGCTTATTTCGTTTTCAAAATGCCGGTCCAGCTGACCATTTCTGACATTTGGCGAGGGCCCTATTATTTGACCTCGATGTAAACAGTGCTTCCTTTCTGTCTTCGTTTCCATTGCTTGTTCTTAGCGTACCGTATTTCCTCGAATAATCAACCCCCTTTAATGGAAATAATTTATTTAAAATGATCGCCCCCCCCCCCCCCCACCCCTCTTGTCATCCTCTCTTTCTTTTATCCCCTCCCTGGAATGATGATCCACTAAAACTGATCAGTGTCGATTCAAGCTCTCAAAATTAATCAAGCAACCAAATTTGGAACACTTAAAAAGCCCACTTTCAGTTTATTTGATGTGATATTTTTTTATTTAATGGGATAATAATTAACAAAATATTTAGGTCACGCCCTCTAGTGAGCAATATTTTAAATAATCGCCTCCCTCAAATAATCTCCTTCCCTCGAACAATCGCCCCCTTTTGGTACGAAAAAAAGAAATAATGGCCCCCGGCTATTATTTGAGAAAATACGGTAAGTAAAGTGTAAACAATGTTTTGAAGTTGTTTTTTAAGAATTTCCTTGTTATAAACTAGGCACTAACCAACTATTTCCTTTGAATGTCCATAAGTTATTCTTTTGCCTTTATCTTACAGTTTCTGTAGAGCTCATTATACTTTCTCTATTCTTTGGTCTTGGAGATATCAGTGGCCGTGTCTTCACCAGTAGTAGGTGTGTAAATGCCATATTTACAGTTGTTTTATTTTATGTTTCGTTTAAGCCTTGGATTTCCAATCAGTGATTAGTCATTAAACAGTCAAATTTTTAAAAACTTCAACCACAGTTGTAAGGTGTTCATTAGCCCCTTTTTCTTTAGAGCCACGCGCGGTGAGCTTCAAATTAAATTTACATGTATCTGCACCCGGACTTCGCCCACTTCGCCCGGGGTTTTACTTTAGGAGGGGTTTTGAAGAAAACCAAAAACGCAGGTTGCGATAGCCGTGTCGACCAATTTCAAGTGATTTTGAGAGAAGTATTCGTTTTTTTCGGTCTTCTTTTGTTACACACCCTCTCTGCTAGCGGAGAACCGCCTCCGTCATCGTTGACAAGACTATTTGCCTCGACGATTTTTGAATGCAACAGTACTGAAACAATGTTGTGACGAATCGTCCCCAGCGACATTGCATTAAGCTCCCTTAAAAAGAGTGAACAACGACAGGGACAAACCCTTAAGTGTCCGTTTTCGGAAGATTTATGTTTTAGACAGTTGAATGTAACATTTGATCTTTATGGAGTTTAAGGTGGACTTTTTTTCATTTCTTTCAGCGATGTTTTGGCTGTTTACAAAAAGAATATTCGCATCGTGTCAGTTCAGTTTTTCTTTGATGGAATTCAGGTACATGTCGACTTACTTTGAACTTACTAATCTAAGGCTTTGGTGGTCAGTCGATAAGTGGTGGTAATTAATTTTGTGCCACCATCAACTAAAAAAATCTTAGGATAATACACATTTTACCGTTTGAAAAGGAGTTTCCCACGTTGTTCAGTCCAGTTTATCCAGTTTTGCCATGTAGTTACTTGTGCTAGTTCGAAGATAATTGCCAACGAGTGTTACACATCACAGCTTCCTCGCATTTTAAATCCTTTATATATCTCCTAAGCAGAGAGAGAAGCTCCGAAGAACTGACGGGCTCGCTAAAACAGTGTTTGCTTTAAAGTGTTTTATAACGATAGCACTGCCTATTGAAACGGAAAATTACAGTGTCCAAGAGTTGTTCTCAGCTAAGATTAACAGACTAGACGTGTTTCTTTGAGGTCATTACTCGCCTTTTAACCGGGTTGAAGTAAGAGTGTTGTACTGTTAAAGCATTGCAAAGTTGTACATGACTTGTTGGCCTTGGTGACCTTTCTTTTTAGGGTGTCTGTAGTGGGATTGTACGAGGGGCTGGCCGACAGAGGATAGGAGTACTGATCAATTTTCTGTCATATTGCGTGGCTCTTTCCCTTGGCATTACCCTGATGTTTTTCGTCTTTCATGAAAGCGCAGGTAAAAACAATGATAATAATAAATAATAATAATAGTAATAATAATAATAATAATAATTAATAAACAATAATCTTTATTACAAAACCTCAATTAAAATCCTATTTACAATCAACCCGCTTTTACAAAAAATCTAATTAATTCATCAAAACACTATCTACAATTCCATCCGTTACAAAAGAAACCCCTCGGCCTTCATTAGAGAACAAAAACAATCCTATATATGATAAGTGAAGAAAGAAACTATTCATTTACAAATGCTAAAAAATAGAAGTAACTTAACCTTACATAAAAGAGGAGGAAATAGATATAATTAATGATAAAAGTTCAAAATTCTATAAAATAAAGAATTCCATTATGCAGAGATATTAAGATCATACAATCGAATAATACTAATGACGGCTAAACCAGTGTCCATAAAAAGCCCTAAGTATAATTAACAATTATTCGACGAGGGCGCGTTGGATATGAGATGATAGATAGCCAACGAGGCGCATAGCGCCGAGTTGGCTATAATCATTTCATATCCAACAAGCCCGAGTGGAATAATTGTTTTATTAAAAACGCCCACAAAATCTCGTTGAATCGCCCCGACTAGAACAAACCGGAAAAGACAAGGGACTTCCGCTATTGACATGTCACACGTCTATCAAAACTGTCAACGCGCGAACGGACTCGCCTAGACTGCATGAATGAAAAATCAAAACATTGTGCGATGAACATTAGTTTTTTAAAAACTCATCATGATTCTAGGATTTTACACAGCAGAACAGCTGAAAAACCCTGGCAGATAATGTGAAGGAAAGGAATTTTTAAGTGACAGCCGTCGAAATTACTATGAATTTGGATTTTCGGTGCAGTTATAAAATTAAGAACAACGGAGAAAACTACCGGTATTACCTCGGTCGCTTGTTATGAAGTTGTTTAAAGCCACAAGCTGGTTTTGCTGAACGAGAAAAGAAGCTATACTGCCGCCTGGATTGCTCTAGTGAATGGCTGCATAGCCTGTATTTGTAGCTGGTTACTTGTGATTTATATTCTTGATGTCGGATAAACAAGCTGCAGTTATCTATCGGCGAGTGACTTGATCGGCGAATGGCTTCGCGATCATGAAGAAACAACACTTGTCTTCTTTCGTAGCTGGTCAAGGTACTTTAGTTCCATGTGTTTTTCGACAAACTTTCAGACAAGCTCTTGTGGCTTTTTTGTTTGTTTTTGTCTTTTTTCTTTCGTTGAAATTGCATTTCTAGTATTCTAAGAAATGAATTAAAACGATTTGCTTCGGGCGCCGTTCTATCCTTCGCGAAAAAAAATCTCAGCTAGCTTCCAATTTTAAACTGACGCGTACACCGACCATATATGGAGAACATGGTATATTAGCTCATATACCATAACGGCTAAGCCAATCAAAATGCTAGAATTGCATTATCCAATGATTCAGTTTTTAATAAAAGCATATAGACACGTATTTCAGATATCCGCACTAGCGACATTTATTTTACAGTCTAATGATTGCTCTATCTTGCTACGAAACGGCGTTCGCGAACCTCTGACGCATGCATGTACCGATCTTAAGAGTTCAAACGAGATCTGTGTCCTGAGCCAAGTGATTACAACATGATAAGGCTCGGTGTCTTTCTGAGCTATCTTGTCTGCGAGGTGCTTTAAGAACCGCTGACACTCGTTTCCCATTCCGCCATTGGTTCCAAACACTAAAGGCGTAAACGAACCCATTTCTACATCTAACACCCGCTGCTGGTACTTGCGCTTCTTCTCTTCTTCTTGCTCTTTGAACACTTCCGATGTTGGCTTGCTCTGGTAACACTTGGAGTTGACGTGCGTAACTCTAACATCAAAAAATGCCGTAACTCCTCTTGCCCAGAAACCTCCCGCTTTGATGTCCAACCGTGCCTCAGAAGTTGTAACAGCGCTCCTCAAATGAAATCGCTCGTTGTCCAGGGGTTGAAGGCGTGGTTCGATTTCGACATTATTGCAGATCTTGTCGATGAATGTCGTTAACAAGTTCCGTATACCGTCATGCCTCTGCGCTACAAACCCCCCCTTTTTACAAGAGAGGGCGTGACTAACGGTGAATTTATCCCCACATATGCAATGACTTGGTAAATCGACTAAGGGCAAGTCATAACGCAAGCGTAGCGAGTCTCTGAACTCTTGCTTGTTGAGGGCTAAACCTTGGTCTGCGAGAGGCATCGCATTCAGCCAAGAACTTGCGCCCTTGTTCCTCGATTGATTAACCAGACGCAGCAGGCCTGTGGAGAGGCTTGAATCAATGCTATCCATTTTCTCTTTGGCACTTGCTCTCTTAAGTGATTGTTGATGCCTCTTTAGCTCCTCCGTAGATCTTTCTCCTGGCACCATGATGGAACTCTGTGAAGTAATAGAATCTACGTGCGCGGTGGTTATATGTCTCGAGGCAGCAAACTGCTGCGGTGCCTCGGATTTCAGATCAGGAATGCCTAGACCCCCTTGACCCGTTGCTAAGGTAGCAAGTCTGCGCACCTCGTTAGGGACAGGCTCTAATTGACCGAACAAAGTTGGGAGTAGTAAATCTTCAATCACTTCCTGGATTGGATCGACATAAACTTCAAACGATTCAATCGTGCGCATGAAGTAGGTGAACTTCGACTTGTAGCCTTTTGTGAAAACAATATACGCCGCATGGGGCTGGCTCTTCGCTATTTCAGAGAGACGTTCGATTTCCTCTTTCCATGCACGAACCTTTTCCTCACAATACTGATCTTTGTCTTCTTGCGACGCAATAACTGCTCCCAGATGGCGCTGACCTTCAGTCGCTATGTTGACTTCCTCTCCAAACACCCTCTTTGCTTCCTCCGCGAGTTCCCTAGACTTCACAATAAGCCAGCTCTTTGTCCCATTTACAAGGTAACCAATATAATAATAATAATAATAATAATAATAATAATAATAATAATAATAATAATAACAATAATAATAATAATAATAACAATAATAATAATAATAATAATAATAATAATGATGCACGGTGCACACGTAGCTATAGTTAGACCTTAGGAAACGCAAACTCCACGAGCATGTAACCAAATACTCCCTACAGTGTGGCGTGCAAAAAAAAGTTGATTAAAGCTTCAATCTAACAAAAAGACAAAAGTGATCCGCCCATCATACAAACGGTAAAAAAAAAACATGCTATACAAATGTTCAATGATGCTCCACGTTCATTATTAAAGACTGTGATGTAGGGACCCAAGAATCTGTAATGGACGATAGTTTTTGTCAACTTTTGTCTGGGCTGGGGTATAGCTGCCCTCTGTATTAGTACCTGGTTTTAGTAGTAATTGCGAGATGTTTTCAAGGTCATCTTTGACTGTGCTTAGTTTTTTGTCCTGTTTTGAAGGTCTGTGGATTGGTCTTTTAACTGGAGTGGTTATCCAGGTAAGCATCTCAAACAGCGTCGAAACCTTATAGTATCCTGCGAACAAGCTCTTATTTTAGGTGATATCGTGAGAGGTATAGGTTAGAGGTGTTTGTGTCTATTGTTGCAACGTTTTTGATGCAGCAGTTCGGATGTAAACAGCAAGATAAATTGTGAGAGTAATGCATGTGGAATACTACTCCAAAAGTACGTTTTCGAAAATCGGGTGATTTGTTTCGTTGTAACAGCCAAAAATTTCAAACAGAGATTCTCGAAAACGCTCTCCATAAAAATTGTTTAAGATTGGTCGCTAACTGAAGACTAAAACCCTACAAGCAGCTTCAAGAACGAATGTTTAGGTTTCTCAAACCTGAGACCCACCTTTTTCTGGCACGTTAGGCTATTTTTATTCTTAGTTTTTATTTTTTCATTAATTAATTAACCAATTTTTATAAAATTGTATGTTACATCACATTTTTATTTCATTTTGGATAAGATTTTTAAGTAAGTGAGTTATTGTAAAGCGCTATTGATCATTTTCATGTAACTAGCGCTACATAAGTATTTTAAATTATTATTATTATTATTATTATTATTATTATTATTATTATAGCGTTTACACTCACGTGAAGAACATCTATGCCATTTTATGGGAACAAAAGAAATTTTTTACATAAGAAAAGAGTCCAACTCCCACAGGATTTGTTTGGAACACCAATATGGCCGCCGTGACGACATGTGAATACGCTCTATAAAATCACAATGAGGCCACTGTATTGCCATGGATGCGCCGTTCTAGGTTTTTTGTTTGAGGCATCTTTGCATTTCGTGTTCAAAGAGAGTATGTGTTGTCAATTTAAAACTGTGTCGAGGCATCTTTTAATCTCTTTTCTTTTGTCCTCTTTTTTACTTGTAGCTAACCCCAAATACAGTAATTTGTTTCTCTGTTTTTTCTGTTTCATTTTAGTCTGCTTCGTATTTATTCCTTCTTTGGAGAACAGATTGGGACAAACAAGCCGAGCTAGTAAGTGAATCTCTGATTTTCGTGGAAAATTATGAAGATGTCGTTCACCTTTTTTCACCCGTGCGCGGCTTCCTACCGTACGTAGCTAGTGTGTGTTTTGTTCTCCACGCCCGCCGCTCGCTTGCCTTCGCTCGTCTGCAAAACCGAAAAAATGCGTATCGTTTTATGGCCAGTTTGGTATCACTGAAGCGGACCACCACGGAGAGGGGGCATATGGTTTCTTTTGAGTAGAGATTCTGTTCGCCGTGGCAGTTGTCACGACACCGAACTTGAAGTAGTTACAATCCATTTCCAACCTGGTCACCCAAAGCCAAAAGACATATAGGGTCTTGTAAAATGATAGTCATTTTAAATTTTTCTGGACAGTTACTTTTGGTTTTAATTAAACTGACTCGAGTGTGTTTTGACCTCATTCCCAGGGTCCTCCCCTACCCGGCCCATCTCTCGCTCCGGGGCCCGCGTAGGAGAAAGAGGATGATGTAAACACACTATGCGACAAGTTGGCGACAGATCACTCAGTGTGTACAGGTCGGGTGACTAGTTGCACCCATATGTCGCTGCGACAAATCGCTTCGTGTGTGCTGTACCCTGAGTATCAGGCCTTCCTAAGGGGCTAGGGGAGAGGAGATTTTAGATGGGGGAGGGGGGAGGGGAGCTCTCTCCCTTTTCCTCTTCCATCTTTCCCCTTTCCCCCCGAAACGCCTGGTACTCAGGCTATGTGTGCTGGAGACCTTTTGTGAAAATCTTTGTCTCTGCGACAGAATTTTGTCGCTGTAACAAGTCGCAAAAAAAAAAAATTGTGCGACTTGTTGCGGCGATAAAATTCTGTTGCAGCCACAAAGATTTTCACAAAAGGTCTCCAGTACACACGAAGCGATTTGTCGCTGCAAAAAGTCGCGGCCACATGTTGCTGCAACTCTTGTCGCGTAGTGTGTACCGACCCTTAGGATCTTATAGGAACATTTCTTAGTTTGATGATGGTTTTTCATTTGTCAGGCACAGCGAAGAACAGGAGCCAAGACTGTCAAAGATTTAACCTCTGGAAACTTACTAAATGGTCATTTCGCTGGACAGTCCGCCGAAAAACACAGAGGTGCGATGATTTGTACAGGGGCCGGGGGTAAAACTGATTAGGAATTCCTCTTATGCCTCTGATAACAAGACCAAATAAAGCTATGTTATAGACGGGCAAAAAAAACGTGCAACGTGTTTTGCAACATTTCTGCAGAGCGATGTTACGCGTTTTACCACTTACATTCAGACCTGTCTTGCACCAAATTAAGGTTGCTTTAAGTTGCGTGACTCTAAAAATGTCTCTCCGAAAATGTTTCCATTCAAATGAGACCTCTTTGGCAGAACTTTTGCTTAATCATACTTCTTAGTAAAAACCGTATTTTTCTAAAAGGAATGATTTTTTTGTGATTGTTTTTGCGGTAAGTAGTAAACAAAACATTTCTGCTACCTCATGATTATTTTTGTAGTTGAGTTTTATCCTCCAAGCCCGAACCTTCAGCTTAATACAAAATGTTTGTAAACTTATGTGTCGATTTATTTCAGACCTAAATCTTGCAAGCTGGATCAGCAAGACTTCGTCTTTACTGTTTCTTAATCACGTCGATGCTGATAACTCTCAGTTTAGACTTGCCCTACTTTCAAATGATGGGAGCACTTCAGAGAGAGATAGTCATCAAGAAGAGATTAAATCTGAAGCAACAGCTGATATAAAAAGAAGTCACAATCTTACTTCATCACAAAAGAGAGCTCTTATTGTAAAGCGACTTATCCCTCTGGTTATATCTCTGATGATTTTAGGCGGCGCTGTAGCCTTACGGTTTCTAATTCCGTTGCCTTCGTCGCACGAGACTTCTTCATTTGGAAATGACACACTTACTGCGAATACTTTCTATAATAATCTAACAACTAACTTAGTAACTTGAACAACGCGGGATCATTGTGTCACAGTTGTCATCGGGACCGTGTGTTTCAATAAGCTTCTCTTGGTACTGAATGGGACCAAAGTGGACCAGACGCGATACAAATCGCGAGTGTTTAACATTGTTTATTGTTTAACATTCAAGTCTACTTAAGTGAAACGTAAAATTCTTATCTGTTGATCACATATTTTAACACATTACAAAGTCATCCTCACTATCTACTCTCCAGGGTTTTCCCTCGTTCACTCCATATGTATGCAAACATCACACAAACGCTTCCATTTGTCAGCTCTTCCCTCATCAGGGCCAAAAAGCATTTTATCACAGGAATTTATGATTAGTTGTTTGTGTTTAGAGGATAAAAATTCTAAGCACTGACTTTCAGTAACATTTATATCAATTTTACTCAATGTAAGATAACATTAAATTATTTTCTTTCCCGGTGGTATTGTTTTCATATTTTTGGAATCTAAGGTTCGTAATAATTCAAGACATTTCTCATACGATTTTAAATTTTTAATATATATGTAGTATTTATATCATTCACTAAGTCCACATAAGCCATAAACACCACACATCTTTGTAGAATTCTTTTCCTGTATTGATTCATTGACAATAAAGGAAAATCGGCAGGTGAGGGGAAGGGAAAAAGTACCTTTTTTCATAGTTGTTTCATTTTGTTTTGATCTCTTTTTCTTTGAATTCACGGCAAGGATCTTGTTTTCTGTCATTTTCCTGTTTCTACAGGCAGTTCTCATGGTTCCCCTTCGCCACAGAGTCTCCCTCTCGAAACGTCCTAACCTGCAATCACTTCAAACTTGTTAACGTCATCTGACCTTAGTACTCAATCTCCCCATTGAAAAAAAATGCCTCGTCTCATGTAAGAAACGTGACAGCTACGAGGAGCGATGAGAGTCGGCTATTTTGGCAGGTTGCTATGTTTCTTCACCACTGCGTTTTTTCACTATTTTCACATAGACCATAATGCACCTTGTTCTTCCGCACCTCTCCCCCCCCCCCACCCCGGGCCGCCCACTAAACTAAATAAATAAATAATAATAATTCATAACCATTATTCCAGTTTCTCCTGGGTATTACAGACCCCTCAAGAGAAATCGAAGGCAATAGTTATGCAAAATTTTGTTGGCAAACATGGGGAATCCGACAACCGACTGGTTAAATCGTGGTTTGTTCCGGTTCACTTTTTTAAAAACCTGAATATTAAGCATCTTATCCATCCAATTGTCATTGAAATCCTGCCTTTATGACATTTACGATTTTACGGCAGTTTAGTAAGATTTAAAAAGCTTCGCGTGACATGTCTCTCGTGACTTATTTGAACGATGACGTCATGTGCCGCACCCAAAAATATTCGTTTACATTCGTTTCCTTGTTGCTCCGTCCCAGTTGTCTGAGTTGGGATTTTGGTGGGAAAGGGCAACACTTCCCTCAATTGCTGTGTGCTTTCATTTGACAAATTCTGCTACACACGGATACAGGTTAGTGTAAAGATCTTGATCCTTCAATACTTCTTCAAAGTCTAAACGAATGTAAAAAAGAAATTGAGCGGTATAGACATGAATCTTGAATGTCGTCTGGTTTATGGCTTCACGGTTTATTCGTGTCTGAAACTGAATTTCCGATCTACACTTCCAGTTTTCAAGCTGCTTTTTATGTTCTTATGTTACCACTCTTTTACCTGGGTTTGTTTATTGTTTCGGGTATTTCGTGTTACAAATCATGTCACAAGTCGAGCCTGGAGGCATTGAAGGTATTTGTTTTAGAACAGTCTTAAACCGGCCATATTGGAATTGGAGCGTGTTAGCTTCATGATTATCTTGTTGTGATTTACTACTCCGTATACGCGTTTGTGAGTCGCTGGTAAACTCTGTCCTTGACGTCAGTTGAACAATCATTTGGATTCTAATCCAAGAAGTTAAATACTGGTAGATTTAGCGGTTAATCTATGTTTGCAAAGGATTCCGAAAGGGGGCACCCAACGACAGTTGGCATGCAGTTCTGAAGGTTATTTCTAAAGATCCAAAAGCACTCTGGATAGCCTAAAAAGTGTTTGCAATGCATATAGGAGGAAAGCGTCGTTTCGTGCCCCTGTCCGATATGTTAGTGTTATAGATAAAACTTCACTTTTGTAGGTGTTTTCCCTGTTCAAAAAAATGTCACGTTGGTGGTCCTTATGAAATCAGATCTACGTTTACAATAAGCCATGCGAAGATAATCACAAAAGGAATGAAATACTCAGCAAAAGTCATTTGTAATGTCCTCAAATGACGGGGGCCTTCCTCTGACTGGAGTGGAAATTTGCAGTCCAAAAAATCGCACCTCAAAACTATCTGGGCTGAATATTTTTCTATTTAGTTACGGATTCCTTTTTCCCTAACTTCTCAGTTCACAACAGACTGTAATTAACAAAAGTTGTGATCTCCTTGTGTAAAATTTATTATCGTTTGCGTGATCTAGAACAGGGTGTCCAGTTCCTTTTTTTTCCTATTTTTTCCTATTTCTTGAGCCTATTCCTATTTTCTCCCATTTTAAAACTAAAACCTCCTATTTTTCCTATTTTTTAGCTGGTGAAGCCAAAATTTGTAACAAAATTTAAAATGGAATATGAATTATTATAGTTGTATGTGTTTTAGAGTGAGATTTATCATAGAGCAAGTAGTGTGTTGACTTTGATGTTCTAATATTAGCAAAAATAATAGTTACATTTGTTCTTTCTATGACCTTTATTGCTTATTAGAGTTCTGTTAACAACTTTGTTACATTGTTACTTTTTGTATAATTTTCTAGTGTACCTACATGTGTTGTATATAGTGTCGTAGTCCTCATGACTGTTGAATAATATTGAGCATAGCCCTTTGAAATTACATTTCAGTATCTGCAAACTCCGAAAAAAATATCTCCACCGTAAGGGGTTAAATTAACCCCACTGGAGGAGTTATTATAAGTCCTTGAAAATTACTGAGTAACACGGGCCAGATAAATCATCAATCAGCTTCTTGTTTTTAAAAACCAATCACTAGCTGGATTCTGGATGCTATATGAAAAGAACAGACTCAAGTTTAGTTTACGGCTCTACCTCTCTTGGTGACCGTTAACAGCTATACCTAAGCAACTGACGAAGGATCCCATATTTTGGATGCAAAACCGGTCTTGCAGTCATAGCTAAGCAGAGAGTTACGTTCATCTTGGAACTTAACCATGACACACTTACAATCTGGTACCAAATAGATCAGAGTCATTTTGCGTACACCCCGGAAAGCCTGGTTGCGTCACTTAAAACAATGCGGTCCGTTTTGACTCAAACAAGCATATTCTAAACCAGCTATCAATTGCAGATTAATGGAAGAAAAGCTTTCCATAGGACTTTTTAGTCCTAGTTCGATATCCTTCAATTACAACTCAATCGTGAGAAATTTCTATCCTAAGAAATTTCACTTTTCGAAGCTTTTCAAAGATTGGCCGCCCACTTGCAGGGAATCTGCTTATGATCAGCTTTGATTATAGAACCACGCTCGACCTGTAGTCAATCATATCATTTTACAGCATAACTGAGCCAATAAACTAAAAGTTACTGTTAGTTAGAGGGGGTATCATTCAGTGAGTTGACAAAGAACCGCGGAAGCAAATTTTTTTCTCTACTTTTGAAGGAAACGGGGATTTGCTTCAATCATAATATAGTTTGACAACTTTTACTCGGCATAGAAGGCCAGCCCTGTGTCTTAACATTTCGACCCCCCTCACATTTTGTGCATTTTCAAAATCAAGCCTCTTAGAAAATTGAAACCTATCAGCTATTTCTCCTACCAGGAATGTAGTGTGTATGTACGCACATATGCCAATGCATACTGCTTGAAAATGGAAAAAATATATAGATTTTTTAATTTCCTGACAGCATTTTTATCATTAAATTGGGATAAATATTTTTCGCATTTTTTGGTGTTTTTGTGTTAGGATTTCCTTTATCCCTTTACTGATTAAGTGGAGTGAAATGGATTCGAATGTGAAGCCACAGACTTTGGTTGAGACTTTTGACCAAGTGTTAATGATATATGAAATAAATCATATATGAACTGCGGAAATGAAATGAAAATGAAGAAATGATCGTCGCAGTGAACGCAATTTATGCAATTGCGTAAAGAAGCCTGAAAAAATTCAGGACTTTAACTGGGTTTGAACCCGTGACTCTGCGATTACCGGTGCGATGCTCTACCAGCTGAGCTATGAAGCCACTGATGTTGGGAGCAGGTCAATTGTGGGTTCATATGTTCCGGTGAAAGAAATGAGTGTTAATGATATATGAAATAAATCATATATGAACTGCGGAAATTAAAATGATGCCTCTTTACGCAATTGCATAGATTGCGCTCACTGCGACGATCATTTCTTTATTTTCATTTCATTTTTTCACTTTTCTTCCCCTGCGTGCACCTTCAGTGCACCTTCTCACGCTACGCTGCCAACTACCGGTATCTTATAGCTTACGAAATCAATGCCCAATGTTTGAGAAGGGACTTGGTCCAGAAGGGGTTGGAGGAGGGAGGGGGGGGTGCATTTTAAAAATTGTTATTGCCAAAGGGGGGGGGGGTACAATTTTCATATGTAATTATTTTAGGGGGCGTAAATTTTTGATACATCACACTTTTCTGAAAACCCCCACTCGACTGACTTGGGCAGAAATTTCTTAACAACCTCGCGTGTGAATTCGCTGTTCATTTCTCATGCAGGAATGCAGAGATGAATCTCATATCTACCAACAGATTCAAGTCATTCAAACAAAAGGAATCAATATTTATTTATTTATAATAATATTAATAATAATAACAATAATATCAGCATGTTCAGCCGATAAACCTTTTGGAATAACCCAGCCTTTTGAACCAGAAACGTGTTTAACAAACACTTTTGCATTACCTGAGGGTACCCTTGCATTGCCAGATGGTCATAAGTAACTCTCCATGTTTCCTTTTCATAAAGATGCATGACAACTTTGATGTTTGGCGATGGCATCTTCTTTACGGGAACCTGGTTCACGGGACTGCAGAGTAGATGATTCCCGCAAAGTGCAAGTCACTATTTTGGCTTCTGAATGGGGATCAAGCAAAGGGGGACTTTCCACCATAAACAGAGAATTAGCCATTCAGTTGGCCAAATGCCCTGAAGTGGAAATCACTTTCTTTTTACCACAATGCAGTCAAGAGGACAAGAAGTTAGCCCTGAGGCACAACGTAAAGATCGTTGAAGCAACCCCCCTGTCTGGCTTTGAGCAACTGAACTGGCTTTGCTTTCCGCCTGAAGATTTGCAAGTCGACATTATCGTAGGTCATGGAGTTAGACTCGGTAAACAGGCACAAATCATTAAAAGATCTAAAAGGTGCAAATGGGTCCAAGTGGTGCACACAGATCCAGAGGAACTTGGAATGTTCAAGAACTATTCAGATCCAATTTCAAAAGGCGAGGAAAAGCACAAGACCGAAGTAGAACTGTGTGAAATGGCGGATCATGTTGTTGGGGTTGGCCCCAAGTTGAGCGAGGCCTTTCGCTCCTATCTTCGCAGCTGCCAAAAAGATGACAATGTTGTTGACCTCACTCCAGGAGTATTTGAAGAGTTTGTGGCTGTGAAGCAGGCTCCTAGCGAAAGGCTTCAAAGCAGTGTCTTGGTGTTTGGTCGTGGAGACGTAGAGGATTTCGAATTGAAAGGATTTGACATCGCTGGGAAAGCGGTTGCTGAGTTAGAAGATACTCGTCTTGTCTTTGTTGGGGCTCAAGATGGAAAACTCGAAGAAATAGCAAAACGGTTTACCGAATGTGGTGTCCCTCCAAGTCGCTTGAGAGTAAGACGATTTGTTCAAGATCGAGAGAGTCTAAGGCGCTTGTTTCAAGAAGTGGATCTTGTTGTCATGCCTTCAAGAACAGAGGGCTTTGGATTGACAGGACTGGAGGCCTTGTCAGCTGGTCTCCCTGTTCTCGTCAGCCGCAACTCCGGCTTTGGAGAAGCTTTACTCAGTGTACCTTTTGGATCAACATATGTAGTGAACTCAGAGGAACCGGCAGATTGGACCTCTGCGATCAAAACAATCTGGGTCAAGAACAGGAGAAGTCGTCTTGAGGAAGCGGAAACCCTGCGCGAATTCTATGGCAAAAAATACAACTGGGCCAAACAGATAAAAGATCTCGTTGACAAGATGATCAGTTGGGTTTACGGTATGAATGTGAATTTTCTTTGTTATGAAAAAAAATTATTTATACATTGCAAAATGAATATCAGGAAGTGGACTCTAAGAAGAAATGAAAATATACACTCCAGATAAAACCAAATTTGAGTAATATCCGCTGCCTTTTTGTCCGGGTGAAATCGTGAAGAAAGGCTGTTACAAAGTTTTATGTTTCATTTGGGCAAACGCACGAAAGTAATATTGACCCAATCCATCTATCATGTAATTTATCCCCAGTTCACTGGCTTATGTGATTATTTCATACATCTGCATTCACCAAAAACAGCCTGTTGTTATATTAGTACTCTTTTTTATCAACAGATGTTCCTTTACATTACCAGAGCTCTTCAGAAACAAAACGCAGAATTTCTCCATCCGCCGATAAAGTTTGTCAGCGAACAGAGGGGACAACTGTAGACCCTGAAGGTATCCTCGATGACTAATCAGCGTAATACGTCATAATACTAGTCGTGAATGGTGTTGCTGGTCAAAAGTGTTCTTTGTTCATTAAAATTGTCAACATCATTTGAATCGGGCGTCCATGCTTGAATTAGCGTGGATGAACGATAACTAAGTTGACTTGCATGACTTATACATACCGCCAAGGCACAGCGGCTGGCTTTGGTCTGTCTCGAACTGGTGTAGGATTTCGCTCTTTCTCCGTATGTTCAAGAACATTAAAACTTCTAGAGTTCTCGAATCTGCCAAAAAAGTGGGTGGAGGGGGTGGGAGGGAGAGAGAGAGAAAAGAAAAAAAGAATATGCGGCATATGAGAACACGTACTATTTGCGTACTTTTCACTGAACAAATTATTGGATCTCATTATGCCTAAAAAGCTACTAATTAAAAGTGTATTGCTAAGTGTTTTTCAAGGGCGCCTAACGACGGTTACTTGCTACAAAGATTGAAACTAACACTTATGAGGCTAGCCAGAGTACTTGTAGATATCTATAAATGCATTCTAAGCGGGGCGATATATAAAATTTGTGCCTGTTCGTTCATCCTAGGGGAATATGAGCCCTTTATGGATTACAAGGGTTTCAGTATTATTTTTCCGAAAATTTTAGATGCAATTTAACATATTATGAAAGTGAGAATTTTTCTGATTCCTCTCTCCATCCCATTTTTGAATCCGGGAGTGAAATGTGAAAATTTAAACTTCAGGAAATCGTAGGGGAGTTATTAGATGAACTTCGAAAATTGTACATGAATAGAGCGGTCGTCTAGAAATTTTTAGCCGTCCTCAAGTAATTGAAAATTCTAGGAAAATATTTCCTTCTCCGAACAGATATTTTACAGAAGACAGTCGTTGGGTGCCCCTGGTCTTTACTCTTATTGAAACGGTTTCGGAGAAGGAAATATTTCCTACAAATTTTAGGATCGTATTTACACATACAACACTTTAATTTTACTGGAACCGTACTGTGGCACCATCACAGGGCCTGGGTTACCTTTGCTTGCATCAGAGGGCAAAGACAATAACCGCAGAAAAATAATATGCGTGTCACGACCTCTTAGTTTGAAACGACTTCGATCGACAAATGTCAATGTTCGACTAGCCGAGCAACTCAGGAACCCGTTGACTGGCGAGCGGGGTTTTCAAAATCCTGGGGTTTGTCTGAAAGAGTTTCTTTCCTTCCTTCCCCTCCCCATCTTTCATTTTTTGGCTCTCGTTCTATTTCTTGCACTGCCAAAACCGAAAATCCCGTTCCTCGGTCTTTCTTTGCTCTGTAACATGACGAAAACGCTTGCTTCCCAGCTAAATCTAGCTTTTCCTTTACCAGTCTTGAGGCCGCGCCCCGCGCCCACTGTGTATAAACAGAATATTAAGTTGTACGGAAGCGAGTTGGAATGATTGCGATAAGGATTTAAAAAGCGCAAATTTATGGTCGTCCGGATGAATATTCGCTAAATTAATGCAGTCGTTGACACAAAATTTCATTCGCTGTCTCTGAAGTATAAATTCGCTATCGCTAAAGGATACATTCGCTGTTGCTAAAACTCATTCGCTGTCGCTAAAACTTGTACTGGTCACCGTACTAGACGCTTCCGCTTGCATAAAGTCAGCGAGAAAGAACAGGGTGCTCGACGAAGTCACGCGTGTCTTCCACGCGCGTCCCGTTCTTTCTTGCACCCACTACTTTCAAGAGCCTGCTACGCTGACTAGCTAAAAGTCATATAATTGACTGTTGTACAGTGACTTAATTGTTATAGAGGTGTTTTGTTTTTGAGTACTGTTTATATTAACTGATCAGTGTGAAGAATTAGCAATGTATGTAATGGTGACTCTTGTTGTTGGTTGTAGGCTCCTCTTCAGTTTCAAAGTGCGCTCAAGGGAAAACAAATTATTCTCGACTATGTCGCCTGCTGATCAGCACAGGCTCGCGAGTGCTAAGAGACACATTTGATAGCATAATTCCAGCGGAGAATCTTCGAGAATTCTTAAAACGTGACCGTGCGCACTCCAGACTACAGTTACTGCGAAAGAAAGGAATCCTAACTTCAGTACATTGGAGTAGGTTGTACCCTGCCACACCCACTGAAGTGTCATCTGCAAGCTTTGATATCTTCCTCTTGATTGTGCTTCTAAGGACAATCTGTAATCTAAGTCCTCCACCCGCTGGCTGGGACACACCTCCTCTTACAGCAGACACCAGTCGTGAGTCTGACATTGCGCGCATAAAGTACTTCATGAACCCCGTATCAAAACATGCCGCGGAAGGCTCTTTCAGTGATGCTGTATTCAATAGCTACTGGCAGCAGATCTGTGACACACTAGTGAGGTTGGGAGGAGCTGATTATGGAGTTGTCATTAATGAAATGAAATACCAGGACATTGAATTCCTTGATGGGGAACATTTCAGAGAACTTCTCAAGCAGTGGAAGAAGGTAGAAGATGACATCAAAGAGAAGCTGAATGAAATGGAAACTGAAGAAGCTTCTATGGAGGAAGGTATGCTTTACAGTAGACCTTTTGTAGCTCAGGTGTCTTTTCGGGATAATACCTAATTTACCTAATACAACTGTGGTGGCAATTTTTTCAAATCTTTGTTTATGGCGACGTAGTTTATACTCAAACTTACGAGGTATTGACCCTGAAAAACTGTATCGAGTCACCTTATGTAAAGAATTTTTTGAGCGCCTCCGTCCAACTTGACGTAATCGGTCTTTCCCTTTTGACATGCCTTGAAGCTACCAAAAGTGTATTGCTAAGAGTCTTTATTCCTATTGAGACGGTTTGCTAACTGATAACTGAGAATTAATCAAGTAATATTAAGATCTTGCTTATTCTCCTATCATAAAAACTAGTTGATGTCAATTTCAGAGGATTTTTTTAAATTAACCCCTGCAAAAGAATCCCCAAAATTATCAATATCTATGACCAATACACCTGTTTTGTTTTGTTTTGTTTTTTTCGATTTTTATTTTTCAGCTTGGAATGTTTTTCCATCCTTACAAAATTTACGATGTGATGCAGAGCAGGTTAGCAAGAAAACCAACCTACCATCTGATTTGAGAACAATCGCTGCAAACAAAGGATTCTTAGTTTCTGTTAACCAAGCATCTGGGAACTGTTTATTCTATGCATTATCGGAACAATTACAAAGTGTCAACGGAATTCAAATCTCGCACAAAGAGCTAAGAAAAACCTTGGTTCAGTTCCTCGATGAGAACCCTAATCTGGTAAGTTGATGACTAATCTAACTTAGACAAAAACTATTGGCACGCGCCTTCCGTATCTGTTTGGCCGATTCCTCCCATATGATAAGGAACTGAACGTATTATGCTGTCTTCGCGAGAACTAGTGGGTCAGCTCCAGCTTCATCTTTCACCCAGCTTGTCCTATCCTTAATTACTATCCTCTTTCATACCACTGCTTACTGACCTAGAGCTGTTCCTTTGTATCATGCCAGTTATAGTCACTTCCCTTAACTCATTTCGACGTTTCTTTGCTAAACTAAATTGGATTGAACATAACAAAAAATACCTGAAGTATTATGGGATCAAGACTACTGGGAGGCTCTCTCGATCTTCTTCTCACCCTCCTCTTCGTTTTTAGTTTAAAATACTTAAAGCTTTGATGACAAACAAATACGTCATGACTTGAAATAGTCGCCTACTGTCGCCATCTAAGATTACAGGTGACCCAGGTTAATTTTTCTTTAAATTCCAGTTAACAGTATCATTTCCCCCCGAAAACTACCTCCAGAATTTGGAGAGAAACAAAAAAAATTATTTTATTTGAAATTCGCTTCCCTGCGAACCCCTGTGCCTCCCAGTAAGTGACTGGTTTAAAGGCTCCCCTCCGCCAACCACTCATTTTTAAACAAACTTTACATAAACTCTCTGGCAGGTTAAAATCACTCCACGTCCATGCCGCTTAGTCAGAAAACATTGAAATGCACTTGTTTGATGGTTTTTGTTTTTTAGCACGAAGGAACATCTCTGTTTAACTTTGTCTCGGGATACTCATCTTGGCGTGAATACTTACAAAGCATGGCGAAAGACGGTAGCTGGGGCGATCATGTGGTTTTGTTTGCTGCAGCAAATCGCTTCCAAACTCCCATCCGTATTATCAGCAGTCTTGACCATGAAATAGTTGTCCATCCAGATCATGCACTTGCCAACAGCAGCCCCCTTGTGTTGGGACACATTCACGAGTTACACTATGTTAGTCTTCAGCCCAGACAAGGTAACATGTTCTTTCCAGTCACAAACATCCTGGTTTTTTGGAATTATGTTTGCAGAATTTATATAGATATATCAGTAGCAGGGAACATTGCAAGATGATGTTAATACCGTAAATGTCTCTATGAGAATGAAGTTAAATTTTTTCTAAACAATAAAATGTCCCTACTTTATCTGAATATACTAGTTGTATAAGATGTCGTCCCATCGGATATTGTAACCTTGTAAAAATGAGCAAGCTCAAAAAACCTTCTCGTTTGTGTCCTTATCCCTGATTCCCTAGTTAAAAAGGTTTCTGTAAGAAAAAGACTTAGATAATGTTGAATTCATTGTGTGTAAGGGCAAATCTTAGAAGCAACGAACAACATATCTCAGTTATACTTAAATTGTGACTGAAATGAATTAGTAAAAGGACAGAACTTGTCTTAAATCTTTCTTCAGGATTGCAAAGGTTACTCGTCACTGTTAAAACTTTCAGTTTTCCTTGTTCCGATCCTCTCATTTGTTAGCAAGGCCTGCCAGTACTTTTTTTCCAGATCATCTATGTCCGTGATTATTGTATTAGTTGTTAGGTAGTTGCTTTTGTTTACGTGCTTGTGGCTTGAAAAGACGAAGTTTCCTTGATATAATTACCATGCAAGAAGATGAAGGAGCTTTAAAGCTGAAAGCCTATTCCAAGTACTTGTTTTAAAGTGAAAAGTAATAGTTCTGTAAGCCATAAGTTTTGTATTGACTAGTCTGCAGTAACTAAGATTAATTTTATTGCAGTTTACTTTCGTTAGCTTTCAAAGGATGATTCGGCCTCTCCATTTAAAAACCGTGACAAAGTTGACTTTTCAATTTAGCACACAATGGCTGATATATTTAGGTTTTTGCCAGCTCTATAAGTTTGATTTTTAATTTGATATAGGGCAGTTTAAATCAGAAAGCGACACGTTAGCACTTGGACGTGTCGTGTTAGACACCCCTTAAAGTGTCCATTTTAAACCGTAATTCCTGGGCAGAGAGGTACCCAGACTCTACCTCTAATTTAGTTAAAAATTGCAGAGATACACGAGAACCCTTGCGCTAGCCTGATTCCTTTACAATCTGAGATCACTCGCTCAAACTCCATCAGCTCGTTAGCTAAAACGTGATGATATCGACTATTGTACAATGAATTAGAACGTTAGTGTTGTTATTTCTGAATATTTTCGATGACTGATCATTGTGAAGAATTACAGTTATCTTATGATGACTGTTGTCATTTAATGTAGGTACTTTCTCAGTTTTAAAATCCACTTCAGGGAAAATTACTAATTATTGTCGTGTATGTCGTCCACTGATCAGAGATACATATGATAGCATAATTAAACCATAAAACCTTCGAGAATTCTTAAAGCGTGACCCGGCGCACCATAGATTGAAGTTCCTGCAAAAGGAAGGAGTCCCCAGTATTAAAACTTCAGTACACTGGGGTAAACTGTATATTGCCACACCCACTGAAGCGTCATCTGCAAGCTTTGAGTTGGATTACCAAAAACCATATCCAAAGAAAAAAGGGAAAAAATCGACGTCGCTTGTTTACGTCCTCCATAAAACGTGAAGTTTAGTATTTAGGCTTCGTCCAAACGTATCTGGATATTTTTGAATTCGAAACTTTTTCTTTCCGGGTACGGCTTCCGTCCACACGTATCCGGTGAATCCCTGCCTTTTTTAATCCGCTCTCCAGAGTGAAAATGTTTTAATACGCTATTAGTACGCAGTAGTGTGGACGCTAAATCCGGATATTTTTATCTGGTGACGTAACAAGATCGAGCCCAGTTCGTTACCGTGAAAGGCAGAGAAAGGTGAAAATTTCAAATTTGATATCAGGCACAACACCCAATTGAAAAATACAGCCAAATACACAAAATACAGTGCGGGGAAGAATAGGCGAGAACACAGCACCAAGTCCGTGATGTGAAAAGGGCTAGTACAACACAGGCAACTCTTCGAAACTTTGCCACAGTACGGCCGTCACTGCACGACTTCAACTTCAGGAGAGTATACTTGTACTGAAGCCGGTTGAAATAATTGCGATAAGGATTAAAAGAACGCAAATGCACTTTTTAAGGGATGTTTTCACCACTCTCGCCGTCGTGGTATCTTAAACTCCTACTTGAGGAATTGACTCCTGACGGGAAAAAATTACTTCCGGTCACCGTACTAGACGCTTCCCTGGCCCTTGCTTATAGCCTCTAATTATTAGGGACCTTAAGATCCGACGACGGTGACGGCAACGAGAACGTCACAAAAGCAATAGGTTTAATAACCAAAACAACAATTTTGCGCGTGCATCACGTTTTCTTGTACATTTCTTTGCCCTCACTGCACTACTACGACGTGAAAATGCCTAATTTCTTGTGTACAGAGGAAGTACGCAAGCGACTTCGAAATTTCCTCCCTCTTTCTGAACTTGGATATGGTTCTTAGGAATTCATCTTTAGGAGGGTTCGCCCACATTTCACAAAGTCAGTGACTTAAAGTAATCGCGATGAAGATTGAAAGAACGCGAATTTACTTTTTCAGCGACGTTTTTTCTGCCCATTGCCGTCCTCGGATCTTAAGGTCCCTAATAGGGGGCTTAAGGAACAACGACGTAGACGGTTACAAAAACGTCATTTAAAAAGTGAGGTCGCGCTGCTTCAAACTTTATCGCGCTTTTTCCACCTCGTTCAGTTCGTCAAATATTGGCAATTTCTGCAGGAGTTGAAGTCTAAAAGACCGTATCTAAGTTCAGGGAAAGAAAAAGGAAGTCGTTGTCTTGTGTTCATGTCCTCCAAATAACGTGAAATTCAGTAGGCATTTTCACGTTGTACTCGTGCAGTGACGGTAAGGAAATCTACAAATACGTGTGATTCACGTGCAGAGTCGTTGTTTTGCCAATCTAAACCTATTGCTTTTTTGCCGTTCTCGTTGGCGTCGTCGTCGTCGTTGCTCAAGCTCTCTAATATGCGAGAAAGAACGAGGCGCGCGACGAAATCACGCGTGTCTCCTTCGCGCGTCCCGTTCTTTCTTGCATCCACTACTTTCAAGTGCCTGCTACGCTGACTAGCTAAAATTTATGTAATTGCTTATTGTACAGTAACTTGGAATTGTGGTGTTCTATTTTTAAGTACTGTCTGAAGAATAAGGACTGTATGTAATGGTGACTCTTGTTGTTGGTTGTAGGCTCATCTTCAGTTTTAAAGTCTTCTCAAGGGGAACTCAATTATTCTCGTTTATGTCGTCTGCTTATCAGCATAGGCTCACGAGTGCTAAGAGATACATTTGATAGCATAATTCCATCGGAGAATCTTGGGGAATTCTTAAAACGTGACCCTGCGCACTCCAGACTACAGTTACTGCGAAAGAAAGGAGTCCTAACTTCAGTTTATTGGAGTAAATTGTACCCTGTCACCCCCACTGAAGTGTCATCTGCAAGCTTTGATATCTTCCTCTTGATTGTGCTTCTAAGGACAATCTGTAATCTGAGTCCTCCACCCGCTGGCTGGGACACACCTCCTCTAACAGCAGATACCAGTCGTGAGTCTGACATCGCGCGCATAAAGTACTTCATGAACACCGTGTCCAAACATGAAACGGAAGGCTCTGTAAGTGATGCTGCCTTCAGTAGCTACTGGCAGCAGACCTGTAACACACTGGTACGATTGGGTGGAGCTGAATATGAAGATCTCATTGATGAATTTAAAGACCAGGAAATTGAATTCCTCGATGTGAAACATTTCAGAGAACTTCTTAAGCAGTGGAAGAAGGTAGAAGACGACGTCAGAGACAGGCTGAATGAAGTGGAAAGTGAAGAAGCTTCTAAAGAGAAAGGTATGCTATAGTACAGTAGGCCTTGTTAGGAGATACAACCCTGCCAATTGGTAGGTTTTAAACTCTTAACACTGCGAATTTAGGGTGGTTTGGCTAACAGGGAATATACTTTATGTGTCTATGGAAAAGTTGCCGGATCCAGCAATTGCTTCCATAAAGACCTTATTTGTAATGTGTTAGACGTTCCAGCGCCTTTAAAATGTTAATTTTATATGTCAGTAACTTCAAAATTACCTATCCAGGGAATAGTCTCGTACACCTTCCATCTCTTGCCGTATTTCAAGGTCTCCTCATTTAATTCTTGACTTGTTCATGCAGATCCCCGAACGGCGAGTGGTGCTAGTGGTCCCATTGGACCTGGTGTTGATGGGCCCTCGGATCTAACCAAGCAGGCTGTTCATGACCAAGGTATACAACTACTAAGCCTGTTAATGTGGCAACTACCTACTCCCAGTGTTATCAAGGTGATAGCGTCGAATCGAAAAATATAATTACAGTCATGTGTCCGTATTATTAGAGAGATGTCTGTTTACAGGGAGTCAACTGAAAGGAGTAAAAAAGGCAGGGACGAACTCTTGGTGTCAGTTTTAGCCAGGTGCCCGTGGTATAGAAGTGTCCATAAGAGATAGTTGACTATACTCAGGAGCGTTTTTTTCATTTGGGTATAAAGAATGTGGTTATAATATGTAGTCGTGCATTGTATGGTCTAAAGGCGGGATTCCACTTCAAGCTGTAATTCTTTGATTCATTGCCTTTAGCTATTCAGCAACAAACTGTTATCTAAATTGCTCTAGTTCTGTCAAAATCACCCAGAGTTGTTTCAAAGAACGTTAATAGGAGTATAACCATCTGACATACCCTTCATACTATTAGTTTCCATTCTTATTCTAATCCATTTCATTAAACAGATTACTCAAACGCCCAGAGCTCCTCAGAAGCAAACAACAGGACTTGTCATCAGACAGAAGGCCTGACTGAGCACCATGGGGGTATTCAGCTTTAGAGACTTTAATAGATTATAATAAATGTATTTGTAAATTTACGGGAAAAAATTGTTTTACAGTTCATATCACTGTTTAATATAGTTTTAATATGAAAGTACTTCAAAGGTTATTGAGGGCATAATTATGTGTACCATAGAACGTTGAAAACAAATGTTAATCCAATGTTGAGGGAACTTGTTTTTGCTTTTCCTAGAATGGAGGTGAATTCCCCCACGACCCACTCCCCCGTAAGTTTATACAAGTAAAACTGCGAAGTTTGTTTACCGCATACATAGGTAGGCCAAACTTTTCAACGAGAAGTAGGCAGTGAAGATTTCGCTCTTCGCGTTTTTTCACCACGCCAATTTTACCCCTTCTCCCCCCTGACTTTTGAACGCTTTCCTTGCAGGCAACAGTTTTAATTTGGAGGACGTGAGAAATTTTATTAAGCAAAAGTTGACTTCCTTTACTAAGATATTGAATAACTAATGAATATAATTTAAAACAAACCAAATTAAATGCGGCTTTAATTTTTTCCTAGGTCCAAGTTTGCAGTACCCAACCGATGTGATAGAAAAGATCCGTCAGCTCTACAAAACATGTGAACGACGCCTTCTGCCCGTCCCTTGGTTAGAGGAGTTTAGCTTTCATATCAATGAAATTTTTACCAGATTAAAAATCTTGGGCAAAGAAAAAACCCAAGGAGTACTTACTGACGATATAACCAATATGACTGCCATCTTTAAGGCGCACGTAGAATGCCAAAGGCCACGAACAGTCTTGATCGAAGGAGATCCTGGTATGGGAAAAACTACGTATTGTCAAAAGCTGGCGTATGATTGGGCAACTAAGCAGAACGAATGGGACCCATCTTTTCCAGAGATTGAAGTGCTCCTGCTTCTCAAATGTCACGAAATTAAATCTAACATTTGGGAAGCTATTGATGATCAAATTCTTCCCGAGGAAATGGATGATGCAGCTAAGGAATGCTTCTTTAAATTCATACGTGAAAATCAGTCCAAGGTTCTTTTAGTTTTCGATGGACTAGACGAAGCAGATCCTAGTAACCTCAAGATGTTGTATAACCTCATTGCAGGTAAAGAACTGTCAGGTTGTTACATTGTTTTCACATCTCGTCATGAGGCTGGAAAGAATGCAAGGCGGTACTGTGACACTCTGTGGGAGATTGTAGGATTTACTCAAGAAGATGCAGAATGCTTTATTCATAAATACTTTAAAAACGTTAGAAAGGAGCACTTAGCCAGGAAACTTATAGGAAAGGTATGGCATGAGGATGGGGACCTGCAAGAATTGATAAAAAATCCCTTAAACACTGCCTTACTGTGTGTTATTTGTGAGGATTTTGAGGGCATATTTCCAACGAGAAGAACCCAATTGTACATTGAGATTGTTCTTTTTGTTTTAAGAAGATATGAACAAAAGAAAGGATTATCGAGCGAGAACGAAGACCTCTTGACCGTCTATAGAGAAGACTTATTACTTCTTGGGGAAATGGCGTTACAGTCTCTTCAAAAAAGAGAGTTGTACTTTGAAGAAAATAAATCAGGCGGTCGCTTCATCGTCTTATCCGAGTTCGGATTCCTTTCACTTCAGGCTGCTGGCAGTAAGAGGAGAGTTCGTGTGCGTTACGCATTTCTTCATAAGAGCTTTCAAGAGTTCTTTTCTGGTTTTTATCTTGCTTGCAAACTTATTGAGGGAGATATTAACTGCGAATCAGTAGTGACTGAACAAAGATATGAAGATGAACTACACCAAGTCTTTCTATTTACGATTGGAATATTAGCTTCAACGAGTGAGAAAACCGCAGACTCTTTCGTAGAAAGTATGGCTGAAAACATTAATTTAAAAAGTCTTGAGTCTTCTGGCATTTCAAAACGTCTTCTATTTGCTGTCGATTGTTTATCAGAGTACGAAAGTTTAGTTTACACCTTAGGGAGGCACCTTAATCTTACCCATTTGGATATTTCCATGAAGTATAAATTGCATAATTTTCCTGTGCCTTTTAGTGATGCTAGGGCTGCGTCTCTTTCGCAGGTTCTTGCATCCAACTCTTCAATAACTTATTTGAATTTACGTGGGAATATGATTGATGATGCTCGTGCAGCGTCTCTTTTCCAGGCTCTCGCAGAGAACTCCTCCTTAGCTGAGTTGGTTGTGAGTGGGAACACTATTAGTAAAACTGGTGCTGCGTTTCTTTCTCAGGCCCTCACAGTCAACGCCTCCCTAACTAATTTGGATTTGAGTGAGAACTACATCGGTAAATCTGGTGCTGCCTCTCTTTCCAAGGCTCTAGTAGTCAACACCTTCCTAACTAATTTGGATTTAAGTTGGAACAGAATTAGCAATTCAGGTGCTGCGTCTCTTTCCCAGGCTCTCGCAGACAACTCCTCCCTGACTAATTTGAATTTGAGTGGGAACAGTGTTGGTGAATCTGGTGCTGCATCTCTTTCCCAGGCTCTCGCACTTAACGCCTCCTTAACCAATTTGGATTTGAGTAGAAATAGCATTGGTATTACTGGTGCTGCATCTCTTACCCAGGCTCTTGCAGTCAACTCCTCCTTAACTAGTTTACATTTGCGTGGGAACAGTATTGGTGAAAGTGGTGCTGCGTCTCTTTCCCAGGCTCTTGCAGTCAACTCCTCCTTAACGAATCTGGATTTGAGTTGGAACAGTATTCGTAAAACTGGTGCTGCGTCTCTTTCCCAGGCTCTCGTAGTCAACGCCTCCTTAACTAATCTGAATTTGAGTGGGAACCATATCGGTGAAAGTGGTGCTGCTTCTCTTTCCCAGACTCTCGTAGTCAACGCCTCCCTAACTAATTTGGATTTAAGTTGGAACGAAATTAGCAATTCAGGTGCTGCATCTCTTTCCCAGGCTCTTGCAGTCAACTCTTCCTTAACTAATTTACATTTGCGTGGAAACAGTATTGGTGAAAGTGGTGCTGCGTCTCTTTCCCAGGCTCTTGCAGTCAACTCCTCCTTAACGAATCTGGATTTGAGTTGGAACAGTATTGGTGAGTCTGGTGCTTCATCTCTTTCCCAGGCTCTCGTAGTCAACGCCTCCTTAACTAATCTGAATTTGAGTGGGAACCATATCGGTGAAAGTGGTGCTGCTTCTCTTTCCCGGGCTCTCGTAGTCAACGCTTCCCTAACTAATTTGGATTTAAGTTGGAACAGAATTAGCAATTCAGGTGCTGCGTCTCTTTGCCAGGCCCTCGCAGTCAACTCCTCCGTAACTTATTTGGATTTGCGTAGAAACAGTATTGGTAATTCTGGTGCTGCATCTCTTTCCCAGGCTCTCGCAGTCAAGTCCTCCTTAACTTATTTGATTTGAGATGGAACCGAATCAGTGATTGCTGGTACTGCTTAATTGTACAATGTGTCTAAGGTAACTACAACGGTGGAATGATAAACGTGATAACTGTATTCTAATCAGGAGGAGAAAGGCGAAGATGAGTGCGTAAATATGTACTCTTAGAAGACTATTGCAGTGAAATAAAATTATAATCCTCTTATATATTACTTAGAATAATTGTTGAAATTGAAGGAAATTTAACGGAAGAGTATTGGGAGAACTATTTTTAGTGTTAGTCTCTAATAAAATCTTTATAATTGCAATGTTATTCTCCTTCATATTGCATCTGTTTTAACATAAATAGCAAAACTACTCTGTTCCGTTTGGCTTACCAAAAGGCATTTTTTTCTGACTTTGGCAATGAAAAAGGTAACAATTCTTTCACGATTTTGGATCATTTTAGGTTTCTGGGAAACTGTCCACCTACCCCTCCCCTAAGCCAACATTTTACCCGAAGTGAGAAGGGAGTGATAATGATGGCTTAGGGGAGGGGTAGGTGGACAGTTTCCCAGAAACCTAAATTGATCCAACATGGATCAATTTAGGTATTCATGCAGAATGAAATTTGATTGTTGGCATTATTTGCCATGGTATTTTGCCCGCCGACCTGTTAGCTCAGTTTGGAGAGCACCTGTCAGCACCTGCCAAGCGTGAGGTCGTGGGTTCAAACCGCCGTCGGACAAACAACTAGGGTCTTAAAAAATAAAAACTGGTGAGATCATGCTGGCTGTGATTTGAGATCTTATCTCAGTTCAGATGATCGCGTCATTGGGCGGTGACGTTATTAAGCCGTTGGCCTCGTCTCTTCCATCCTTCTTTCATTAGTCAAAATTGAAGGGGACGTAAAAGAACCCACACTACTGTTCGACGAGAGTAGGGGAACTTTCCTCGGTGGTGTGGTCTACCTTTCAAGCATCACGCATTATTTTAAAATATCATAAGCTGTGGGTGGGTTACAGTAAGCTCATAAATGGACTGATAGCGGCTGCCAGTGTACTTTGTGTGAAGTCCGAGCTTACTGTTGACATGTTAAATTTATGTTAATATGTAGAGAGCATGCTTTTTGTTGTCCTCTAATCCACGACATTACATTACATTAAATCTATCACTTCAGAATGAACAATGTGAATAACGAGCTATTTCTCAAGAATAAATTTGTGGAATAGCGTTAACCATTTTTGTTTGTCGTAAAGTATTTTTATTTGGTGGCTCAGTTTTGTGCTAAAAAAAAGTTCAAACCCTTTACCGTAACTTTGCCGTCTGCCATAAACATGTAATCGAATGGTTCAACGTAAAATTAACGATTGATATAACAACACACAACTTTATTGCATGAACAAACTTAATTAATTACACTGTCCCACAAGTAGCAAAAGCTAATCTTGGCGGAAAAGAAGAGCAACTGAGGGTTAGGGTTTAACTTTTGAAAAAATAAATATATCTGTCTGGATTTGATAAAAGGTACCTCCAGAAATTTCAAGAGCGTTTTAACAATTTGACCCTTGAGGTCAATGAAAAGCAGTTGAAAGTCGCTAGTTAGGGATTAAAACGGACGAATTAATCGCTGGCAACACACGAAAAGTTGCTCTTGGCAAAAGCGACAGATTTGTAACGAAGTGAACAACACTTAAAAGCACAGAAGTAATGACCTTTCAGTCTCTAAAACTATCAGGCTCATAGCGAGATGCCCGACTAAAACAAACGTAGAATCCACCTTTGTTGACCTCACAATCGCTTGTCCAAGACAAAATCACTTCAACTAAACACTAAAAAAGCGTTTTCATGCTTGTACACAATATTCTTATAACACGAGCGCCACCACATACCTGAAATTTGTCTGTCAACAACTTCAGGAAATCACACAATTAACCACGTCCGCGGCACTGATGAAACTTAACCTGAGATCAGGCTCTATTTTCGTTTCGCTTTGTTAATAGCATTCCGGTGGGCATGGCGAAACGAAAAGAGAGCCTGATACAAACCTTCTACGAAACGTCTGCCGCCCACTTTTTTGATTGATTGACATTTGCTGAAACAGCCAACCAAAATTACTTCCGCTGCTTGTTTTTCTAGCATGCAAATTTTTCACGCGTGGGAAAGATGCAGACTGGCTGACTTAAAAAATAGCTTTTATCTCTTAATTTTTTCAGCTAAAAATAAAACAGTCAGCACAATCACATTTAACTTCTTGCGAGATTAAGGGAGATCTCGGAGGTTATTTCTGTTGGCGTAGAAGCTAAAAACTTTTCGAAATGACGGCGACACGATGTTCTACTAGTTTTATCATTTTGGCTAGGCGCTCTCTAATTTAAAATACTCACATTTCTATTCATACCTTATTAATATTCATTAGACTTCGTGCATACTATATAAGCATGTGTTGATTATTCATAGTTGTCAGTTTGTCTAACTTTGGTTGGATTCGCACCGACTATGACCAGTACGCGTCCGTCCCAACCGAACGCTGTGGCTGAAGTGCAGGAAGTGTTACGGCCACTGGAAACTTCTTCTCGTCGCGAAACGCCGCCGTCAACGACACCTGTATTACCAGCAGAGACAGAAGCGTCCGGGAGTGGTGCAGCTTCGCAGGATATCAGTAACGCCGCGACCTCGGAGGAACAGCAGTCGTCGGAGAACCTTGAGGTAGTGTTTCCGTATAATTCCGCTTTCCTGTAGGTTTCTAGTTGTCGTTCGTTTCGAATGGCGCGTTTTTTGGTCTCTTTTCTTTTTGTGTTTTTTTTTCCCAATTGTTGGTTTTCATCGAATTTTCTAAGCGGTCTGGCTTTCCGTTATTTGGAAACACGTGTTTGGTAATTTATTCATTTGACACCTTAGTGCCAGTCAAAGGATTAATTATGTTATTCATTTAATGCACCGTCGTAGTTGTCATCTTTGTCATTTAAATCTACATGAGACTGTTTTTCTCCGTGCATCGAAGGACCGGTCGAAATAGATTCTAGTTACACAATGATTGGGAAAGTGTGAGTCGTGGACTCCTGTTATGCCACGGGGTGGCATCGGAATAGAGGAACCCGGTCGAGGACCGTGGTGTGAAAAAATGAAAAAAGGAAAAGGAAGAATGTAGGAGAAAGGAAGTCGCGGACTCCTGTTATGCCTCGGGCTGGCATGAGAATATAGGAACCCGGTCAAGGACCGTGGTGAGAAAGAATGAAAAAAGGAAAAATAAAAATAAAAAGGAAAGGAAGAATGGAGGAGAAAGGAAGTCACGGACTTCTGTTATGCCACACGGTGGCACGGGGGACGTGGCACCTGGTCGTGGACCGTGGAACTAAGAAAAGAAAAAGGGCAAATGAAGGGAGCGTGAGTCGCGGACTCCTGTTTACTCTTTTATCCTGTTAAATAGACAGAGGGAGAGGGATAAAGGGACAAGGTAAGCGGGTCGTGAATTTATGTCATGCCATGGGGCCGTGGTGTGTTCCCGGTCGAGGACCGTGGGAGGAGCGTGTCGCGAACTCTTGAGCGTTTGGCCTCGCGGGTTACTTGAGTAACGCGAAAGAAGCGCGTGCGAGGGCGTTGAAGTCGCGTGGTGCCTCGTGCTGGCGCTTGGCCGCTTGTAGGGGTTCACATGTGCTGGGGACGGGTTCGATCGGGAAATAGTTTCTAATTAGCGTCCACTTTGTTGTATGTAGGAATCGGCTACAACAGTTGGGACATCGTAGAAGGAGTTGGACGAGTGGAAAAGAAAGGTTGATTCTTCGGTGGTGGACTCGGCTTTGTCTTCGCTACAAATGGTCATCGCCCGGCCGGCGGCCTTGTTCGACCCTTACGCCGCCATTGCCGCTCTCGAGGAGGTAGTGAACGTTACGAGAGACAAGAAAGACGACAGGGCCACCCGATTTCAGATAGTCCTGAGACAGTGCCGCCCATTGGTTAACGGTTTAAACCTACAGCAGATTCTTATTAAGCTAGTGGCAACGAAGGAGGAAGCCGAGGTGGCTAAGGTTATAGCCAAAGCGACAAAGGAGCCCGCCTCAGCCTACCACGGGTCGTTCGGGGGACGGACGCGGGGAACCCCGTATTCAAGGCGTGGGACTTTCCACATAAGGCCTCCAACCGCTCCACGTTGTTGGCTGTGTGGAAAGATGGGCCACATCTCCCGTTATTGCCGAGAGAGGCGCTGATCCTGATTTTCACGTTTGTTCTGATTATTCTTTCCTGGAAGTTATTTTATATTGTTTCATTGATAATAAAGCGTTCGAGTTTGTACTTACACGTTTTCTATGTTTCTGTTAGTATTTTCCTACGAATCTGTTGTCTCGAGGTTAGAGAGGTGACCCCACAAGCGTTTTGCCTATAGGCATGCCCTTGGGCCCGATTACTCGGGTTACGGTGGTCATTCTCTCTGAACTCGGGTGCAATTTTCTGGGCGCCGGTTACTTCCCCCTTCTGATCGTTCGTTTCGATGATTTCTTTTAGCCTACGGTGAAGCGTCTAAGGGGAGAGGTATTGGCGTTTGCGCCCTTGGAAGCGGAGAAGAGGGCTGAACATAGAGAAATACGCTGGATATCCTTGGATGGAGACCCGCGTTCAGAGAGAATGACTAACAGTAAAAAGTGCCTGTCGGATATTTGTAGCATTGTTCGGGGTGAAACACCCATTTCGATGTCTGATTTGTCTTTTCGTGATCGTGATTCTTTTAAGTCTGGTGAACTCCGTACATGCATTGACCTCTGGAAGGATATTTTGGAGGGTTATGACCAGGCGGAAAATGTCCTTGAGTGGATAGGAAAGGGTGTAAATATCAGGGAATTTATGAGGCCGTTTCGGGGGTCCTTTATGGGCGTTAACTATGATAGCACCGATCCCCCATCGAGGGCCTTTAAAAACCACCACTCCTGTAAACAGTTTTCGCAGTTTGTTACGGAGATACTTTTACAGCGCATCGAGACTGGGGCAATCCGTGTCTGGGGTCGAGTTGGGGACGTAAGTCCGCCCCACTTGGTCCTCCCAATGACAATCGAACCGCAGAAGCCCAGATTATGCATTGACGCCCGGTTCTTAAATCTGTGGATGAGGGATACCCCTTTGTCTCTTGACACGCTCGTTGGAGTTCCTCGCTTCGTGTATCCTAACTCTTACATGAGCAAGATCGACGACAAGTCTGGTTATGATCATATTCTGCTTTCTCCTGAGTCTCAGCAATATTTCGGCATCGCTTGGCAGGGGTGGTGGCTAGTTGGTGTTACGCTCCCGTTTGGTTGGAAGAATTCCCCCTTTGTTTACCAAACTGTTGGCTTGGGTCCAACGAACTTTTTCAGGAACTTAGGGGTGGCATGTTCTCTTTACATTGACGATCGTTTAAATGGGGAGTGGTTTTCTTCGGAGGGTTTTTGGTCGCGCCCCATTTCTCGGAGAACTCCGGATTACAGTTAACGGTCTGCGATGGTGGCCTTGTATATAGTTTGCAAAGTTCTTGTTGGTTTGGGTTATTTCTTGGGTATTGCTAAATGCGTTCTGGTCCCTGCGACTCGGATCCAGTATTTGGGAATGATTGTCGACTCTGCAGCGCAAGCTTTTTGTATACCCGAAGACAAGAAGCTGAAGTTTGCTCAATTGCGGGAACAGATACTTCTCCGTGAAGCCACTGTTTCCTTGAAGTCCCTTCAAAGATTAATTCGGAAATGCATTTCCTTCTCACTTGCTTTTCCCGGGGCTAAATTTTATATCCGGGAGATGGCAGCGTCCATAGCAAGGGCGTCTAATGGTGGCGAGGTAAAGATATCCCCAGTTTTGCGAGGGGAGATTTTGTTCTGGAGGTTCCTGGACAGTAGGGACAAAGTGGTTCGATGGAGAAGTGAAAGTCATGTGGCAATTTCCTTTACCTCGGATGCATCCTCCTTCAGCTGGGCAGCGGTCATTCATCTTCCCTCCGGAACGCTTTCGGTTGGTGATTACTGGGATGAAGACATCCGGGGCGAGCACATAAACGTGAAGGAAATGTGGGCCGTCCTCAAAGGTCTACAGTCACTCCCTGAAGTTATCCGCGATTGCCGGATCGATGCACAAGTCGACAATATGGTGGCCATCCATTCGTGGTCGGGGCGGGGACCGCGCTCGAGGGCTTTAACGCAAATTTCACAACTCATTTTCCAGTTCCTGGTGGCCAGAAATCTTTCTCTTGACATGTCTTTTGTTCCCTCCAACTCGAATCAGGCGGATTGGTTTTCTAGGAGGTTGTCTCCCTCGGATGCTATGCTTTCGCCAACATCTTGGGATCTTGTCCAGCGCCATTTTGGGGGCGCTAAAGGCCATGATCTTGATCTCATGTCGCTAGACTCTAATGCTCAATGTGATGGGAAAGGGAACCCGTTGAGGCATTTTACCCCTTATCCTACCCCTGGCTCGTCTGGGGTTAATGTCTTTAATCAAGACCTGTCGGTGTGCGATGGTAACCATGTAAACGCTTATGTTTTCCCTCCTTTTTCGTTGATTGGCCCTTTGCTGCGCCTTTTTACGTCTGCAAATGCGGCTGTTACAGTTGTGGTTCCAAAGTTGTCCCCTTTGCCTGGTTGGTGGCCTTTGCTAAATGTGTTGGCTACCCGCAGAGTTTTAGTTGCTAAGAAGGGGTCGGCCGATGCGCTCCTCTTCCCTTCTCGACATGGTTTTGTACCCCGTTTATGCCCCTATGACCTCAGGGCGTTTCGAATTGCACGCTCCTCCTCCCGGACGACCTAACGGGTGATGTTTTCCTTTCAGTCTTTGCCGATTGTTCCCAGACTGTTTCAACCGTCTGTGTCTTGTCCAGTTTGCGCCAAACCCAATGACTGTGACTTCCGCTTCTGTCAGAGGTGTGGTTATCAACGCCAGAAGAGAGTTTCCTAGGCTTCTCCTCACCTTAAAGCTCCTGTCAATTTGTCCGTTATAAATGCGCGGAAACAGTGTTTGGTTGCTAGGCAACGCTCTACGCCATACCACAAACAGAAGAGTGCCTTAGAGGTTGAGTTTATGGATTTCCTCGGATTTACTTCACAACGGGACATGTGTACGGCCATTCCCGATGATGTTGTCGATTTCTTGATTTGGAAGGACAGTTTTGGTAAAACGGTGGTACATTGTGATACGTGTCCGTTCTTTGGAGAGAGAAGTAATTCGTCCTGTTCGTGCCCTAAACGCTTGGCGTGTGGTTCGGTTGACTCTACCATTGGGAAACTGAGAGCCATGTTCAACAAATATGGTAGA
This sequence comes from Porites lobata, assembly GCA_942486035.1. NCBI lineage: Eukaryota > Metazoa > Cnidaria > Anthozoa > Scleractinia > Poritidae > Porites > Porites lobata. The sequence goes on along the minus strand of CALNXK010000142.1, from coordinate 931,649 downwards.
ACTGCCATTGATGGCCCTTTTCTCGGGCTCGCTAATCCGGCGGCTTCCCCTGAGGTCAAGTCCTATTTATCGGCCATTAGAGAGGAGCAGTTGGTTGCACGGGTCGTCCCCAAGCAAGCTGAGCCATTCTTTTTGAGGGATTTGGTGCTCTTGTCGTCTGAGATACTTAGGGGCATCAACACTCACTTTCGTTCTCCATCACAGTTGTATATTTTAGCACGGGATCAAGCGTTTTTTAAAATACAGTTCTTTGGCGGTGACAGGGCAGGGGACTTGGGTCGGGTACGAACGCAGGAGATGCTGTACTTCCCCAACAACCAGGGCTTGTTGTTCAACCACACCTTGACGAAGTCCCTGCGGGATGGTGCTTCGAATCTTTTTGGCCTTAAGCGTCATGTGGATCCGACAGTGTGCCCGGTTACCGCCGTGGAGGTTTACGTTAAACTTTGCGACTTATTAAAGGTTCCTGTTCGCCGTGGATTTTTGTTTCGACCTTTGAACCCATCGGGGGAGGTTCTGCCTGCCCCTTTTGGGTCTGCTGCAGCCCAGTCGCGATTATCCCTGTACGCTAGCCAGCTCCCGGACTTGGCTAATCGGAACGTCACTCTGCACGGTTTAAGAAGTGGTTGTGCGATTTCTCTTGCGCTGTCCGGAACGAAACTTGATCAGATCATGGACCACGTGGGCTGGAAATCATCGTCCACAGCACTGCACTATATTAAACTGAATCAATTACCTAGCTCTGGTGGCGCTGCTGACGCCCTATCTTCGTTGACTTTAGATTTAGCTGACGCTTATAAGGAATATAATGATATGCGGGGTTTTACTAAAGCCTTCACTTAGAGGTTTTCCCCTCTTGCGGGTCATTAGTTTAAGGGACTGGAACTTAAGTTAGGGTTGGGGATGTTAGCGCGTTTAAGGATTGGGTAGGTTTAGGGGGTTTATTTGGTGTGCTTGGATGATCTGTTAGGGTAATTCCACAGTGGTAGGCGCAGTCTGGGGTGACTTTCCCATAACTAAATGCTAATGAGTATGCAGGAAGGATATTGAACTATTTTTCTGTTGCCTTAATATTTTCCTCGGCAATTTCCCCCGATTTTCGGTACATAAATCTCCCGGGGGTATATGCCGCTGTGAAGGGTATGGTTTTCAAGAAGTTTGCTCTAGGATAGGGTATATAAATCAGAGCGTTTGGGTCTAGAATAGGGTATGATTTTTCAGGAAACTGATCAGTTGGTTGAAGATTTTATCTAGACTAGGCAAACAGCTACTCTAGGATAGGGGGGATTTGGGGTGTTTACTCTGGTATAGGGTAGCAGAATTCAGCTGAACTAACTCTGGTATAGGTTAAGGGCTCCAGGGTCCCATCGGCACATCCCCACCCAGAAATTCCTATAGTACCCCCCCCCCGGGATAAATCTTTAAAAACAAAAGCAAACAGCCAACGAGCGAGGACACCAGTTTTCCTGGTTTATTTTTTACAGAAAGCGAAGGCAAACAACCAGTCTGTTAACACTGAAAATTCCTTGAACAGTGTCCAGGGACAAAAACGCGCTTTCACAACACAAGGGTCCCTGAACACAAGTTTAATAATCGAGAGTTGCACACTCAGCATATTTCCTCAACAACACAACAGGATCGAATTTGGAGTCTCATCTTTGGCTAACAAGCTTCACCTCGCAAGTAAAAACCTACAAAACAAATACTTAATCACTGCTGGAAAGGGATTTGGAAATAAACGAGCTCCTAAGACTCACCATACGATGAGAAACTCCCGGCGACTAGCGCGTTACAAAGCACATGGTTTCTTTCTCGCTCCACGACGACACTGAGACGCGCTCACTAAGCATGCTGGGAGAATAAATTACAAAAACGGAATGGAACGGACTAGGAAAACAAAAAAATTGTTCTCTTGTTGAGGATTGGCCTCAACATCCCGGGGGGTAGGGCTGAACGAGCCCCCGTAGACAATCACTAATCAATGTTAAAGTTCTAAACCGACTTTTAGTTCACGACAATGTTTTCAGTTCAATCTTGCAACGTTCAGTGCACTCTACGGCAAACCCGTCACGCAGCTTCTTCAAGAAGACACAGCTTGGTCACAGGACGAGTAAGAGAAGAGTCCTTTGTCTTCACTTCGGCGGTGCGGACACGTGAATCTTCACCAGGAAACACTTTCATTACGCGACCCAGCAACCAGCGGGATCTCGGCACAGTTTTGTCCACCACAAGAACCAGGTCATTCACTGCCAAATTCCTCTTGTTTAGTAGCCACTTGTGGCGTTGCTGTAAGGTAGGCACGTACTCTAGAACCTATCGCGACCAAAACAGTTAGCAAGGAATTGCGCATGTCTCCACTGCTTGCGTGAGTACAGCTCTTCCTTGGCGAAGACACCGGGGGGTATGGCGAGATTTCGTCGCTGTAGAAGTAGGTGGTTTGGAGTGAGTGGCTCCATGTCACTTGGATCATCACTTGCTGGGGAAATGGGACGACTGTTTAGAATGGACGTGACTTCGGCGAATACGGTGCGCAGGGTTTCCAAAGGGATTGCAGCGCCTGGTTTGCTCAAGACAGCATTCATAGCCTTCCGCACACTTCTAATAAGCCTCTCCCACACGCCTGACATGTGGCTCGCGGTAGGGGGTTGGAAACGCCACCTTGGCAACACATATTTGAACCACTCCGCATCGTACGAATGTAGCTCTCTCCTGATTTGTTCTTCATTTAGTTCTCGAACCGAACGCCGAAGTTCCCTCTCAGCGCCAGTAAAATTCGTGCCGTTATCTGACCAGATTTCCTTAGGGCAGCCGCGAACAGAGATGAACCGGCGGAGAGCCAAAATAAACGTATCTGTTTCTAAGGAACTAACATCTTCGATGTGGACTGCTCGGCTGTTAAAGCACATGAATATGCAACCATACACTTTGATAACACTACGAGCGCGCTTCACGTAGAAGGGGCCAAAGAAGTCGAGGCCCGTAAAGGTGAACGGGGGATGATGAGGTACCAGCCTTTCCTTTGGCAGGTCAGCCATCGCTTGCTGTAAGGCAGGCGTGTTCCGCTTGCGGCAACTTATACACTTGCTCAGGATCTGACGCACCAAAGCTCTGCCTCTCAATATCCAGTAACGCTGGCGGAGGACGGACAACACATGTTCACGGCCTGCGTGGCCCAGCACATGGTGGTAGTAACGAACTATCAATACAGACACAGGGCTTGACTTTGGAAGAATCACTGGGTGGGCGGCTTCAAAGGTAATCGGAGCACGGTGAATTCTTCCTCCAACACGTATAATGCCATCAGTTAGGATCGGACTAAGAGTGGCCAAGCTACTGCTACATTTCACCTGTCTGCCTTCTTTCAAAGCCATGTACTCTTCACGGAAATGTTGGCGCTGCACCAGTCGCGTAATTACTTCGCTTGCTCGCTGAAGCTGAACAAGGGTAAGTGTACCTCCGACGATACATTCAGGTTTTTCTTTCTTTAGTGCCCTGACAAAGCGAAGCACCCACGACATAACTCTCAGCAAACGGGACCACGAGGAATAGCGCTTAAGTAGGAGATCGACTTGGGACGTTTCAGTGGTGAACATGATTGTGGCTGGTTTTCGTATTTCTTTATCATCACTTTGAATGTCTTGCACCCGAGCATTAGGCCACTGTTGTACAGGCTGCCACAGAAAGGAAGGACCTGACCACCACCGACATCCGGGTTGGAAATGCTTTATGGCGACGCCTCGTGAACCCTCATCAGCGGGGTTCATAGTACCTGGGACGTGATGCCATTGTTCTGGGGTGGTTGATTCATGGATCTCGGCCACGCGATTTGTAACAAATGTTTGGAAGCGCTTCGTTTGGTTTTTGATGTATTGAAGGGAGGTCATCGAGTCTGACCAGAAACAGATTTCATATACTCGCAGATCGAGCTCCTTCAGAATTGAGTTACTTATAAATTAGCCGTACCGCTAACACTGTCGCCTGCAGTTCTAGGCGAGGTATAGTCCACTCTTTGATGGGCGCATTCCTGGTCTTCCCCATAACGAAGGAACAGTGGATCACTCCTTGCTCGTCAATGAACCGTAGGTAAGACACTGCTGCATAACCATGCCTTGACGCATCGGAAAAATTGTGCAACTGCACAGTGGCTTGTGCACTAGGGCACTGGGCCTTGTAACACCTTGGTATCTCGATTGTAGTAACACACAGCAGCTCTTGCAACCACTTCTGCCAGAGGGACGAATACGGCTCTGGAATTTCTTGATCCCAAGACAACTTCTGCCTCCACAGCTCTTGTAACAGAATCTTGGCTGTGAACACAAAGGGTGAAAGAAATCCCAACGGATCAAACAGGGAGCTTACGACGGAAAGCACTCCTCGCTTGGTGGATGGCTTGTACGCTTGTAAGGCCTTGAACTTAAAGGTATCTGTCTGTGCGTCCCAGTAGACACCCAACGCTCGCTCTAGGGGTAACTGGTCTAGATCTAGGTCCAACTTGGGATTCGCCCTCGACGCGGGAGGAATTGAGGCTAGTAATTCACGACTATTGCTCGCAAACTTTGTTAGACGGAATCCTCCTTCTCTCAACAACTTCATAAGATCTGAGGCCAGAGGTACGGCTTGATCAATATTTGGGACAGACTTCAGGACATCGTCCACATAGAAATTTCTACGAACTGTTTTGATCACTTCAGGTGGGTAATTTTCTTCATTGTCTTGTGCTGTCATGCTTAACGCCTTGTTGGCACGGCAGGGTGAAGACTTAGCACCAAAAATATGGACCAACATTTTGTATTCCTCTGGAGGCTCGTCAATACCTTTAGGCCACCACAAGAACCTCAGAGAATCTGTATCACTTGGGGATACTCTGGTCTGGTAAAACATGCCCTCGATATCCGCTGAGAAGGCAATTTCTTCCTCACGGAAACGAATCAACACTCCAGATAGGTCATTTGTCAGATTAGGTCCCTGCATTAGCTGTTCGTTTAGGGATGTGCCGCTGAATCTTGCAGCCGCATCAAATACCACTCTCACCTTGCCTGGCTTGTTCGGATTGCTTACTGGGTGGTGAGGTAGGAACCATGTGGTTTTGCTGACTGTTTCTGCTTCCTCCTTTGTGAGCTTTCTTGCATATCCTTTGGTCACACAGTCTTCAATCACAGCTCTATACTTGACTTCAAGTTCTGGATCTCGAAGGAAGCGTCTCTTTAAGTGTTGCAGTCTCGCTTCAGCTAGTGTTCTGTTGTAAGGAAGCACAAGATTGTCACTCTTCCACAGGAGGCCCATCTCATAATGGCCATCATGTTTACAGATTGAATTGGATATCAAGTTCATAGCTCTTTGGTCCTCCACAGACAGAGACTTGGTTTCACACTTGCTCGTACCATAGGACTCGACTCTCCAGAATTCTTCAAGCTGGTCACTTAGGGTAACATCCTCCCCATTAATGAGATTGACTTGCACAGGAGTGGAAGAAGGTACACTGGGACAGCCACCAAGTATACTCCAACCAATACAGGACTTGATTGCGATCGGCTCATTTGGTTTACCTCTTTTAACTTCGAGCGGTATGAAGACCTCTTGGATGTTTGTACCAAGCAGGATAGAAATCTTACTTCTCTCTACTTCCGGGAAGCACACTTGCTGCAGATGTGGCCACTGCCCAACAGACCTTGTCACCTTTGTGTGCTTTAGGGGAATTGTAAGATCCTTTACAGCCCAGGCAGATTTGACATCAATCAGATGGTCATTCTCGCTATCTACTGAAGCAATTTGGAAGTCACCTCTCAGGCCCTCTTCTTCTGCATCGGCATTATTTACAGTCGTGAGTGACAGCTTACTTGGTGAGCCCTTAATGTTCAGCATTTTCACGAGAGACGGGTCAATCATGGTTATGTCGGAGCCTGAGTCCAGTAGACCAAAGGTAGTAATCTGGTTGCCAGACTTACTAATCACTCGAACTGGGATGACTTGAAGCAACACTTCACACGAATTAACTGTGGAGCACATAGAAATAGTGGCTTGATCAGGCCTTAAGCCTTGATTAACGTCCTCACCGTTAGGACCGTCCCTTTGCTGGTTCCCTCTGTCTCTAGGTTCAGTGAAGTGTAACAATGTGTGATGTGACTTCCCACAACCTTCTACCCTGCACCTGATTAAGGACTTGCACTTCTTTGAGTTGTGTTTAGTTGAGCTTATACAATTGAAGCAAATCTTCTTCTGTTTTACAAAGTCATTTCTCTCCCTTGGAGACTTGGATTTGAATACTTCACAACGGTACAGTGGATGGTGTTGATGGCACATTGCACAGGATTCAGGGTTTGTTGCTGTTAAAGAATAGGTAAAACCCTTAGGAGTTCCTGACTTAGTAAAGAAAGGGTGGCTCAGGACAAACGCTCGCTCCTTCAGGAAGTCTACAACATCCTTGAAATTTGGCATCTTCTGTCCCTTACGCTCGAGATTCTTCAAATGTTCGGCAAATTTGGATTGCATCCACTTTGGCTGCCGCGCGATGACTTTCTCCAGATTATCTATATTCATCTCACTAAGGTATCCCATTGACTCTAAGGTATCATAGGTAACTTGTGCAGTATCAGCATAGCGCTGCAGGCTGTCCTTATCATTTGCTTGTATAGCAGGTCCCTTCGTAAGAGATTCAACACATGCTCTCACTACTTGAAATGGCTGGCCAAACCGTTCCTCTAGTGTCTTGAGTGCCTTTGCCAGGCCACCAGGCATTGGCTCATATCTCTGCACCGCAGTCAGGGCAGGACCGTTCAAGAACTGTAACAGACGGGTCATTTTCACAGCATCACTGAGGGGCCTGGTTTCAACCAACTGCTTAAATCTCTGACGAAAGGCTGGGTAATTTTCAGGGGATCCATCAAACTTCTGAACTTGTACGTGTGGTAGATCATAAGCGGCACTCATTTTCTCGATTGAAGACATAATAGCAACAAGACTGTCATTCATAATTGAACCAGCAGCACTGGGTGTGGCTGTACAGCGGTTGGTGCTCGTGAGGCATGGGGTTTCTTCAGTGGGTGGGTCAGCAGGTTGCGACTGGCCGTTGTCTTGAATACGGGGTTTAACAGTCTCATGTGTACCCTCATCTGTAACAGTAGGGGTTCTAAAACTCACACAAGTCTGGGCATTTACTAATCCTGGTGTTGATGTGTGAGATGGCTTGGTTACTGGTACATCATTGGCACCAACCCTTGAGGATTGAGGCTTTGAGTCCTGTAGGTCCAAATTTGGAGACCATTTGATACCCTCCATTTCCTGTTCTGCTAACAAAGCCTCTAAATTAGCTAGCTCCACTTGATCTCTAGCAGCCATAACTTCCCTTTCTGCTTCCAATTTGGTGAGTTCTAATCGGTGTTGCAATTCTAATTCTGTTCGTTTTATCTCCATTTCGACTCTTTTTACCTCCAGTTCTACTAGCTTCTTACTCCTTTCTTCAGCTTGTTGCTGCATAAGTAGGGCCTTCGCTGCTTCTATTTTTGCCCTTTGGGACCTGGAACTACACACACTTGATTTTGAGACACGACTACCATTAGATTTCACAGATCCTGGAGGGGTACACTCCTTGATTGATTTCACTTCTTCTAACACTTGGCTATTATAAAAGGCAGCGGCACTGGCAATAAACTGATCTATTCTCTCATTGTATCCCTGTATCCTTGACTGCTGAACCGCACGGTCGCTCAAGACTCTTTGGTACCTTTCACAGCTGGTATCGAGTAAATCACCGTATTTCTCAACACAAACACAATACTGCTCCCACGCGGAATTAAGGCTAGTTTGCACGGTTCGTATCTTGACGACGTTGCTGAAGTCTCCGAGATTTTCATCCAGTTGATGACACAATTTCGTAATATTAGACAAATATCCCCTTCGAGATCTGTCCAACACCTCCAAACGCTCGAGTAGAATCCCTCGTTGAGTCATGACCTTTGATGTCACTTCGATTCACTCGCACAAATATTTTCACAGTTAAGACTTTGGACGTCCAGTAATCACAGGCAAGATGCTCGTATGGTTTTTACGAAGATGTCCAGGGGACAAAAACGCGCTTTCACAACACAAGGGTCCCTGAACACAAGTTTAATAATCGAGAGTTGCACACTCAGCATATTTCCTCAACAACACAACAAGATCGAATTTGGAGTCTCATCTTTGGCTAACAAGCTTCACCTCGCAAGTAAAAACCTACAAAACAAATACTTAATCACTGCTGGAAAGGGATTTGGAAATAAACGAGCTCCTAAGACTCACCATACGATGAGAAACTCCCGGCGACTAGCGCGTTACAAAGCACATGGTTTCTTTCTCGCTCCACGACGACACTGAGACGCGCTCACTAAGCATGCTGGGAGAATAAATTACAAAAACGGAATGGAACGGACTAGGAAAACAAAAAAAATGTTCTCTTGTTGAGGATTGGCCTCAACAAACAGCGATGCCATATTTTTCGTCTAATACTTCACAGTTGGCGATTGAGGTTTCTTTCGCAGTGAGCCTCCACTTGCGTACCCCGTTCAGAGAAGTAATTCCCGGCTAAACTTTCAAATGAAAGCAGTTTTAAGATGGACAGTATTTGATTTGCACCCGTTTGCTGGTAAATCAAAAGGCACCTTGTTAGCGATCAACAACTTGCAGAGGGATTCAACTCCGCGATACACTGACACTTTCCGTAAATAAAGCAAATCCTGAGAAGATATGAACAACCATATGAATTTTCTGAATTTCCATGGCTCATATTAAGGCATATGTTCCTACCATGAGACCATAAAACAATAAAGAAGACAGCAAGATCGATCCTTCTCACCGCCGACGACGGGTCATTCACGAAAACAACCATGGGAGAAATAAGCGCTTTCAACTTCCGGCGTTTCCGACAGCCAATCAGATCTTGTGGCATTGTTCTAACAGCCAATCAGCGTTACGGCCAAAATCTGGCCGTAACGAGCACAAACGTGAATGAGTTTGGATCAGGCCCAATTTTAGCGTTAGCCGTTAGAGAGAATGTATGAGAACCGCCCAAATTGGGCCTGATCTCAGGTTAATAAAACTATCCACAACCAACCAGACACAATGTTTCCACACTTAATACGGGTGGAATATCATCACATTACTCTCTCTCAATAACTCTCGCTTTCTCCACATAAATCATTACATGTAAACTTTGCTGACACAGTCGATTTATTCAAGATCCCGGATGTAGACGAGCCGTTTTGAAAGGGACACATGGACGCCTTCCTTCAAAACAATTTGTTACTAAGTCTCTGGCCTGGTCAGAAATCAGCATCACTTTTGCTCTCGCCGAATAGATTTGACTCCTAAAAGCTACTTTTTGAGGCCAGAGACTCGTCACCGCCCACATCAAAGCTCGCAATATGATGCCTTTCCTTTTCAAGCCCGAGATCACTGTTTCACCCGTTTAGCCAAAATGAGACCAAATACGGTAACATATTGGACGACGGCAGACTATGCCAATCGTGAGACTTGTTCCTTCATAAGGCTTAATGATGCCTTCTGGAAAACTTTGCTGCAGGCGGCCAAAAAGAAACCTAGAAAACTAACCGACCACGGAAAACAACTTCTACCGCACGCGCTGATTTCAAATGTCATAGTGTTTTATGACAAGGAGAGAATTATGGGAAATGATAGGTAGGGGAGGGCTGCGGAGGGAAGGGAGGGGGTGGGGAAGATGTAAACAGCATATTAAACACATGTTTTTTGATCTACTGCAGCTTTTAAGGGGATTTTTGTAATGAAAAGATCATTTAAAAAAGAAAAAAAAAGTTCAACTACTGAACAAGCCTCAAATGAGACTGTTGCTAAAAGTTTTTGGAGGTACCTTTTATCAAATTCAGACAGATATATATCTGTCAGGGATTGGATAAAAAGTACCCCCAGAAATTTTTAGCAGCCGTCTCATTTGAGGCTTGTTCAGTTCTTGACCATTCTTTTTTTTAATGATCTTTTCAGTACAGAAATTCCCTTAAAGGCTGCAGTAGATCAAAACATGTGTTTAATATGCTGTTTACATCTTCCCCCCCCCCCCCCCCTCCCCTGCAGCTCTCTCCTACCTATCATTGCCCATAATTCTCTCCTCGTCATAAAACACTATGACATTTGAAATCAGCGCGTGCGGTAGAAGTTGTTTTCCGTGGTCGGTTAGTTTTCTAGGTTTCTTCTTGGCCGCCTGCAACAAAGTTTTCCAGAAGGCATCATTAAGCCTTATGAAGGAACAAGTCTCACGATTGGCATAGTCTGTCGTCGTCCAGTATGTTACCGTATTTGGTCTCATTTTGGCTAAACGGGTGAAACAGTGATCTCGGGCTTGAAAAGGAAAGGCATCATATTGCGAGCTTTGATGTGGGCGGTGACGAGTCTCTGGCCTCAAAAAGTAGCTTTTAGGAGTCAAATCTATTCGGCGAGAGCAAAAGTGATGCTGATTTCTGACTAGGCCATCCTCGGAGACCTAGGGGCAGTCAGTCGAGCCGGGAGACAAGGCGCGACGAAAGTTTTCAAGTAAGGGTGGAAGAGCCCCTGGGTACCGACTCTCACCGAGCTATTTCCGAAAATTCAAGCGAATGCTGGCTCCTGATTGGGCACAAAAAATGCTTTGTATTATTGTGCCCAATCGGCGAACAGTTTCTCCTGAGTTCTTTTCGTGAGTTCGTACACGACGGCTATTACTATCTCGCCACAGTTGCGCGGTTCGTTCACCAAACTTTCCTAACCAGACAAAGCAAAGGAACTACCGATGAGCCGAAAAATGTTTCGGATACTATCAGCAGGAGCAATTCAAGTTGCACTGAGAAACTTCTGTTTCTGACGGATCACAATGTATCGTAAATAATAGGAAGTTTAAGATGCGGTGGCGACAAGAAATCAAAAAACGCAATAGCTTGACAAGGCAAAACAACAACTTTGCACGTGCATCACGCTTTGTTGTACATTTCTTTGCCGTCACTGCATGACTACCACGTGAAAATGCCTAGCTTCACGTTTTGTGAAGGACGTAAACAAGCAATGAGTGACAAAAAATTTGGTAGAAATTCAGCTCCAGAAGAGTTCGATTGCATTGAACAAAGTAAGCGAGTTGGAATAATCACGATAGATACTGATAAAATGTGATTCACTTTTCATGCGACGTTTTCGTGGCTGTCAGTTGTCGTGGTATCTTAAACTCCCTAATATTTACGAAGACGTGATCGATGCAAGCGTGAATACCTGTTGTTATCTCAAGCTTGTATATTCGGAAAAGCGTCTTTAGTTTTCGGGTAGACAGTATTTTGAAATGGAGAGTTTATATCAAACTAAAAGTTTCCTGACTGCGTGCATTGCTTTGGTACATGGCCAGACAAGCCGTGATCGAGTCAATAGCCGTCATGTACGAACTCACAAAAAGAACTCAGGAGATGCTGTTTGCCGATTGGGCACAATAATACAAAGCATTTTTTGTGCCCAGTCAGGAGCCAGTATTCGCTTGACCGTTTGGAAATGGTCCTGTGAGAGTCGGTACCCAGGGGCTCTTCCGCCCGTGCTTGAAAACTTTCGTCGCGCCTTTTCTCCCCGCCTGACTGACTGCCCCTGGGTCTTCGAGGATGTGACTAGGTCAGAGACTTAGTAAAAATTTGTTTTGAAGGCCGGCGTCTATGTGTCCCTTTCAAAACGGCTTGTCTACATCCAGGATCTTGAATAAATCGACTGTGTCAGCAAAGTTCACATGTGATGATTTATGTGGAGAAAGCGAGAATTATTGAGAGATAGTAATGTGATGATATTTCGTGGAAACATTGTGTCTGGTTGGTTGTGGATAGTTTTATCAGTGCCGCAAACGTGGTTAATTGTGTGATTTCCTGAAGTTGTTGACAGACAGATTTCAGGTATGTCGTGGCGCTCGTGTTATAAGAATATTGTGTGCAAGCATGAAAACGCTTTGTTAGTGTTTACTTGAAGTGATTTTGTCTTAGACAACCGATTGTGGGTTCAAGAAAGGTGGATTCTAGGTCTGTTTAATCGGGCATCTCGCTATGAGCCTCATAGTTTAAGAGACTGAAAGGTCATTATTTCTGTGCTTTTAAATGTTGTTCATTTCGTTACAAATCTGTCGCTTTTGCCAAGACTAGCAACTTTTCGTGTGTTGCCAGCGATTAATTCGTCCGTTTTAATCCCTAACTAGCGACTTTCAACTGCTTTTTATTGACCTCAAGGGTCAAATTGTTAAAACGCACTTGAAATTTCTGGAGGTACCTTTTATCAAATCCACACAGATTTATAATTTTATATATATATATATATATATATATTACATAACTATATTTTAAGTTAATATCATTACATAAAGACAGATTTAATTATGAAAACGATAACGTTAGAGGTTCGAGAGAAAAGTCAGTTGAAACTTAAAAGACCTAAACATAATTATTTAGCCAGTCAAGCTTTTTGTATGATGATAGGTGGCTCTATATAGTCATTGGTATCTCATCCCACAGTTTTACGCCAAATCTGGAAAAAGAACGCGTATGTATCTCTAACCTAGCGCTTTGTACTTAAAAATTCCCGGTGATGGATGATCGCACGGTATGTATGCTGGAGGTTTTTTGAAATGATTTCAGGATATTTAGAGGAGTGTTATTATTATTATTATTATTATTATTATTATTATTATTATTATTATTATTATTATTATTATTATTATTATTATTGATATCATGCATTAACATACTCATAATATAGAAGCGACAGAGGCAGAATATTCGCACCAAAAAAAAGAAATTGCATGACGGCGTCTAACACCAAAATATATCATACGAAGGGCCCTTTTTTGAAGAAATTTTATTAAGATGCGTCTTCAGAGTCTGGCCCCAGGATGCAAGTCTGTAAGTTAAGGAAGGATAGGTTAAAGACTGATAAATATTTAAATGTATACATCGTGGTATGAAGTGGCAAAGTTTGGCAATCAGGCCAACAGTTGTTTATCAAGTAAAACGCCAATATAGTTAAAATAATCTTTTGATTCAAGTCTTGCATTGCCACTTTTCTGGCTATTAAATATATATAGTTTAGGGGAATACGCCGCTCTCTTCTGGTGGGAGTGGCTGGAATAAAATAAAGTTCGATTTTTGTATGTTTAGATTTAATTGTTTGGCAATTAGCCGGTCGGAGAGCTTTGGTAATTCAGCGTTTACTTTCCCTTCAAGTGTCTTCAAATTTTCGTCCGCATATAGAATATTTGTATCATCGGCGAAAAGGTAAAATCTGAATTTGTTTGAGCACTGATTAATGGCATTAACGTATAAAAGAAAAAGCAAAGGACCAAAACCGGAACCTTGGAGGACACCACATGTAACCGTGGCCTTTTTTGACATATGCTGGCCTATCTGCGTTGTCTTCGTTCTATTTTTTTAATATGAAGCGAACCAGTCATTTATGATGCCGCACAAGGCATAGTGGTAGTCATGCAAGAGCTTATTAACCAGGATTTCGTGTTCAACAGTGTCAAAAGCTTTTTTGAGGTTCACGGGAATTAAAACAGACTATTCACGAATAACGCTAAATACAGCGTTTGATTTTATTTGTCGCCCATATAGTATTGCAAAACTTAGGTGTCGACTAGTTTGAATTATGCATACACAAGAAATAATTGTTTGACGCCCTAAAATACTAAATTTACAGTAATTCACAACTGCATGCCGTACTCTACACAAGCAGAACTGGTTACATTTCATCGTTTGCAACCCTTTAGTGTAGTGCGTATGTGCAAGAACAACATATTTGCCAGTAGTTTTATAGGTCTCATTAGGCAATGACACAGACTATACAATACACTCAGCTGTTTACTCTTGTGGCCAGACAACTCTGGCGATTCGACTTCTCTTTGTCTGTATGCCATGGAGAAAGGTAAGTTCATCTTCATCATCGCTCAGGTCTCACTGACATTAGAATCTGTGTCATATTCTTGCCCTTCTTCAGAGTCATCGGAAACGACAAAAGAAGTAGCATCCTGTTCATCATGCGGCTAAATGTCAGAAGCTGTAGTTTCTACATCATCTGGAAAAGGTTGGGTAGGGGAAACTACTTTCTCTGCTGGTGTATATGAGGAACAGTACATATTGAGAGAAAGTGTTCCGGTCTTAAACTTCGTTGTCCCCTGACGCACGCTGCGCTAACATGCGCTAACGGACGGCCCTTCCATTGTCATAAGCCCGTTCTCGCATCTGATCTTTTTATGTGGCATTGAGCTGCCTTATTGGCTCAAGGTGGCTCATTCTTGGGATAGCATGAAGAGGTGTTGCTTGTTCAGCAACAGGATAATACGATGAGTCATGTGCGAAATAGTTAGCAGCCCAAGGAGTAACTCTCTCATGCTTTCATAAACAGTGTTCGCCAAGTTGCCTGAATACTTCAATGCGGTTTGCAGCTGGTCCTTAAGGTGTCGCTCGCCATATTTCACATAATATCAAATGCACTTCACAAAGGAGTAATTCGTGCGAGTCATTTGATCATGTGACGTCTAGACATGTCTAGGATGAGCGTGGCATTTTGTTCATCTTTGTTGACAGACTTGACCTTGTGAAAGGTTTGAAGCCAGGAGTCATTTCAAAAGTAGGTTGAGTTTGATCGTCCAGGTGAACGTAGTCCTGAATAGGACCGTTGTTGTTGACCGTGACTGACGTTTCGACGAACTGTGCGGTAGTCATCTTCAGAGTCAAAGTGAGTTGTATCACGTCAGTTGATGGTATTATACTCTGGTTATTGATCTGATTGGTCAATTACGTCGCGATGTTATTGGTCGTCTGTCTATTAAGCCATGATGTCATTGGCTATGAAGACTCGTCATCAGTAATTGGTGCGTTTCGATCCGTCTATTGTCACAGTTGAACAGTCGTCTATTGTTAGTCAAGTTGTCAGTTCTCCAGTCGTTCTCTCGTAGTTACTTTTGCTTGATCTCGTCAATAAATCGTTTGTACCGCGCTGGTAACTGTTGGCTACGATTCAGTGGCGTTTGTTCTAAGTTAATAAACCAGCTTTCTAACGTAAGACGTTGAAAGTAATCTGTAGAATACGTTATACATGTCGCACAGTCCCAGACAATTTGATGTTGTTTCGTCTGTAAATGGTGCTCAGCAAATGTGATTGTTGACGTCACCATTCCTCGTCGCTCGTTTGTGTTCGGTCAGTCGCGCGCTAAGGTTTCTGCTGGTTTCACCAATGTAAGAATCCTGGCAGTCGCAGCATTTGATCTTGTTTACTGCTCCCTGTCTGTCTTGTCTCCAAGACATGACCTTTATATATCAAATTCCTGAAAAGTTTGCGTTAAATATTTCACGAAACTGAATTGGCTAATCATAGACCATGTTCACGAATCTCGAGAAATAAATTAGATATTTCACAAATCAGGGCCGAGTTGTTCAAAGCTGGGTTAAGATAAACCAGAGTTAGTTCGAAATTTGAATTCAGATATGAACGATCAAAAAGCAAATTCAGTTTAATTCTTTTCGTCAACAATTTGATGATTGGCTACTGTAAAAAGAATAGAGAAAATTGTCCAAGAAAATGCTTTTGATGACAAGAAAAAGAGACCCGGGTTAAAATTTAACCCTGGGTTAGCGCTGATCGGCCTTCGAACAACTGGGCCCAGAGGATTAATTTTGTTCTAGGATTAAGAGAAATAAATTCTTTCGTTCACGATTCACGGAAATTAAAAATAGGCGTTCACGTTTCACGGAAAAACCCCTTTCCGACCCTCCTCAAATTAACAGCAAAAGCGGTGAAGATGTTTCGCAAATAATAGAGCCTCAATCGTTGAAAACTCTGCTGTAAAGACTGACAAAAGACCAAAACTTGTCTGTGTAGGAAAAATATCCAATTTGTATAAACTGTCCTCCGTTTTTAACGCTTGTTTATCCTTTACAAAACAAGTTAATTATAAAGTAAGCAAAAAATAGCGAAAAATTATGCACTTTTGTTATCGCCG
Organism: Porites lobata; assembly: GCA_942486035.1. Taxonomy (NCBI): domain Eukaryota; kingdom Metazoa; phylum Cnidaria; class Anthozoa; order Scleractinia; family Poritidae; genus Porites; species Porites lobata. The sequence goes on along the minus strand of CALNXK010000142.1, from coordinate 915,658 downwards.
AACAATCCGACTGAAGCAGGAAAATTTCTCTTGCAATAACACAGGGGCACCCAACGAGAATATAGTTCAAAACCACTTAAACAAAGCATTGTTGAACTTTTTTTAGTATTTAAACGGTAGATATAGGCATATGTTTATCACCTAAAAATTTTTCATCTGTTCGGATTTCCCAGCTGAAAGTCTAGTGATCCGAAAATTATAGGGATCAAAACTTACCTTTTTGAAAATTTCAGCCAGAAAAAGGGCTCCCGAAAATTTTAGGTGACCTTTTTAGGGTAAAAATCCGTTAAAAATGGGCAATTATACCACTTTTTAGACGTTCGAAAATCCTAGGAGAGGTAGGCAAGAAAGAAATTTTAGAACAAATGTTCCGAAAATTCTAGATGTCAAATCGTCTTCCGAACAGATATTTTCCGAAAATTGACGTTGGGTGCCCCTGATAACAAGACAAATTATATAAGAACTGAGACATAAATTTATTACTCACAAAAACAACTGCTACCTGGTCTTCTCAAGAAGCCGTAATGACCAGCCATTGTTCGCAAACGAATATAAAGTAGGATGACAGTCGTCTTCGCTAAAAAGAAAGATTTCTGGATTTCGCGGAGCAAAACATAAACATTTTCAGTGAGTCCAAACCATACTCCACTACTTCTGATGAACATGTGAGACAGTATTTTAACTTTAGGTGGACTTTTAAAACTCTTTTACCTTTGTTTCTGCTTAGTTTCCATTGATCATTAACAAATAAATAAGCAAATTTTCTTTGTCAGTTTTACAGAGAGAATTTCTTTTGAAGTCGATGATTGTGGCGTGTTTGTACCTGGCCCAGTTGTTCAAAAGCTGGATATACTGCTATCCATCGGATAAATCACAATCCAGCGGCTAAGTATTAGGGAAACCAATTCATGCGCTATCCGCTGGATATTGATTTATCCAGTTGATAACGTTATCCACCTTTTGAACAACTGGGGCCTGAAATATAAAGTTAAAGCTCTTATCGAAGTCTTCAATCTGACTGTTATCCAAGGATTAAAGAATTGTTTGGCTTTGGGATTTGACAGCTCCTTAGGTCGGAAAATTCAAACAGCTAATTTAATTCCTTCAAGTTGAAGAAAAATAAAAAGAAACGGAAGGAACAAATCTTGAATCATAACATTTTTATCTTGAGGCAAAATGGGTTTCGTGTCGAACGTAATTTTATGTAAAATAAGATTATCATCTTGCTCTCAGTGTAGTCGGTTGAGTGAGGCCCGCGGATCGATTGGCATAGCTGGTTTAATACTCAAGTAGTTTAAGGCCTGGGACTAAGGGTTTACCTGTGGAAAATGATTTATGGGCTATAACTTTGGCATAGATGATGGCGCTGAACCACAATTTGGCACAAATAAAGAACTCATCGTCCTTAACATTTTAAGGTATAAATGTTGTGTTAATAAGTCACGTGATATGTCAAGTGACCATTTTCCCAACAATTGTAAATTATTGACCAATTGGTGGCCGGTTTAAGAAAAGAAATTGATCAAGAATAATAATAATAATCATAATCATAATAAAATATTTATATAGCGCCTACAATTTTCAGTGCTAAGCGCTTTACAATGCTTCAAAAAGGTCTGGATAAAAAATAAAATTCCTAAAATCATTTACATATATATATAGTTTACATAGTCACAAAAATACAAAATAAAAAACCTAAGATAGTTCGTAAACTCGCTTAAAAAGAAAGGTCTTCAATTTAGATTTAAACTTATTTACATTATCAATCGATCTAATGTCAATAGGCAAATCGTTCCAGAGTGTAGGGGCAATGACTGAAAAAGCCCTTAAACCGTATGTATTTAAGTTATAAGGTTTAATAACAAGACGCCACTTGTCTGAAGATGAGCGAAGGTACCTCGCAGGTTCATAAACATGGATTAGGTCAACCAAATAATCAGGAGCTAAATTGTTGAGTATCTTAAAACAAATAAGATTAATCTTAAAGATTATTCTTTGCTCCACTGGTAGCCAGTGCAACTCCTTTAGAGTAAGTCACACTCGCTGCAGCGTTTTGGATGTTGGTTTTGAAACGTGATTTCTTTTCGTTATCCCTTATCGGTGCATAAACGTGCTTACGGTAGTTATTGTAAATCGATTATCGCCTACATAAATGATGATTTTTATTGATAAGCCCACGGCTACTTTCCCAGCCCTTTTTTGTTATGTCCGCCTGGGAAATACGTAATAATTTCTAGATCGTTTTCAAGCACGTTTTCTTTATTACAAATTTAGCGTTTTCATCTTAGTTAGTTCAGTTCTAGTGTAGACTTCATGGCGTTAACTTCTGTCAGCCATTGGGGCTTCATTTCTATCTACACTCGTGCTCATCAACCATCAAGTTCAGCTTAGCTTTTGATTCAAGATAACACCGGTGTGTGTGTAAACCAAAGTGAGTATAGTTTTCCTTTTCTTTTTAGTTTTTTCAGCATCGATGTTATTATAGGAATAATAGAGCTTAGTTTTGGTTATCGACTTGCAACATCGTTGTTGTAATCTTTTCTGTTTATGTGAGGAATCTATTTAGTCTTGTCATCACTGAGCTACAGTGGTTTTAAGGGTCTTATGCCCTACTCTTCAACATGAGTATGCTGAGTGATTGATACCAGCAGTTTTATCGTCGTATTACTTTAATAACTTTATAGGCTGATTTAATGTATTTTCTAGTGTTATTTAGTTCTCGTTCGCTATTTGGTATCATCGGTTTTTAGTCAGATATATTTGCACTCTATGTATTTTTTAGCTAAGTTTTCGTTCGATTTTATCGTTTTCAGTTCGAACCGACTTTGTACGACTTGTACCGATTTCACAACTTAAGGACCTTTTGTCTTGTCAATCGACCCCGTCGATTCTTCTATATCAAGTTGTGACCTCTGTGCTACGAACATTGATCTCTGGTTCAATAAATCTGTTCATGTTACTTCCTTCACTTCTCGTCGAGTTCGTTTTATGTCGCGCACCGTGTTAAGTGGTTTACTTGGATTTTTGGTTCTGGTATTCTGTCCTTGTAAATTACATTGGACACTTTGCAGTTTGTTAATTTCATACTTGGGAAGACCATGTAAAAGCAAGTTGCAGAAATCCAGCTTTGAATTTATGAATGCGTGCACAAGAACTTCAGCCGTTGTGACATTGATATGCTTACGAATCTTAGCTATATTTCTAAGGTGGTAGAATGCCACTTTAACTATGTTGTTCATGTGAAAAGACATCGTTACGGTTTTATCGAAAATGACGCCGATACTACGCGCCTTGTTTGTAGGCTTGATGATATCAGTTCCTATGTTAATAGAAGGTAGCCGTGGGGGCAGTCTGAACCTAGAATAGGGAATGAGAAGTTCCGTTTTGTCAGTATTTAGTTTCAGTTTGTTAGTAGTCATCCAGTTGTTGATATCGACAAGACAGCTTTCAATCCGGGAAATTGTAGTGGTAAGATCATCCTTATCATCGCAACTGAAGGTGGTGTACAGTTGGGTATCATCAGCATATAGATGGAAGTCCATGTCATGCCATCGTATTAGGTCACCTAGTGGGGCCGTGTACAACAGATACAACAACGGACCCAACACGGACCCCTGGGGTACACCAAATCTGAGCGGACGAACTGAAGAGGTAAATCCATCAATCTGAACTGACTGGGAACGATCCGTAAGATAAGACTGAAGCCACGGAAGCGCTTTTCCTTTTATACCAAACCTGGATCGCAGTCTGTGTAACAAGATCTTATGATCGACGGTGTGGAAGGCTGCTGATAGGTCCAGCAGCAAGAGAACGACGCATTGTTTATCATCGATTGATTTCAGTATATCATTTTGAACACGTAGAAGCGCTGTCTCACAACTGTGGTGTTTTTTATAAGCAGACTGGAGACTTTCATTCAGATCATTATCACACAAATAATCCGTCAGACGCATGGCTGCAACTTTTTCAATAACCTTAGACAAAAACTTCAGGTTAGATACAGTTCGAAAGTTAGAAAAAATTTTAAAGTCTAGGGACGGTTTTTTCAGCAGAGGAGACAACATTGCATTCTTCATGGAACTTGGCATTGAAGTTGAATTGAATGAAAGGTTTACGACTCTTTTAATAATAGGTAGTAAATCATCCATACAATAAGGGAAAGGAGAAGCAGGTACAGGATCAAGAGAACACGATTTGGCGGCGATTTTTTTCACGAGACCAGAAAGTTCATCCTCTGAGGTGGGAGAAAATTTGCTTAATTCAAATGTAATTTTAAAAGGCGTCATCAATCAATGGACAAGCAGGAGCATCAGTAAAAGATAACGTATCCAGTTGATGCCTGATTGTCACAATTTTGTCACAGAAAAAGTCAGCGAACTTATCACATAATTCCTTTGGAGAGTCACAGGATGAATAGTGGTTTTGAGGCGTACGATGCAGCACACGGTCTATGGTGTTAAATAAAACTTTGGAATCCGATTTATTTTCATTAATAAGCGAAGCGTAATAACTCATCTTTGAAGATTTCAAGGGCTTACGAATTCTACTACACTGATCGGCATATTGCAGTTTATCTGCTTCAGTTCCAGACTTACGCCAACGCCTTTCCAATTTACGACGTTTGCGTCTCTCTGTAGTCTGCTACACAGCCGTTTTTAGTGTCGTCACGCAACGCTCCTCCCCACTAACGGCCGCTGAAAACCGAACCACATTCGTTTCCCGCGATTAGCCAATTAGAATTCAGCTCCCATTTTCTGGAAGGTGTTCGCGCTACGTTTGCGGTATGGTGACTCCTCCAATCACAGCTTTGCTTTTATCGTTGCCCCATGTGTGAATGACAGAACAATCAAAATCGTCGCGTGAAAACAAGCAATCAACTAGAGTAGTGTTGTCGTAGTCGAGTCCTTTCAAAATTTTTGAGATAAGCAGCAACAGCAAGCAAGTCGAGCAAATATGGTGCACAACATCTATGTGCATATAAAATTGCCGCGTATAGTTTCGGGAAATCGCTTATCGATAATTCATAAGATTGCTTTTGTTTGAATCAGTACCCCTGAGAGTTTAATCTTCACAGTCTTCACATGTACAAGAACACACAATGAGCACATCCGGCACATGAAATTCATCATACATATGCACGTTAAAAAGAACTAACCGATCCTGGAAGAGTCTTGCAGGCCTATCAAACTTTTTTTTTTTTTCACTTTTAATTTTGTTAACCGCTTAAAACAAACTTTTCTGCAAACAACCTTTTCCTTGCGTTTAGACACAGAGCCCATCAAAATTCAGCGACGATTGATTGATTTGTCGAAAAATGAGAAGCGTGCTCGCTCCTAGCGCCCTGCGGCTCACGTATTGTCAAGTTTCTTATACATGATTGGTTTGTTCGTTAGACCACAAAAACAAAGGGAAAGGAATGTGGTTCGGTTTTCAGCATCCGTTAGTGGGGAGGAGCGTTGCGTGACGGCACTAAAAACGACTGTGTAGCAGACTAGTCTCTTTGCGGCAATTTCCTCACTATACCACGGCACAGCACAGGCAGCCCAAGCGCACTATTTGTGGGTTTGGGCTTCAGAGGTCATTCGGTCGGAATATACTAGAATTATTAGTGTATTATCTGATGCCAAATAAATGCAAAAAGTCTTAAAGATATGAAGTCTTCTTGTTTGTCTATCGGTACTAGTAGCCTTTAAGATAACGAAAATCGATATTTCTTGCATTATTACATGTGATTCGGGCCCTTATTGATCGAATTTTATCACATGTATTCGAATCTACAACGCTAAGGAAAAAAAATCATGATCACGCGAAATATTGATTCAAAAAGCTCCCTTACCTTTAGTTCATAGCCACTCTGTGTCCTACGGCTGGTTTAAACACCGTTTAGTCGACTTTCTTTCCATCGAGTACTCAACACTATACAGTAAGGGAGCTTAAGACAATATTTTATTACCTACAACCTAAAAACCTGATTTTTGACCAGATCGAAACAAAACTGACCTCTGAAATGGAAGAAGAAAAGCCTTTTATTTTTGCCGGCTTCGGCCTGCCGACGCGATCGTGTCTGTTTTGCTTTCATATGATGACATTTTCCTGACAGAAGGGTGTCGGGAGAAACACCTCGCGCTGATCATACGTGACAAGATCCGTCGCGCCCAAGCTAATTAAGAAAAGTCTCCTCGAAAGCTCCATACAATTCCATATAACAAAATTATAAGGAATTGTATGGAGCTCTCCGGGATACTTACAGTGCAAGCCCTGTGTGTCTTCTCATAAACGGAGGACATTACAGACAGTTTCGATGAAACGGCAGGGTACAGAAGTTGTAGATCTCCTCTGGAGCTATGTTCCATGTGGTCGCTTAAAGCAACTAACTTCGCGCAGCAAGTGCGTAGACGTAGTGGTTGACGTGTAGCGCGAGGTGTTGATCAAAAATGTCAAAAGACTGAGAATAACGTCTACCGCTAACAGTGTACAATATAGGGATTTACTGCGATGCACTATGCTGTGAAGTCATGGAACGAGCTGCTAAGCGCCTACACAAATAAGCTGAAATCGTCAAATTCCCTGTGCCACAGAGTCTATCTTTTTGTCGAGGGTCGAGGGTCGAGGGTTCCATGTCGAGGGCGAGGGTGCCATGTCGAGGGTCGAGGGTAACATTTTTTTTCCAATGTTTTTTTTTTGGAAAAGGTAATCGATGCAATCAACGTCATTAAAACAAATAAGAAGAATTTAAAAAGCAAATGGCGCGTGAACATCTTCTGGTTGTTGGTTGAGGGAGGGGGTGGAATAGAAAAAGCTCCGAGACATCCATAAAGAAAATGTGATGTTGTTGTTGTTGTTGTTTAATTAAAATAGTACGTGGACATTCGAATTCGCTTAAAAGTAAAGAACCTTCTCCCTTCCTGTGAAGGAAGACAGGTTGTGCCTAAAAAAAAATATCATAGAGCTTAGGCAGGGGCACCGAACGACTGTTTTCTGTAAAATATCTGTTCGGAGAAGCAAAAATTGCCTACAATTTTCTGTTACTTGAGGAAGGCTAAAAATTTCTAGATGGCCGTTCCATTCATGTACAGTTTTCGTAGCTTATCTAATTAATTCCCTACGATTTTCTAAAGTTTAGTTTTTCACATTTCAGCCCCCAACTTAGCCTATTTTTCGTTGAAAAAGGAAATCTAAAATTTTCGGATTAGAAAATGCGATGGAGAGAGGAATTAGAAAAATTCTCACTTTCGTAAAACCTAAAATTGCATCTAACATTTTCGGGAAAATAATACTGAGGTGATTTTGAAAAGGTTCAAGTTGCCCCAGGATGACCGAACAGGTACAACTTTTGTAGCGCCGCTTAGAATGCATTTCTAGAGATTTGAAAGTACTCTGGATAAGCGAAAAAGTGTTTTCAATGCATTTAGGAGGTAACCGTGGTTAGGTGCCCCTGCTTTGCGGCTTATATTTCAGTCACGTCTGCCTCTTCTCTGCCTTGCTTGGCTGTTCAGTGGGGTAGTTTGAATATGGATATTTCACCGATTCTTGTTTTTTAAGCTTTCAATGAAGTAGAAACTCGCCATGAAATTTCAAAATACAAGTCATCGATAATCACCGACACCGGAAATCGTGTCCTAGGTACGAAGGTGCGTAGCTAGAGTAATAATTTAGATGGTTGATGCTGTCGCCCGAGTCCCGCCGCAATAATAAATAAAATTACCAACGTTATGTTCTGCAACTTTAAAAGTGTATCACTGCAGAAATTTGAAATACCCTGAAACACAAAAGGAACGCAAAACCAACACTTATCGGCGCAGCTGATGGCGGCACTGGGACAATAGGAAGTCATGTGGCGAAACTAATTTTGTACACATCTTTATCCCTAGTGTGCATTTCAAACAGAAATCAGAGGTAACTGCGCAAAAACTTTCAGAAGCAGACTCGGCAACTGGGTCATGGACTCCCCGTGTGGCACCCGAAGACCAGTCGGGCGACTAGACGTAGACACTGGTGATTATAGACCCTGACTCGCTAGAGTCTATCTTTTTGTCGAGGGTCGAGGGTCGAGGGTTCCATGTCGAGGGCGAGGGTACCATGTCGAGGGTCGAGGGTAACGTTTTTTTTTTCAATTTTTTTTTTTTGGAAAAGGTAATAATCGATGCAATCAATGTCATTTTAAAAAACAAATAAGAAGAATTTAAAAAACATATGGCGCGTGAACATCTTCTAGTTGTTGGGTGGGAATGGGAGGAATGGAAGGAAAAAACTCTTATTGCGTTGTAAAATGTGTCATAAAATGTGTCATAAACGAACAATGCAATCGTTGGAGTCTATCTTTTTGCAGAACTATTAAAATGCGCGAATTCGCATGGAAATCGCCACCCACTAACGCAGAGGTTTTAAATAGAATAATGCCTGGTAGCGACTTTCGGTGAGGTGAACATCGGCATTTGCGGACGCTTTCCCATTAAAATACAATATATCTTGTATCTTTCTAGGCCACAATCGGTCATATTTATTTTTGAACGTGGACGTGGTGGACGTGAATAGGAAAAAAACAGACGTACGGTCCATGTCTCCCATTGATCCAATTAATTGTTTTACATTTGAGACATTTCTACTAAAGATCTGTTTTTTTGCCAAGTTGGAGATGAATAGGAAAAAACGGAGTACTGCGACAATGCCGTTTATCTTGAACCGTGAATACAAGTTTTTTATTCCCGAAAAAAAATCGACTGTGTTGCAATTTCTGTTTAACTGTGTGAAATGTTACAACGTCACACAAGGCCATTCCTGTACAATTTTTCGGTCGGTCGGACAAGAAAAAATGCCATTGGGTTTGTGGAGTGATTTTTGGTTCTGTTTTGAAGATATTTTCCCTGGTATTTCAATTCAAGCTTTCTCTGTGATTTATTTTTCGGTGGTTTCTGATGTAAATTTACTACTTTTAACATCATGCAAGAAACTGGACAGTGTATTCCATGTCTGTCTTTTGCGAAATTTTTTTTCTTTAAATATTCATATAGTGTACACTCTTTTTTTCTTTTTTTGAAAGTTCGCATAATCGGTCTGCTTCGATGTGATCGCTGTTCGTGAATAAAAGCTCCCCTTTTCGTGCAAAATAGGAAATAATCGCTGAAGCCGTTGTGAAGAAAGTTTTTGCGCAGTTACCTCTGATTTCTGTTTGAAATGCACACTAGGGATAAAGATGTGTACAAAATTAGTTTCGCCACATGACTTCCTATTGTCCCAGTGCCGCCATCAACTGCGCCGATAAGTGTTGGTTTTGCGTTCCTTTTGTGTTTCAGGGTATTTCAAATTTCTGCAGTGATACACTTTTAAAGTTGCAGAACATAACGTTGGTAATTTTATTTATTATTGCGGCGGGACTCGGGCGACAGCATCAACCATCTAAATTATTACTCTAGCTACGCACCTTCGTACCTAGGACACGATTTCCGGTGTCGGTGATTATCGATGACTTGTATTTTGAAATTTCATGGCGAGTTTCTACTTCATTGAAAGCACGACAATTCGATCGCATACAGTGGAATAGCTTAAAAAACAAGAATCGGTGAAATATCCATATTCAAACTACCCCACTGAACAGCCAAGCAAGGCAGAGAAGAGGCAGACGTGACTGAAATATAAGCCGTAAAGCAGGGGCACCTAACCACGGTTACCTCCTAAATGCATTGAAAACACTTTTTCGCTTACCCAGAGCACTTTCAAATCTCTAGAAATGCATTCTAAGCGGCGCTACAAAAGTTGTACCTGTTCGGTCGTCCTGGGGCAACTTGAACCTTTTCGAAATCACCTCAGTATTATTTTCCCGAAAATTTTAGATGCAATTTTAGGTTTTACGAAAGTGAGAACTTTTCTAATTCCTCTCTCCATCGCATTTTCTAATCCGAAAATTTTAGATTTCCTTTTTCAACGAAAAATAGGCTAAGTTGGGGGCTGAAATGTGAAAAACTAAACTTTAGAAAATCGTAGGGAATTAATTAGATAAGCTACGAAAACTGTACATGAATGGAACAGCCATCTAGAAATTTTTAGCCTTCCTCAAGTAACAGAAAATTGTAGGCAGTTTTTGCTTCTCCGAACAGATATTTTACAGAAAACAGTCGTTCGGTGCCCCTGCCTAAGCTCTATGATATTTTTTTTTAGGGACAACCTGTCTTCCTTCACAGGAAGGGAGAAGGTTCTTTACTTTGAAGCGAATTCGAATGTCCACGTACTATTTTGATTAAACAACAACAACAACAACAACAACATCACATTTTCTTTATGGATGTCCCGGAGCTTTTCTCTATTCCACCTCCCCCTCAACCAACAACTAGAAGATGTTCACGCGCCATTTGCTTTTTAAATTCTTCTTATTGTTTTAATGACATTGATTGCATCGATTATTACCTTTTCCAAAAAAAAAAAATTGGAAAAAAAATGTTACCCTCGACCCTCGACATGGCACCCTCGCCCTCGACATGGAACCCTCGACCCTCGACCCTCGACAAAAAGATAGACTCGACTCGCTACGAAATTCATCCCCAGCTTAAGGCTGGAAGGTCAAGCTGGAGAATCTGCCGCCATGCGAGTCATCTTTTCGACTTACAGGAGCAATTATCAAGCCTCAATGTAAAGAAGAACCATCGTTCTGCTCCCCTCGTTGGGATGTTAACGTAGAGTAGTTGCAACTCAAGCGTATGAACCTTTCCTCAGCTTATGATGTTAGGGCAGAAAATGCAGTACATGTGAATCTATGTTTATGTTAAATTTTCCAAACGCGAATTTAGCAGTGAAGAATGGTGTGATGCCAATGATGTCAGTTATGGGATCATAGTGCTTTTGTTCTAAAACAAGCTCTAGACTGAAGAGTGGAGCACGTTTCAAGGTGGGGGGGGGGGGGGTGCGGGAGGAACTCCCTCGTTTGGCTTATACAGGTCAGGTATATGCTGCTGAACAGAAGGTCTTGAGTATTAAACAAGGTGTAGAATTTTACTATTTTAGTAGTAAAATTCTAATTATTTATTTTATTATTTAATAGTAAATTTGCTTAAAAGCGTCGTCAACAGTGTCTCTTTGGGCTGGAAGTCTTAAAAAGACTGTAAAGGCTAGGGATGAGCAGTTTACATTTGCAATACCAATAACCTTTTTCTATAGTATTTATTTCCGTGATGTTAGTTTGAAAAACTATTTGATTCTTCATGTAAAACAAAACAAATCAATGTCAGAATCTTAACCAGTGTCAAGGTTTGAAGGTCTCGGCGGCACAGCTCTTTCAAGACTTCTAATCCCTCCCTTTGTCTGAGGCAAAATTCATTTTTAGCTATTCTTTTAGCCATGCTAATTAGTCAAAAACCAGTCCAAAGAAGAGGAATTGGTGAAAAATGCGGTTTTTTCTCTACTCACCGGCCGTCACCAAAGGGTTAAACAAAATTACCACTTTGTTTCAAATTGGCCCCTTTTCCTCATAAAAATGTCAAATCTGCCCATTTCAACACAAAACGGGTTTGTAATGTAAAAAAGAAGAACTTCTAATGTTTAATTAATGTTAAAAGCAATTTTCTTATTTGGATGATTGAATAGGCTAATTTTAAAAGCAAAATGGCGGTCACTGTGACGTCACATTTGACGTCATCATATCTTGACTAACCTTAACAAAGCTAAAATAATGTTTCACATATCTAGTTGTTCAAATATTCTTTTAAAAAATCGTGTGTTTAAATTAAGAGGGAATCAAATGTTTCTTTATAAATCCAAGATGGCGACTAAAGTAAGCGTTTAAGTGGCAAATTTAAAATTCGATTTACAAAGTGAAAGCTACCGTTCTATCCTTGTTATCATGCATTTTTCTGATGATTTTTACTCAAAGATTCCACGTCAATCTCCAACGAATTTACCTCCTCTCGAATTTTACGCTTAAGCTATTCCTTGGTCAGTTTGAATGGCTCTCTTGCAGCTCGCTTCTTTACACGAAATTCGGCGGTCTCACAGGTATTAAGGCGAGTCGACATTTCTTCCAAAATTTTGCCTCTTTCTTTCTTTGAATTTGTATGGTTGACAGACGAGTATTTTACGGCAGAGAAGGACATCGCGCTCTTCCTTCCATTCCATGATCGCTAATCCTGCAAATAAAGAGAAAGGAGATAAATCAATTTCTCATATTTCTCGCTCCTAACTGACCAAGGGAAAAGCATTTGGAGCGTCTAGATTAAAGTTTAATACAAGATAAAGTAGGAAGTAGAAGTCTGGGAATGAGACCCAAGAGCATGATGGGATATGGAAAATCCCGATGTTGCAAAGAGAAGTAAATAGTTACTGTACAGATTCTATTTGATCTACAAATAAAGTTAAGAGAGTGAAGACGGCGTAACATTTGGTGACCCCGACGTGATTTGAATTCTGAAGAAAATAGCCAACGAAACCGAGCAAATTGAGGAGGCACAAATCGAGCTGAGAGCGGCGATTTGTCTCCTCGAAGACCCTTCGAAGTGAGAGTATTAAATTGGAGTTGAAGCCATGCTTCCAAAACACTCACGTTACAGCGAGGAACTGTTTGGAAAACTAAATGGAGCTGTCAGCAATGAAATGGAACGTCAGCAAAAACTTGGTTCACTTCGTGGGTTTGCCACAAGCACAAACCCTGTACCACTTGTAGCTCACGTAACCCCTACCAAGGAGACACCAACTGGCGGTCACAATTACTATTGCTTCTCCTTTTACTAAGATGCCATCCACTATACTGAGAGAGTCACGCATGTCAAAATAAGGTAAGGCTTGAGGGGGAATATTGTGCTTGTCTTGAGGCCATCCATCCAAGACTAACTTGATAACGGTTTGTAGGCTAGTGTCGCGCTAAGTTGCTTCTCTTATCTCGTCCAAACGCTTATCTGGGATTTCAGCAAAGGCATATATGTTTATGATTCGTGCACGGTCGTCTTGGTTACCTTCAAAAGAGTCTAAGTGAGCTCTACTTAAGGTGTCGGCAAAGTGTAGACTAGTGCCCTTCACAAATACGAAGTTGACAGCATGCCGGTTCAAACGCATCATGACGTCTTGAAGACGCTTTGGAGCCATACTCAGCGGCTTGCGTAGTATAGCAGCAAGAGGTTTGTGGTCATTCTGTACTGTTACTGCACGACCATCAGCATACTGATCAAATCGTTCAAGGCCATACAGGACAGCCAAGGCTTCTTTCACTATCTGTGCCCAATTTCGTTCTGAAGGGGTCAACGCTCTAGATGCATACTTAATAGGACGCTCTTCTTGGAGTAGCACAGCACCAATTCCATGTTTGCTACTGTCTACTTGAATTACTACTTCTTTCGAGGAGTCAAAGTAAGCTAAGCATGGAGACGCAGACAGATTTTTCTTGAGTGTGTTGAAAGCATCTTCACATTCTTTCGACCATACAAATGGGGTGTCCTTTCTAGTTAGAGCACGGATTGGTTCAAGTGTTGCAGCAAGGTTGGATAGGAACTTTACCATGTACTGAGCCATACCACAGAGGCGCTTCACCACATCAGTGGGTGCTGGCATGTTTCGGATAGCTTGCACTTTAGCTTCATCACCGTCTTTCGTGATTCTGTGTCCATGAAATATGATCTCATCCAGACCAGTTTCCTGCTTATCCTCATTTAGGATAATGTTGTTCTCAGCACACCTTTTCAATGTCACTGTTAGTTTTTGCTGGTTGTCACTCTAAGCTTCAGCATCTGAGTTGCCACACCCTACAATGACTACATCATCCACTATATTGAATACACCATCGAGATCACCTAGCGCTTCATCAATCTTGCGCTGGAAAAATTCACTTGAGACTTTGAGGCCAAAGGGTAGCCTCTTCCACATGTAGCCACCAAAAGGTGTAATTATTGTGGTGAGTTTACTGGATGCTTCATCGAGTCGAACATGCCAATATGCTTCTTTTACTTCTAGTTTGCTAAAGATCTTCGCATCTTTAAGCTTAGGAAGCACATCATCAATCACAGGTAATCGGTAATGTTCACGCTTGAGTGCAGCATTTAGGGGTTGAGGATCAATACAAATGCGCAATTTACCATTGGGTTTATGTACAACCGCCATTTGACTGACCCATTCAGTTGGTTCGGTCACTGGAACAAGTACGCCTTTGTTTACAAGTCGATCTAGTTCTTCCTTTACTGCATCTTGAATGGCAATAGCAACTTTCCTACAAGGCAGTACTTTGGGAGGAACACTTTCATCAATGCTGAGGGTGGCTTCACCCACGTCACCAAGTTGTGGAGTTGATACTTGTGAGATGAAACATTCTTTATTTATGGTTATAAAACCAAGTTCCTGAATAGTTTTCAGACCTAACAGGTTTGTAAAACCATTTGGGACCACGATAAACTTTATTTCTGATTCACAATTAGGGCGAGGATCTTTAACTTTAAGGCGCGTTTCTCCCAGAGGTTTCAGGTTAGTTTTATTCCACACGTTAAGGCGAACAGTGGTAGGAGACACTTGATGTTGCCTTACATGCCCCTGACAGATGGTATTTACATCAGCTGCAGTGTCAAGTTGGAATTTGACATCAACATCATTTAAAGTAAGTGTGGCAGTAACACTGTCTGTCCCATTGCTTACAGCCATGAGCCATTGATCATCAGAATCTTCCTCATTATCATTGGATTGGTCAAGTGCATGAATATCTTTGCATTTAGACTTGAAGTGGCTAAGAACTTTGCAGTTGTCACATGTCTTGCCCCAAGCAGGACATTTGTCTCTTTGTTTCTCATGTTTGTATCCACAAAATTTGCAGTTGAATTTTAACTTTCCTCTCCCTTTGTGTGAGGTTTTGTTCATTTGGGAACCTTTCATACCACCGGGCGTTTTAGTCTCTGAGTTTTGAGTTATTTTGTTCACACTTGTAGAAGAACTTGGGAGGGTTGCACTTTCTCTGAATTCTTTGACTTGTCTACTTGACTGTTCGAAAGCTCTACAAAGTTTTACTGCTTTGTCGAGTGTCAAATTGTCTTCCCTGAGGAGTAATTCTTGAAGTTTTCCAGTCACGGTAAAAACTATTTTGTCTCTCAGCATCCGATCTTTCTCCAGAATATTGCACGCGGCTGCTCTCGTTTTTAGCTCCGTGAGAATTTTGTCGAACGGTTCCTGGTATGGAATGTTCCAGAATCTATGAGATTCGATGACTTCATTGTCACGCGGGTTGCAGTATCTCTCCAATGCTTCTAAAACTTTATCGGGTTTATCTTTATCGGCATCATCTGTCCAAATAAAAGTATCGTACACCTCGAGAACATGAGGGCCTGCACAGTTTAAAATGATAGCAGTTTGTACTTTACCGTCCTTCTCTGAGGCTCCAGAAGCTGCTAAGTACACTTCCACTTGCCGTTTCCACCGTTTGAAGTTCTCGGACACATTTCCCGAATTCCCATCTAGTTCGGGAGGAAGTCTGGGTTCTGTAGTCGTCATTTCATTAACTAAATCCCGAGGCTGCCACCATGTTGATTTGTTAGAGTGGAGAACGAGGAACATGACAAGAGTAGAAAACAAACAACAACATTGGTTTATTCGTGAACCGCCATTACGAGAGCACATGGCTCGAAATGAAGGATCATGAGAACTAGAAACATACTTCATGTGTGCTACAATGTGCTATCAATCAATACCGTTATGGGTGTATTGTCTGCATGGCAGAAGAGGGGACCGGGCTTGTTACCCCGGAGATTGCAATACCGGAGGATAAACTTCACAGGACAAAAAGGTGAAGATTCATCACCAGCAATAACAATGTCAAAAGGGCGATTGCTTGTATTATGTTTGAAATGGGTGATTGTGATCTTAATAGAGTGGATTTTCCCACCAGATGCAAGGAATCGGATGTTATCGTACGGAACTACGGTAGTGTGACACGCGCGCTCCTGGCCCCTAGTTCCCCGATGCGAAAGAAACCGTGGAAGGCTGTGAGAAACATGCTGCCGAACAGTTGGTGTGCTGGAGAGAGCTTACGAGGTCATGCAGGATAGGTTTAGATATCGGTAACCTGACATCACACGATTTCTGACGACTGAGCGTGGTCAAACGTTTTTGAATAAGGAAAGCCTTTGTGGGGTCATGCAAACCTTTCATCTTGTAGATGTAACCAATGGCCGATAGATAAGAAAGAATAGTCGAAGGCGAAAGATTCTACCGTCGAGAAAAGAAATAAGAAGCGCCAAAGACGCGGTGGTTAACGGTAAATGTAAGGCTTTTGTCTTGTAAAATGTCTCGTGAAATTCACGAAATAGTGCGTACGCTCTATGGTATGACTGACCCGAACCTGACGCCAATACTGAGCTCAAGTAACTCTCTAAGTTAGCGACCAACTCTTCGGCAACAGAATCTCGGGCACTATTGTCATGTATTGTTGGCAATTCGTCTGCTTGGGGTGAAAGTTCCTTGAACCGCGCTATCTGAAATCGTTAAAGACAATCGGCCCGGGTATTATTAAGACCTGGTATATGTCGAGCACGGAAGATAATGTCATAATTGAGAGTAGTTAGAACCAAATCACGGATCAATATCATAACTAATTTGTGTTTGGATGTCTGTTGATTGATAATACTGACCAGCGCAGCGTTATCAGTAACAAACACGATACATCGGTTAGCCATCTGAGAAGAAGTTCGAGAAAGGTAATATTTAAAGATTGCCACTCATCCGTAAAAGAGCCGAAGAACCAGTGAGGGCCAAAGATAGCACCATAGCCCTTTGATCCGGCCGCATCGGTATACAATTCGTGAGGAGGAGATGTGTTACACTTATCATCCAAGAAAAAGGAACGGCCATTAAATTCCAAAAGAAATTTTAGCCATACCTCCATATCATGTTTGGTTTCCTTAGTGAGCCTAATGCGAATGGGGGCGTCTACCCCCAATAGTGAGATCAATTAAGCGGCGAAGAAAAGCACGCCCAGGAACGATTACAGAACAGGTAAAATTTAATAGGCCTATTAGGGACTGTAATTCTCGCAAAGTAACTTTGTACGACGTTTGCAAAAGGATTCAAGTAATAGGCGGCATTTTTTGAAGCTTATCTTCCGGCAAACGAGCTTCCTTATTAATTGAATCGAGTGTGATACCTGCAAATTGTATGACATGAGATGGCCCACAAGTTTTTTCCTGAGCAATGGGCACGCCGAGATAATACACATACGAAGAAAATTGTTTAAATCTGTGCGGCATTGTTCTTCGGTACGCGCAATAAAAAGAAAATCGTCAAGAATGTGAAGAACTCCGGATGCGTTAAAGATGTACAGAGATCCACTCCAAGGAGGAACTACAAGCTTCAAAAACTTGACACGAGGAAGACAGTCCCATAGGAAGACATACGTCAAAGTAAAACTGATTATCCCATGTCATGCCAAACAAAGGAAAATTGGACGGATGAATTGGAATAATCCTGAAAGCCGATTCAATATCGGTTTTGGCCAAAAAGCAACCAGCCCCTAAACTTTTAAGTACCGCAATGGCATCAGAAATGGAAGCGTAGTGAACCGAAGAATGTGCGTCCGGTATGTTATCGTTTACTGAGGTGCCATGAGGGTACGATAACTGTTGAATTATACGGAATTCAGAGGGGTCTTTTTTGGGAACAATGCCTAAGGAAGAACTGAACAAACAAAGTTGGGAAAAGGAGGGTAAATAAAAGGACCACATATCCTCCCTGCCTCACACCCTTTACGTAGTTTGGTCCGAACGATTTGCGGTTGGTCTAAAGCGCTTTTAAGGTTGGGTGAGTGCAACGCGCAGCGTTCCCCATCAAAACCAACGTGAAAACCAAAAGTAAACCCATTAACTAAATAAAGGCGGAGAAAAGTTTCGTATCCGCTAAGAAGGAAATTAAGCCGATCCACCTTTACGGGTGTTACTGGCTTGTGCAGCGACGTTTGAAATGCCTGCTTTGACGAGGTGTGTTTTATGTTGGCTGGAGGAACACTGTGCGGCGGGGTGTTTTGAGCCACACTTATAGCAAATGTGTTTGAAACGGCACCCGTTGCACACCTTCCCCACATGGAAACGCCAGCATGTGCCTCTTGGAAAGGACTGGGAGCGGGAGCGCAGTGGTCCCTTGTTCCAGGAAAATTGGGTTTTCGGACGAAAATTTGTCACAGCCTTCAGCCGAAGTTCCCAGTAAATAGCGTCCCATGGGTATTGTGCAGGGGCCGATTGCCTTATGAAACGAAATTGTTCGTCATAATACAACCAGTCACCTGTTTTGGCGGCGATATCACGGACAATTTCACAATATCGCATCAGCTTAGGTGTGTCCGTGAGTAGTTTTTCCGAGTAGATCGCAACAAAAATATTAAATGCAGAGAGCTACTGGTTGACAGTTAGGATCTTTTCAACTGGTTGGCTAGGTTCTAAAGTTAATTGAGGGCGGGTGGTCTCACCATCCGAAGAGGCGAGAGACAGAGAATACTTTTGATTATTTGGAGAAAACGAGAGGAGAGTTCCAAAATCAAGATATTCGTTGGACCAGATTTTGGCCTTGACTTTGGAACTCACCCGACTGCTAAGAGAAACAGCCACTCTGGAAAAAATTTGTTTCGGAGCCTGCGATTCTAGCCCAGGCTCAGCTAAGGTGACAACGTTTTCGCTACGTGGTGGAGTACCCTGAGTGATCTCGGCCATGGATGCGTTCACTACATTTGCAACTGGCTGGTCCGTGGTGGATTGTGTGTCTTGGCTACGTGCGGCTGGCTACTGTGCTTTCATTGCTTCCGCAACAGCGTGCTGTACTGCGTTAGACATCGAGGCCGAGAGGGCCTGCATGTTGACGGTCATGAGAGGCTGCTCTGTTGAAGCTGCAGCTTGTTGTTGAGCACTCGGTCCAGGGCGGGTTTCGATCAGTTCTGTCACACGTGCCCGCTTCGCAGAACTTCGCGTGCGTGTTTGAGACGTTCGCTTCGGCTCAGGAGGCATAAATTAGATACGTAAAAGTAATTAGATTACGATAAGGCTAAATGCCATATGTTTCCGCTAAGATAAGATAAGATATCAAAACGTTAAAGAGGAGCAAATTAATTGAAGGTCTGAGCCAGGATGTTTATTTTTCATTTGAGTTTTTTTTTTGTTTTTGTTTGTTTGTTTTTTACAACTGTCATGTGGCTAAGCTACGCACCCATAATGCTGACGAATAGGCGAACTCCGCTGAAAAGCAAATGCCGAGCCATGTAGCAAGAATTGACATAAATGCCTGGTAAAAGAATATCAAAGTGCATTGAGGACACACCCAAATAAGGGCGGTCAAATAGGATTGCACACTCATAATATTCACCAGGACACAAAGTATGAATAAGGCCAACGCCAGCAAATACAAACAGTTATGCACGAAAGGCAAACAACAGTTCTGTAGAACTGTAAGAACAATGAGTGCAGCCAAAATAGAATGCGCCTAAGTAAATAAAGGCGGCAAGTCAATAACATAAAGGGCTGTCACTAAAACAAAGGCATGGCGAGGCAAGTACGTAAACTTTAAAAGGCGCGATTGGGAAATGAAATGAAACGTTGAAAATTCAACAAGACGAAATTGTGCTGAACAGGCTCAAGGACATTAGGATTGCTCCTCTAAGACTACGATGGTATTTTTCCTGACCCAAGGAATTGAGATGCACACCATCACGTGCGTGAAAGTTCTATGGCCCCCCAAAATAGCATAAGGTATAGGTTCTAAAACTACCCGAAGCTATTTCGTTAACAGCTTGGCCTTACGATTAAAGACTACTGCGCCCTGGCGCATGATGGTCTGGCACACGCAGACATCCTTAACACCATAGGTGTCATGCAAGAGCCTAACAAAATTGTCAATAGCTGAGCCCACATGTAAAGGGTCAGAGTCTGTTAAGTCATTGGAACCCAACTGCATTATAGCTATGCCCGGTCGAAAGGACTCGATAACATTATTCAAGTCAAGATGTAGCGTTTTGGAAACCATACGGCCACCGACTCCGTGCCAATAGACACGGTGAGATTACTTGAAATCAACGCTAAAATCGGGTGGGAATCACGAGAAAGGGAAAGGCGAAAACGGCGAATAAAAGAATCTCCAAGAACTAAAACACGCGGCTCAGCCATTGAATAATAGGAAAGATAAAAAGAAAAGAGGGTACTTGCATAAAAAATGCTGAAAGTTGTTTCAAACAAACGATGTGAACAACGTGATGGTGAGCGATAGAAAGGGGCGAGCGCATGGAAAAGCGCGCTTAAGGGCGATATCTTCCGGAACGCCCTAAATTCTGATTAGCTGGAAATAAGATAGGCTTGGAACCTGCCGCCTTAGCCTGCAAACCATTATCAAATGCCTTGCCATAAAATCCCATTATGATGCCGTCATAATGGTGTCTTTTTTACATGCCAAGGTTTATTACCTTTTTATCCCTCTCTTCAGTCAAAGGACCATTTGTGCGCTTAAAACTTTCTTGAAAATAGAAGGCCAGCAAGCTTACTCGAGAAAAAAAAGAAGACTACTTCGATCATTTTTCTGTTTGCTCAAGTAATGATAGTCAGAGTTTTCTTTATTTTTAAGTCAATAGTTCTGTTTTCCAGTGCACTGTGAAAGTTTCTGTTCTTTATAAGGAATAACTTTCTGTACGCAAATTTTCCTTTTCAGATCACTCGCTGTGAAGGAGGGAACGCCAACTGCCGGTAGTGACATCAAAACAATTGACTGTACCCGTAAACAACTGCTGGAGTTGGATTTGTCTGAGGCAGTCTGTGCAGTTTTCTGTTTTTCTAATGATTGGCTGATTTTAGTTTGCTTCAATGAAGACCCTTGCATAGACCAGTTATAAAAAAATAACTGTTGGAGGGGGAGGGCTGTGATTTTTTGGGCGCCCATTTAGGGAGGGCTAAAATTTTCGGGGCCCGTATTTAGAGGAGGGTTACAATTTCTGGGCGCCTTTGGGCGATGTGCGCGTACTATCAAATGGGTTTTGTTTTACTGAAATATTAAGTACTGCTTGAAATATGATGGCCGTGCAAGTAATATTAAGAGAATTGCATACTCAAAGCTGAATCGCACGGTTAAAAGGCACTCTGATTGGCTGGAGATGAGCAGTGACTTCACGCTGAATCGCTTCCAATTTGCTTGACTTTGAAATGGCTTTGAAAACAGTGCACAGTTTTAGTTTGGCTTTGTTGTTTAATCAACGTCATCGTCATGTGATTTTCCTGTATTAAATACATATGAATGGCAGATAATTTCATGAAAGCCCTTCTTAAAACGAGCCGCGATCAAAAATGTACGGATAGTTGATGATATGTTATTGTAACTGAAAATGTAGTTTTTCTTTTTATGACTGGTACTCGATCTGTATTTGTTTTTTTAACTCATAGTGGTCCATTTTATACTAATCCTTCTTTTACAAAACTCAGTCAGTCTTAAACAGTAACAGGAAGAGAATGTTCATCTTTTTCAACAAATGCCACATAGTTTTTTATATGTACAGTATACAAATGTACAGTGAGGATGTAACGATTAGTCAATAGGCTGATAGTAAGGAGCGCATTTGAATGTGTTCAAGTAGGGGCCAGAGTCATCTGAACTGACACTGTCGTATGCTTTCATTGCAGTGCCCGAGTGAATATCAAAGGCACTTCCTGATTCCTCCTCCTGACATTGTTCAGTGGCATCATCATCATGGGCCCCCCATCACTATTTATTTACCAATTAAGTCTTCACTCTTAACAGAGTATTGCAGACTGCTTTAAATAATAAAAATTACAGCAAGGAATACAAAATTAAACAGTATTAAGATTAAACAGGTATTGCCTAAATGAACATAGGGTCGCTGTCGTTGTTGTCATTGGTGCTACTTCTGTCGTCTTCGTCACTACTTTCATCATCATCACTTATATCACTGCTGCTTTCATTTCCAGAAAAACCCAACATTGTGCTTAGTTCTGATTTCATGCTGTCATTTAAAAGTTTATACTGTTCAAATGTCAAAGCTACCGCCCATTTGTGTTCTCTTTTTCCAAGTTTCTTGACGATGTCTCTAGACAAATCCTCCTTTTCACAAGTATTTCCCTACCACCGGCAAATCTGGCGCAACCTTTTTGAGGATGTCAATTGTTCTGGCCACATGCCTCGCCTTTTTCCGCTTCGCACTCTTTAGGGTATTTTGCTTCCTTTTTCCGTGATTTTCTTTCATTGCAGAAATGCTGCTTTGTAGGTTTTTTGGAGCTGACTAAGACTGGTGATTAAAGAGTGTAATTCACTCCTAAAGGCCTGCAACCAAGAGGAAGACGAATCGGTCCAGGAGGAAAATAATTTTCGAAATCTTCTACAAACCACGCGATATGGCCGAACTTGCAGGACCTGGAGGGGTAGAGCAAGAGCTGCGGACTTTCCTTGAATAGAGACAATTTTCCCCTTTGCCATTCGCTAAGTTATTATGCACAATTTAGTCACTCTTCAAACTGAGTAGAAGACAGGAATTCATAGTGACAGTGGGGCTGTCAATGGTTTTCTTTACTTGGTTAAGCATTGTAAATACAGGGGAGGATAACAATTTTTGGGGCACACATATTTGGAGGGGGCAGGAGTTTTGGGCTGTTAACCTGATAGGGGCTAAAAGTTTTGGGCCCTCGCTTTTGAAATAATACCGGCCCTTCCCCCCTCCCCCCCGGCCGCCAATAGCTAATGACCGCTCCCCAAATGGTGAATCATGGCTTGGCTGCGAAGCTCACTGCAACTGATCTTTTGCTTTTAAGATCTTTAGGTAGGCTATTTTCGTACAAAAAATTCATTTCTTCATTGCAGGAAGAAGTTTTGCAATAACGTAATTTTAACTTTGAAGGAAATCCTACTTACGCGTAGGTTTTTGACAGATGTTATGCATGTTCAACTTGACAACACAAAGCATAATATGTAATTTAACTCTTAGTGCTTGAAACGATCAAGTTTAAAAATAAACTATACACTCTTTTCATAAGTCTGTGCGCCATCTTGAATTTTTAATTTATGACGTCATTCGCGGAAAGACTTCAGCCGCCATCTTTGAGTTTTGACTCGCGTGACAGTACCATGTCCGGACGAGAGGCAAAGTCAGGCCATTATGAATCGCTTTATTCCATTCTTTTCCTGTATAAACATTAACAAATACCGGCGAATCCTTTTCCCAGGCTAAAGTAATCGCAGTCGTGCGATTCGTCTTTGCCAGTCATACGGGGATATATTCGATAGCAAACGCAACACTAAGAAATGTGACATAAGATTCCAAGCGATCAGCATTTATTAAAAGCTAGCACGGCTGCAGCGAATTAAAAGGGAGGAGCACTGGACCGTAAAGGTGTGTAACTTAGTCTTTTTGTGTGTGGATTCTAATTCGTACCGCTATAGTCATCTCTCAAATATTGCTTTTTTGCTAGGGGCAGAAACATACAATCGTCTGTTCTTTTCATTTTAGGGATGATGACTTCGGAAGTATTGTATTGTATTGTCTTTTAATAGTGGTCGGTAGCTTTTGAAAACGTGCAGTCTCCCCTCGATCGGTGTTTAAATGCGCTCTACACAAGCCATACCTTATCGCTAAGATCCAAAATAAGACGAAGTTGAATAGGAATCTGATTCGAGGGAAACCAAATATGGTAAACACCACAGGAGTGAGGTGTGCAGGTGTTGAGCCAAATGATGCTGAGCGACACAGCTCACACGAATCCGACGCTGAAATTTCTGAACTAGAAACTGAAATTTTAGCACTAAAGGTAGAAGGAAAAAAACTGCTTAATATCGAGTGAAATTTAACCAGTCTTTTTTTTAAAGAATATTGAAGACAGCACCACTTTAATCCTGCCCAACCCAACTGACCCTGAAAAAAGGTGGACCCTTTTGATGAGCTCAGGTTTACCATTAACTATGTGACAATAAAACCTTGGATCAGAACATGCCTTTTCAGGTGTCAAGTTTCATAATGCAAAAGGGCATTTGATTTCTAATAAACCATACTTAATATTTATTACCTATCACCCTTCTGTTTGGTAAAGCAGCCAACCATGACATTGTGCTTTATATGACAACACCACACTCTACGCCCTGAATATAAATGTATATGTACATATAAATATACATGCTAAATCAATATTTTTTCATGTACTCAGCATATTTAGTTGCTGACAAGACCAATTTGTCATTCAATATTATTAGAAACATCATTCTGTGACACGAGAGTATTTTGAACAAACCTTGTTTGCAGTGAGAGATGTTGAGTTTCCATTCGCAAACAAGTGCAAATTACAGCTAGTTAACTTGAACCTTTTACTTTGAAACTACAACGCATTTTTTCTCTGAGCTTTGATTCTCAATTAAGGAAGGATTAGGAACTTTTAAACAACTTATAAATTGGTCCTCCTGAAAAAAGGGGCCTGTGCAATCCCACTCATGCTGGTGTGTCAGTGTCAATTGGGAATTCAGGAAAGGAGCCATCAACAACTCTAGGTCTTCACAAATTGGAATAGTGGTCATAACACTGAAGTTTGCCTCCATTAGAGAGACATGTTTAACTCACTACCCGTGGACCCTTGTGTCCAGTCAATTTAGTTGAAACTATTGCAAGACTGTTAATTGTCTTAAGTGAATGAAAGAACTAATTTGCCCTCTCTTTATTTTGGACAGTATGTTGCCTGGCTGCATACAAGGGACACCTTAAAACCCTCATTTCTCCCTGAGCATTTCTCCCTGTAACAAGGATTGATGACATTATATGGCTCATATCAGTGCATTATATGAATTAGGGTTCGTACCCTAGGTCCTTGGTTTGTGCTACTGTTTTGAGTTGTGCACATTCCAGTTCTTGGGAATTCAGTCAATTCAAACACGTTATAAAAACATGTGATTACAGTAACCATTTCCTCCTGCTGTACAAGGGTATTTATAACAACTTTTAACATTGTGAGGCCTTTCATTCTTCCTCAGTGATTTAAAGCATTCCCCTCTACATGTTATTGCCCATATAAGCCTACAATAATCGTCGTGACAGTCATTTTCAAATAAAAAATTGTATCCCTTTTCGAGGGTGTTTTTGGATTTTTTTCGTTGCTTGTTCAACAATGTGTAAATGTAAGTAAAGTGCTTTGGAAGAATTGATGTATCCCTGCTCCAGCTCTCTTAAGTGGCTACATCTCTAACCAGGAGTCGAGCTGATAGCTTTCTGAATTACTGACATTACCAAGCTCCTCCCTAGAGAGTGAAACATTATTCTTTGACTTTTGTACAAGGGTCGACTGGAGTATAAACGTTTTTATCCAACTTCTGTCTTACCCTAAAACCTATACATAATAACATTAAAAACCAATGATGAAAAACATAAACTTTTTATGGAGATAGAATTATCGTACACTTTGAAAGGATCAGAAAAGCAACATGAAAAAACCTTTCAATTAGCTTTTATTAATACCTGATAGATAATCTAGTTCTAACTCTCCTACGAGCGCTAATAATTAATCTTTTTCAGCTTTTTAAATAAAGCGGGCCCGCATGAAAAACGAAATAGTATCAAAACCATTGCTAAAAAAGATTAAGAAGTTAAGCTCGTGTCTGTTGACGTAAGCCACGACGATAAAGCCATTCCCATTTTTTTGGCATTTAAATCAGCACTCGTTTGCCCTCGATATCATCGATCCAGGAATATCTTTGCCCGAAAGCTTTAAAGTTACAATAACATACCCAAAAAAGACATTGTATAAAGAAAATATTCCTCTTGATATAATAAAGTAAAAACAGTCCTTTTTATATGAACACACTGCAAAATCAACGTCAACAGAGCTTTCATCTTTGGTAGCCATTTTGGCCACGTGTATGATCTTTCCACGAATGACATCATTCATTGGAAATTCAAGATGGCGCCCAGACTTATTAAAAGCGTGTATAGTTGCTTTGAGACCGATTAGATAAAGATTGACTCTTTTTCTGCCCACATATCGACGCCAAAACTTGACATAGAGGATTTGTTTATATTTTTGGTGATCTGCGAAGCTGCAAGAAAAGTGTCCAATCGAGCGTGGGTTTAAAATATCAGCTTGAGTGCGACAAAGTTTACCGACTTCAAACACATTGTGGGCATGCGTTATTTTTTGGGGGCAAATCACTTGACAAAGATATTTTGTTTTTGGGCTTCTGGACCTTACATATATCCAGGAACTTCCTTATATGAACACATTTTGTGAATGCATTTTGAAAAAAATCGGACCTACGAATGCACATTTCCAGTACAACGCAAGGAAATTGATATCATTAAAGTCCGTTTCACTATTAGGTATTCTTCGAGTAAATTAAGTCTTGAAAAGGTTATAACGACAGCTTGCATCTTTTGAAGACAAATTGCTTGTTCTTTCCAGGTTAAGAGAGAAAATGTTTAATTATTAGGCAAAAATTTTTTTGAAATTCCGCCATTTATCCAAACCCGGCCAGGGGATCTGGGCAATAAATTTCACGCGTGCTAATTACGTTTTTCCGCCCTGAAGGGTTTGAGTGGGAACGATATTGGTAATTTTGGCTCTGCATCTCTTTCCCAGGCTCTTGCAGTCAACTCCTTAACAAATTTGGATTTGAGTAGCAACTTGATTGGTACTTCTGGTGCTGGATCTCTTTCTGAGGTTCTTTCAGACAACTCATCCTTAACTAAGTTGGATTTGAGTGGGAACAACGTTGGTGATTGTGGTGCTGCATCTCTTTCCCAGGCTCCTGCAGTCAACTCCTTCTTAACAAATTTGGATTTGAGTAGCAACTTGATTGGTACTTCTGGTTCAGCATCTCGAGGATCTTGCAGACAACTCCTCCTTAACTAAGCTGAATTTGAGTGGGAACAGCATTGGTGATTCTGGTGCTGCATCTCTTTCCCAGGCCGTTGCAGTCAACTCCTCCTTAACTAAGCTGGATTTGAGGTGGACCGGCATTGATGATTCTAGTGCTGCTTCCTCATTCCAGTTTCTTGAAGCCCACTGCACGTTAACTTAGCTGGATTTGAGTTGGAACGATATTGTTGATGATTCTGGTGCTGCTGAACTGTCCGGTGTGTGCAACGTAAATACAACTACTGAACTGTTTTGGTAGAGTATGATAATGATGATAAATTGACTGTCAGGATGATTATATTGATGATGCGGAGGAGGAGGAAGACAAAGACAAGTATGTAAATAAGTAATGTTTAAATGAGGGAAATCGTAATGATTATAATCCTTGTATTTACTAGAATAACAGTTGTAAGTGAAGGACAGGCAAGCGGGTCGTCTTCGGAGTATTATTTGTGAATCTCCAAAAGAACCTTTGTATTTCGTATTCTCTAATTGCACTGATATTGTCACGTTACATTTATCATAACATTAAGAGCAAAGTTACTCCACTATGATTTGCTCGCAGCGTTAACGGCATTTTCGCCCTCAATTTTAGCAATGAACTAGACACAAATATTCAATGATGCAAGCCTTTTAAGAATTTTCTCGCATCTGATTGCCTAGTAAGTGCTTAGTTCACGCCGTAAGTTTGCTTTGCGCGGTTTTGAATAAAGAGCGAAGTGTCAGTGCAGAATTTCATAGAAGATAACTGGAAAAGCCAAAAAGAGATATCCTGTTTTGAGCGTCTCACGCTAAACAGTACAAGATTATATTATTTGTTGATTTGTGTATTGTTTGTTTAAGCCAATAGGAAACGAATTAATAAAGTATGTTATAATTTTGCGCACCCCCAAACGATGACAACACATTCAGTTTTTTCAAGTTTTATTTCACAACTACAGTCGAACGTCAATCAAACAGTTACAATCTCATTTCGGGGAAGGGACAATTGACCTCTTAATTGAGGTCTGGCTTCCAGTGATTTATTTATTGACGCTTTTGATGACTGGCCGCTAAGTTGTGGAAGGCTGTTTGAAAGATTTTCGACTGTACATAACATGTAGCGTTGTCTTTGTGTAATCCCTAGCTTGCATCCTTTCGCAGTCACTTAAAGAATCAGAGTTTTACTGGATGTCAGTACAATGACTGACTGCATTTGATATTTTTCTTAATTAGTTGTGATTGATTGTGTACATTTTTTTAGTATTTTAAACATAGCTAGGAATTTTTCTATTTGTATTTTAAATTAGCTTTCCACTGTTATCAATTTGGCTAAATATCAATATGCGGCATTGATTCTACTTAACCTGTTTTAGATTTTTAGCCTTTCTAATTCTTAGTTTTTAACTGTCAATCACTTTTAACATAAGCCTTCAGCTCGGGAGACTGGATAACCACTCACTGTGTATTTGACGTTTAATAAATTATCGTATCTTATCTCTTACTTAGTACAGACTGCTCTTACACCCACACGTGGTAATTAAAACTATTGTTTTATTTGTAATTATTCTTGTTGTTGGTTTTCGTATTCAGCTGATAGTATTTGTGTCCTTATCTCTGCCCAGGTGTCAAAAAGACTGACGTCATGGCAAATGAGTAGTAGCAATGTCACTCCTAACAATTAAACTATGTCCAGCTTATGTGGGCTGTTTATGTCTCGTATTGAGCTGGGTGTCGGGGTATCTTAATCCATTTTCTTTATTTATTTCGGTTGATTACAAACTCTACAAGTGATTCTGAGTCCTGCATAAGTCGCCAGAAAGACGAGCTGGAATGTGAGTGTCAGGTATCTACCAAATGACAAAGCGTGAACATTTTCGACCTGCGACCAGGCCCAGACAAGAGAAATTGTCACTTGCTGGTGCGTTAAAGCCAATAACAAAAACCGAAAAATTCATTTTGGAAAATCGAATGTCCCTACCATTCTGTCGAGTTAGGAAGTTCTAGAAAATGTGGGTTGTCGTCCGTCTTATTAAGTAACACGATTTCTATGCTCTTTTTAGTCTCTCCAGATGATTTGAATGTACTTTTTAGCTGCTCCTTCATCCACAAGCTCAAATTAAGTTATTGTTCAATGTACGTTGTGCCCAAGAATTTCGATTAGGCGGAATATTTGTGTAAACGTACGTTAGGACCCCTGATCTGCCTGATCGAAGATTACCTCCGAAGGTCACACGAATTACCCAGAAAAAAACACGTATCTAAGTAAACGTCGAGTAACTCAACTGCAGTGGAGTATTGTTCTTCTGTCGACTAAGGAATGTGATTTTGTTTTCTCGCTTCGCGGCGCACTAAACGTCCCGCAGCTTATTGGTAGCTCAGAATCACTTTTACTACAAAGAAAGGTGGCTCCCTGGTCTCGTTTTGCAGCATGATCTACTGAACTGATGCTACACCCGCTAAGTAGCTCCAAAGGTTTTTCTTTTATCAGTTGTAGTCTTAGCAATGCGCTTAACGTTGATGATTATATTAAATACATCTTTACTCATTTACCATTGAATTTTTATTATTTCGAAACTGTTTCTGCACATCTTATTTACTAGAGAATCCTGATGGGAGTAAAATAAGAACTGGAAATGGCATGTTTTAGCTCTCAGGAATATGGGATTTTGGTCACGATTACGAAGACTTGGAGGTGCTAAAACCTCTAAAACTTTCCTGCAGTATCTAGTTAAATACAGTCAGATGGTCCCTATTGTGACTGTTGTCCTTGAGAACTGTATTGAGGCGGATCTCAGTTTCGTACCTTTGTGTCATCGTTGGGTTGTTCTTAGAAAATGTAAGAGAAAACGGCTGGTATGTATAAAGCTGCTGTGATCTTTTAATGAATTATTTCTGCCCGAGAGAATGATATTTGGCCACTGGGAAGTGGTGATTTGGAGATAGTACATTCTCGGTGATTATCAATAACGTGACTGTAGCTTTTTAAATTCTGTAGTAGCTAGGATTCGTCACTATGAAGATTCCATGCCCAATGATTCCAACAGAGAACTCAGACTGAATATGAAACAGGAAACATGAAGATGTCACCCTTGCATTCCCAAACATAGTTTACTATCTAGGAAAAAAAAAACGCCAAAACGTTAAATTTTTGGTGGCAACGTTAAAAGGCAGTATTGACAGGGTACAAAATGACAGTATAATTTTGGAGAAAAATAGAAAGCTCCTAAATTCAAATTTTGAGGTCATTTATATGTAGCCAACTTAATTTGTTTATAACTTTAACTTTATTATGGTTGGTGATGGTGTCTAACGTAACTGGACCTGATCGTTTCTGCATTTTAAAAAATTTGATCGAGGTCATCGAGCTACATGCCTTTTGAAAAATGATGAAGGCTTAGATCCAAAGACAAACTCTGGAATTGAAGTTTCTCTGTTGAAGTGATGCTGAATATGTAAGTATCAACGATAGATTTGGATGGATTACAACAATGGGCGTGGCAAGAATTTGTGACGTGATAATAATTATGGGAAACATTTAGTTTTAGCTTGCGAGCAAGCTCTCTAGGAGGCTCTGTTGAGCGAGAACATAACGTCCTTTCCTGTTCAACAATCATCAAATTTATTCAACCACGTAACACCTACCAGCTCAGATGTGCTCGTTAAACGTGTGCGTGTATGATAAAATAAATGTAAATATAAAATAAACCAATAAAAACTAATCAAGTAACAACGAGCAATCTAAAATACTAATACGCTAAAAATGATATTTACAATTAATATTTACAGATAATGTTTACAAATAACATTTACAGATAAAATTAAAATCCTTCTAAAATTAGATTGGATATCAACTATTAAAATTCGGCTAT
>CALNXK010000142.1:875000-882500 GCA_942486035.1 Porites lobata | reverse complement strand
AAACTGATGACGTCACTTGCTGTATTAAAGTACGTGGATTCGAAAGGGGGTTGCAGTGGCGGATCCAGGAGAGGGGCCCGGGGGTCCGGCCCCCCCTTACTTTAGACCAAACTGAGGCCCAAAGGACCGAAAATTTTCTTTTGAGACCGGGCCCCCCTTATCAAGACAAGACAAGACAAGACAATGCTTTATTTAGAGTCTTATACAGTCCTATGTACATCGACTTTATCCAAATAATTTAAAATTATAACACAAATCGCACACTAGTGGAACTATAATCAATGTTAACCTAAAGAACTAATGATATTCTTTTCTCATAGCAGTCGAATACATGTTTTGCAATTAACTTTTGCACTGGTTTGTTCTTGCTCGAAGGGTTTATTAACAGAAAACAGAAAAACATCATCTCGTGCCATTCTGTTTACTGATATTCTGTATTCTTTGTTTAAGTATTCAGATTAAGTACTTCTTTTTTCTTGATACGCAGGGCACAGAGTTGAGTAAACATTGAAGATTTTTAGCGTTTTGGCTCAGTTTGTGCTTTGGGAGTTGTCTATTGTTTCTAGTCTGTCATTATACAGCATTCTTGTTCAGCACGCGTGCAATAACCGCGCTTGGCTGACTTCCGAATGCTTACCCAGATATGATAATTTTGGTACAGTTAGACAGGCCATCGCGTGATACATAGAGGTTTAACTCACAATTTTTAATCAATTCTCGTGCTTCTTGTGCCTTTGCAAAAAAATCAAGAAGTGCTACACACTAAATCTACTTACTATTAAAAAAAAAAAAATCATTTTTTCATAGGTTTAATGCAAGCCAATAATCAAACCATCTCGTGACGGGAATCCCTTCTATTTTCTTATACTAAATTATCATATCTCGGTGAGCATTCGGAAGTCAGCCAAGCGTGGTCATTGCACGCGTGCTGAACAAGAATGCTGTATAATGACAGACTAGAAACAATAGACAACTCCCAAAGCACAAACTCAGCCAAAACGCTAAAAATCTTCAATGTTTACTCAAGTTTGGGCTTATAGAAGGTAATGTCACAGTTTTTCAATGACCATGAAATTCAGAGTCTGGGTAGTTAGTTAATCAGTTGTGGCCCTGAAAAAATTTGAAGGAAAAAAACTACGAATTTTTACGAAAATGCTTTTTTCGTGAGATTGACTCTGAAACGCTGACAAACGTCAACAAGTAGCGAAAACTATAATTTCTATATGTTTGCTTTGCTCAAAATCGCGCGCATTTACAAGGCCCTAAATTGTTTTGCTGACTTGCAAGGACCCATCTGTTATAACGATGCCCAAAATACAGAGATGAATCTCATAGTTTATTAGATATAATCCGTGTAAAGTTTGCTTATCATTTTCGCATAAATTATGACCTAAATTTGGAAACCGCTGAATTTCTCGAATTGGGTCTTTGCGATTTTGGTGAAACTCTGTTCAGCGCAAGGCACTAATGCGCACTATGTGTAGCCGAGAGATTTTCACGAAAAAATGCCGGCAACAGCAGATTTTCGACTCAGACCTCCAATTGGCGTGGCATTATAACCACGTGACATTTACTCCGATCGCCAAAAATTTTATGTTATATTGTAGATTGATCTATATGTTATCCATTCTATGTGTTAGACTTACGATAAAAGTAAAGGTAGGGATACCAGGGAGCTTCAAAGTAGGATGTTAACCCCCCCCAAAAACTGGGTCGAGTCACCTTAATTCCTTATTCATCCTCGACTTCATATCATTATGTCCATTATAAGCCACCTGTGATAAATTGGGTTTTGGGTGTTTGGTTAGAGTTAGCCAAAATTTAAAATTCCTATATTGTGCTTCCATTTTTATTGGGAATTTTCCTGTTTGAGCCCTACATGCATTGTTGCTGTAGTATTTATATGCACCTAGCAACCATTTCAAGAATTTAATTTGAACTAATTCTGCGGGATCTTTTTCTATTTGGTCGTTACAGTCAACACCCCAAATTTCACTTCCGTAGAGAAGTATGGGGAATATCAGAACATCGAATGGCTTAATCGTCAGCATAATATTTTCTCTACAGTTGTCATCCATCTTTTTTCTTAGTTTATAAAGTGCCTTAAGCCCAACTTTTTTTAACTCCTCTCTAGCCAAACTAAAATTTCCATACGGGTTCCGTGTCATTCATCCCAGATATTTATAAGATTTAACATTGTTTAGTTTATTTACTCCATACTTAAACGAGTAGTTATTTAAGGACTTGCAACAATTATTAAAGATCATAACCTTTGTTTTGTCTAGATTTACCGTTAGTTCAGTTTTCTCACAGTAGGATTCCAGCTTGTTGAGGAGTGTTTGTAGGCCATCTGCTGACCGCGAAAAGATCAGTAAGTCATCCGCATATAATAAACAGTTTATAGATCTTTCAGAGTCATCAAGCAGAATATCGGTTGAGCTTAATGAATTTAAAAATTCGGGTAGATCACTTAGATAGAGAAGGTCTGGATGATCGCCCCCTCCACCCCCCCCCCCCCCTTATCTGAAGGTCTGGATCCAACACTGGCTTGTTACGGATGGTTCACGAATCGGTTCACACAAAAATGCTGAAATTTGTCTTTTTGCCATCTGTTTCTTGTGGTTCTGCAAAAATTATGGGCAGATTTGGTTGTTTTATGCTTTATGTTGGATTTCTCTAAAAAATGAGTACCTGAGAGGCTATGATAGATTGTGCTTGCAAGAGTGGCATAATATGCCTCTTGCAGTGTTCATATATTTCTAAAATTATGCCAATAATTATGCTGGTATTTGTAAATTATGCTCATTTTGGCAAATAAATGCAGAAATTATGCATCTACTTTTACTTTAAATTGTTAAAAACACATCACTAACTACGCAACAAACAAACAAATTTACTCTATTTAGAGCTAGAAACTTTACTACTTCGAATTAGAGAACTAGTGCATAATTCATTATAAATTAACTACCTCGCTATCACTGTCTCGCAAAGTATTTGCAGTGACATTTAAATGCAGAAAGGTAAACTACCGAAACAACAAGTTAAACTGTCTGTCAAAGTTTACAGTGGCATACTTGTGAATTAGGTGGTAAAGTTTTTAAACTTATCTAAGTAACTAAGAATATAGAATGCGCCACTTAAAATGAAGCACTGTTTGTATTGTATTCTATATAAAAACTAAAACAGTTAAAGGGGCTGTGTCACGGCAGTCCAGTTCATTTCGTTTAATTTTGCCAGTTACTCGCCCTCAATCGCTATGGAACTTAAAGTAAGCAAAGAAATTACTTGTAAATGACACAAGCAGAGATTCGAGACAAACAAATATGTCTTCTGAGCATTTTTTCGAAGTTGCAAACAGGGGAGATCAACTCTGAAAAACTGTTAGACTGTCCTGTTAGGCTGAACAGTTTTCAGGGGCACCCAACGAGAATGATAGTTCAAAACCACTTCAACATAAAATTGTTAACCGTATTTTAGTATTTAAACGGTAGATATAGGCATATTTTTAACCCCTAAAAATTTTTCATCTGTTCGGATTTCTTAGCTCAAAGTCTAGTGATCCGAAAATTATAGGGATCAAAACTTAACTTTTCGAAATTTTCAGCCAGAAAAAAGGCTCCCGAAAATTCTAGGTGACCTTTTTAGGGTAAAAATCCGTTAAAAATAGGCAACTATACCATTTTTTAGATGTTCGAAAATCGTAGGAGAGGCAGGCAAGCAAGAAATTTTACAACAAATGTTCCGAAAATTCTAGATCTCAAATCGTCTTCCGAAAAGATATTTTTCCGAAAATTGTCGTTGGGTGCCCCTGAGTTTTCAAAAACCCTAATTTCAATCCGTTTCCATCTTCTTCAGTTTTGTTCATCCGTGGCATCTGTTGTATCTGTTGTGTTATTTTAACCTTCCTTTAATGCTTGAAGCGGTTATTTTTACGTTTCTCTTAATTTAACGACCATTTTGTAATTACCTAATTTGGCTGAATTTCGTGACACAGCTCCTTTAACAACCAGAAAGAGTCCTGAGTCACTTCTTGTGGTACCGGCAGGTCCTATGAATGCGACAAAACAAACAAACAAACAAACAAACAAACAAAAAGTTGATTTTGTTACCCCAAGTTGCCTACAAACTGATCTCGAGCTAAAAGCATTGTTTACATGATCAATAATTAAATAACAATTTTGTGCTGCAAAACTAGCAAAAAAAGTGCAAATTATGTTCTTGAGCAGTGCTTTTTTCGGAAAATTGATCACGGCTCGTAGATGACGAATTATGCCAAAAATAATGCTCGCACAATCTATCAAAGCCTAGTACCTGAGTTCAGGCCCAATATTAGCAACATTCATTCATTCAATACGCTTTTTTTTCTCCTTACCCACTTTAAAAACCCAGATTAAAAAGCGAAACGAAAATTGTGTCTTCAGGTTGCGTGACGAGTCCGTGACTAAACGGAGATCGCGTGATATCGCCCGCGGTTTGTTATGGGTAAATGTGTTCCAAATATGGTGGTCACTAAGCCGCGAAAAAGTGCTTCCGCTTTCGTTTTCTGACAGACAGGTGTGCTGCAGCATTGCTCCCCCTAAATGTAAAAATTTACGTCTTATTTTATGCGTTGGTGTTGGCTTGAGTAGACTCCAGTTCACTGTGTACAGAAGACAAAAACTTCTGGTAAGTTTAAAAATGAATTACGATCTCTGCAGGCAAACTTGACTGTGATTTTGTGGCCGCCATAGCACTTAGTGCTGCCGGACATTGCTTAGTTGTACATTTCTATTCTGCAATGAAGGTGCGAAATGTGGGCTGGAGGGGCAGTATATAGTCCACATTTTTTGTTGTGTCTACGGCTTCTAGAGAAGCGTAGACACTATGCATCAGTCAATTCCACCTGCGCCCAGCTCCCCCACGGGCTACTGCGGGGCATTTGCCCGGCTTGTCAGTCCCGGGGGTGGGGCATTTGCAAATTTTGCACTGCCCATGGGCCGGGCATTTGCCAACCCCCGGGCCATTCCCGAGCTTTTGACATGCACGCAGTTTCCTATCAGAATATAACTACACAGAAGGTTTTACTGGAAAAAAAGCAGATTGGCTCATCTGTCAAGGACAGGAATAAATGGTAGAGGTTTGTAAAGGCGTGTTCTCTATTTTACATGTATGTATGCATTTCTTCATTGCTTATCAAGCCATAGCCTGCGTAGCATGGCGGTTTTGTCGAGCCGGGCGCAGGAGCGGCGAAGCCGCGAGAAAAATAAAAAATAAGTTGCTTCCGCCCCAATCTCCTCGTGGTTTCTCTGCCGTCGCCCGCCTTTATTACTTAGCGCGCCCAACCAAAACCGCTACGCAGGCTAATCAAGCCAGAATTACATAGCGAAATTGGAGCTATCGATGTGAATCAACGTTTTTTTGGTTATTGAATCAAATTTCTGTTGATATTATTTGAAGAACACCCTTTCATATTTATAAAACTATTCATAACATACTGAACTTTACAGCGCCCTATTAATTTTAATGGCAATAATTTTACATCAATATTAAAACCATAACTTGGTGCATGTCGTCGCGGCGTGAAGTCTTAATTAGAATCCTAGCGCTATTACAAAGGAAGACGTTAATTGAAACAAAAAAATCGCACTTTAAAATGGCACTATTGGACTGTGCGATCAATAAAAAATGTTGCACTGTTGACGGAGGACGGTGCATTTGCCCTCTTTTTTCGTCCCCACCCCGGGGGATTTGCCAGCTCAAGAGTCCCCACCCCCGGGAATTTGCCATCCAAGGCAAAAAAAATGCTAATTCCCGGGGGTCAGCCCGGGGGGGGCCTGGGCGCAGGTGGAATTGACTGATGCACTATGTCATTAGCCTGAGATCATACCCTTTCCCTATTATCCCTTTATGTCTCTCACCCCTCTCGAGACAAAGAAGCCAAAAAAATAAAATAAAATAAAATAACGCCTGATCTCAGGTTACTATGTCATCGGGTCGAGTGATAGAGTGAAAGAGTGTAAATGCCACAGGACTCCCAAATGGAATCCGATCGAAAGCCGACGCTAATCCGAGGCTGACCGGGATCTAAGCGATTGTATTTTCGGAAGACGAGGTATGATCATCAATCGGTCGTTTAGGAGACGGATTACGAGGTCCTTACGGCTCCTCCACTTAAGAAAGCAGTCAAAAATAGGGTACAATACCATGGGGAACGTTGTAATAGAGGGCAATTCATAGCACTGTGGAATACCACGTTTTAAAATCGTATATAATCGACTCTCTAGGACCCACAAACTATCTTGTCACACATTACACGAAAAAACCTAAAATTTTTAGTGATATGAGCTGTTCTTTTAGTTTCTGAATAGCGATTTTGCAGTATTTCGTATCCGTGGTGTAGTTAACGTACAAATCTGTCACCGAACCACCATAGTGCAGCAATGGCTAAAATCATTCTCCCGTTACCAATCTGGATTTATCCTTTAGAATTGCCTCTTGGTCCCATTGTTTTTATCAGAAAGTGGTTTTGTGCCGGGTTTATGGATGATTGAGACTATTGGCCGTAGACCTTACTTGATCCATCTTACTTGGAGTGGTCTCAAAAGTTAATGACCTAAGGCAGGCTTGACCTTCGTTCATGTAATCTACTTTTTATAGCTTTTTATTGCATCAAGGCTTAATGCCAAGTCTTATAGTTTAGTTTCATGGCATCGAGAACCTGGTGCCACAGCTGTTGATGCTTTCATTATTACCTGGGCTAATTTTAATTGTTACGCTTTTCCTCAGTTTTAGTCAGCTGTCTCGACTTTCGGCCAAAGAAAAAGGTAACCAAAACGTGTACTAAGCCGTCTTCGCCATCTCTGTACAGTTTTATTTGCAGTCACTCGTAAGAAAGGCACTGATGTTATAAAGACCCCTTCTACTCACTGCGCCGCCTTATTAACGCCTGTTGGCTCAGATCTCAATGACGGAATAAAAATAAAACAGCGCTGTCACCTACTTAGGCAGCAGAATGAAGTGAAATGCCCATAGTAACTTAGTAGATGTCATGGATGGAGTCTTTCCTTCAAAAGAACCTTTTTCAAATAATGAATATCTGATTTTGGGTGCAAACTTGAGTCGATGTAGATTTTCTTGCCGTTGGCAAACTGACCAAAACAACTTTTCCAATGGCTTATGAAGCCAAAAAAGGACGTCTTACCTTCTCGTTTTATGTGATAAAAAGGTTCACGCAAATATTTGTAAAAGTTAATCAAAAAAATGAAAAATAAAAGGGTGTTGGAATCTTATTATAATCTTTTTTACTACCAGTTATCATCTTCGGCCGGACTTACTCTTCTCTATGAAGGGTGTATCACCGATGCAATCGATAGTCACTTCTGTTAAAGCTCTTTAGAATGCTAAACTCCGGTGGTGGACAGGTTTCCAAAACGTTAGTGGTGCTTAATTATTGACTTAAACCTACTCTATCATGTCAAAAAATAGATTTTCTTTCAAAAAAACACTTTTTTTAAAGACGTG
>CALNXK010000142.1:865000-867500 GCA_942486035.1 Porites lobata | reverse complement strand
TGATCCCGCTTTGGTCAAAGCGGCGTACATTATTGCTGTCCTCAACTTAACAGAGACACTTTGATTTCCCTTTATGCTGGGCTATTGATGTTGAAAAGAGTGTGGACCCGTTTACCACGGTTTTCAGCTGATGCCAAGGTCACGCATGCCCAAGATATCTCTTCCGTTATAGCAACAAATAAGCTGAAAAGTAAAGTTCTAAAAAGAATAAAACAATGAATGGTAAAAGGTTAAGAATAATATGATGAATGGTAAAGGAGGATCAAAAAGGAGACTCTACTTACCACGCGTAACGAAAAGCCTTTCCATTAATAAAAAAGGAGTGTAGAAAGTTGGTCTTTCACGGTTTAGCCTAAGAATTTGCTACATTTGAATGTGAATAAGGTCCTTTCTGGTCGAAACATGGTTTTTAGGAAAATCTAGAAGATACCTTAAAAAGGAGCTCAAACGTTTGACTCGTTGTTGTCAGAGGAAGCATAACGGTCAAGAGACTATTGTTTTCTATCACCAATAATCATCTTCGGGCCTTTTTCTTTTCTGAAGTCATCTTTCTTGGTGTATGAAGGTTTTATTTAAATTTATTTCAAGCATACAGAAAGAAAAACACCGGTGGTAATTAGGCATCGAAATCGTCCGTGTTGCTTTTCATCGGTAGTTATTCTGGAAAGAATGTCGACGTTCCCACGTCACCGTTATATACGGCTAAAAAATTACACGCACCAAAGCAAGTTCGAGAATAGTTGACCTTGTAGCAACAAATAAACTGAAACATGAATTGCCTTACACAGAGTAATTCAACGAATGGTAAAAGAGGATCATAAACGATGTTCTACCAACCATGTCCATGGAAAAGCCTTTCCCGTTGCTAGTAACAAATTTAAATGGGTTATTTTGATTCAAAGATTTGCTAAGAATTCATTAAACGTAGAAAAAGAGAAAAGCTACTCGAAATTCGGTTTTTTAAAAAATGGAGAAATGTCTTTGTAAGGAGCTCAGACGTTTGACTCGTTGAAACAGTTTGACTAGAAAAACAGCATTCAAGTGACTGGTCTTTTTTTCTTGTTATCATCTTCGGCTGATCGTCCGAAGCGACCCATGTTGTTGTCATGACGGTTTTTTTAATCTTTTCTTATCCATGCAATCGTTAGTCTTTTTAGTCAAATCTTACTGGAAGTTACAATCCAGTGGTTATGGGTTTCCAAAACGTTAGTTTTCGTAATCATCGACTTTAAAATACTCGGTCATTGCGAAGAAAGAAATTTTCTTTCAAGAGAACACCGTCTATAAAATTCGAGAACTTTTCTGATACTTTCAAACTGCCACATTCTTTTCGATGTTACTGCAGTGGCGGACCCAGTTTAAAATAACATTTTCTGCTCTTCGAGCCTCATTCTGGTCTAAAAATAATGGCCCAGGTCCCTCCCATAGATCCCCCACTGTAGTCTGTAGGTTGGGTTATGCGGTATACAATATCACTTGTCGAAGACTTAAATTTCCTTTTATGCTGTGCTATTGATGTTGGAGAGAGTATGAACCTTTTTACTTCACGGTTTTGAGGACAAGGTCACGCATGTACAAGATGACTCTTAAGTTATAACAACAAATTAACTAATAATAAAGAATAACAATGAATGGTAAAAGAGGGTCAATAACGAGATTCTAGTCAACACGCGCAATGAAAAGCATTTCCAATAAAAAAAAGGAGTTTAGGAAATGTGTGTTACAAGGTTTACTGAGCCTAAGAACTCGCAACATTTCAATGTGAAGAAAATCAATAGTGATTGAAAAAATAGAGAAGAAAGCTTTGTAACGAGCTCTAATGTTTGACTAGTTGTTGTCGAAAAGGAAGCACAACGTTCAACAGACTATTCATTTCTACCACCAATTATCATCCTCGGGCCTCATTCTTTTCTGAAGCCACCCTTCTTGGTGTATGAAGGTTTTACTTAAATTTATTTTTAGCTTACAGAAAACTAAACACCGGTGGTGAATAGGATCCCACGTCACCGTTATATGGGGATAAAAAGAACATACATGCACCAAAGCAACAAATAAACTGAAATATGAACTTTTAAAGAATAATAATATTTACAATGAATAGTAAAAGAGAGTCAAAAATGAGATTCTACAAACCACGCACAACGAAAAGCCTTTCTCAATATTATGAGAGAGGTTAATGATAATGATTGTCAATGGAGTTTTATCTAAAAATCCCCTGCTCTTAAAAAATAGAATCTAGTCGAAAAATGGTTGTTTAGAAAATAGAGAAGACGCCTCTGTAAGGAGCTTGGACGTGCGAGTAGTTGTTGTCTAAGGAGAAACGACGTTCAAAAGCTTTTTTTAAATACAAATGAATACACCATTTTTTTAAAAAAAAAAACCGATTAATATTTATTTTTCTTAATGATCTTCTTTCATTAATCACTTTTCGTCTTCCTGCAACAAGAACAACACCAAATCTGTCATCAACTTCTCTGCTGTATGATATAGTTTAAAAGGA
>CALNXK010000142.1:820000-860000 GCA_942486035.1 Porites lobata | reverse complement strand
CATGACCCCACCACAAGATGTGAAAGGGGTTCAGCGGTTCCTGGGCATGTGCAATTATTTGTCACGCTTCACCCCAAACCTTGCAGAAATTGTGAAGCCGCTCACTGAGCTGACACATGTGAATGCAGTGTGGTCATGGTCCTCCCAGCATGACAAAGCTTTTAAGGCAGCCAAAAGCTTAATTGCAAATGCCACGACGTTGAAGTTCTTTGATGTGAACAAGCCCTGTGTATTACAAGTGGACGCCAGTGACACAGGCCTTGGAGGTGCCCTGCTGCAAGATGGGCAACCTGTGGCTTTTACAAGTTCAACGCTATCAGCAACTGAAGTCAACTATGCACCTATTGAAAAGGAATGTCTGGCCATCAAGGTAGCCTGTACAAAGTTCTACCAGTATCTTTATGGTAAACAAGATGTTATAGTACATTCTGATCACCAGCCGTTAGAAACGATTTTCAAAAAACCCCTGAGTAGAGCCCCACGACGCCTTCAACGGATGATGCTTCAGCTACAGCCGTTTAGGTTCACAGTCGTTTACAAGAAAGGCAAGTACATGTACTTGGCCGATACACTGTCGAGAGCCGCCTTGAACCTCCCTACACCCTCAGACCCACAAGAAGAGGTGTTCCAGTGCAACTCAGAGGATGCACTAGAGATGTTCCGGGTAGAACTGGAGACCATGGAACTAGACTCCCCTGACATGTATCCTCGCACCCTGGAGGAAATTAAAGCTGAAACCGAGGCGGATCCTACCCTGTCAGTCCTATGTATGTTCGTGGCCCATGGTTGGCCCTCCGACAAATCACAGGTGCCCACAGCACTCCGTCATTACTATCCGTTAAGGGATGAGCTAGCGGTATACAATGGTGTATTGTACAAGTCACACAAAGTCCTCATTCCCGGAAGCTACAGTTTAATATGCTGAAAAACTCCACCGCGGTCACCAGGGCGGTGAAAGCATGATTCGCCGGGCTCGAGAAGTAATGTACTGGCCTGGAATGCAAGCTGCAATCCTTCAAGAGAGTGCCAAATGTTCATTGTGTGCTAGCTATGGTTCAGCCCTCCCAAAGGAACCAATGTTGTCTCATGAAATTCCACAAGGTCCATGGAAATTTATCTCGCAGGACCTATTCAAGCAGGGTGGGCGTTGGTATTCTGTTACGGTAGACCACTACAGTGACTGGTTTGAGGTCGATCTGTTGAATGAAGACATCACTGCTGCCCATGTTATCTCAGTCACAAAGGCGCACTTTGCCCGTTATGGTATACCAGATATATTTTTGTCCGACAATGGACCTCAGTATACCTCTCAGGAATTTTCGAATTTTGCCAAGACCTGTGGTTTCACGTTGATTACCCGGTCACCGTATTATGCTAGAGCTACCGGTAAAGCTGAAGCTGCCGTTAAGGAGGCTAAGAAGATGTTAAAAAAGTCAGACCTCTGCACTGGTCTCTTAGACCATAGGAACACTCCGCCTCAGGGTATGTCTTACTCTCCGGCACAAAGGTTTCTCTGCCGACGAACAAAGTCTAACTTACCAACATCTGAATCATTGTTGAGCCAATCTGTACCACCTGTAAACGTAGTCCGTGACGAGCATCTGGGTAGGCGAGCTAAAGCCAAAGCTCATTATGACAAAACTGCCAGCAGAGACTTACCCCCTCTTACGCCTGGACAGTATGTGTACACCAGGCCAAATGACCATCACCATGGTGAACAGTGGGGTCACGGCGAAGTCTTGGGCGAAGTAACACCACGCTCGTACGTGATAAAAACGCAAGACGGGTTGGTTAGACGGAACAGGATCCACTTAAGACCTAATGAGCGCCAGGTCTCATGTGACTCACAACCCTTGCCAGAACAACCAGTAATAGATAGTGGTGTGGATGTCGGAAATTCTGCGGAAACCATAGTGCCTAACCCCACTTCCGAGTCCACGAATGAGAATTCACTTCCACCAGTGCAAACCTCGCGTTATGGCCGACCAATTAGACCACCAAAGAGGCTGGACCTTTGAAACTGGAGACTAGAGTGCAGCATGGTACTCGATGTTGACTATTATCTGATATTGCCTGTTCACATTTGTTAGTGTTAATGATTTACTATGTTTTTCTTGTATTATTATTATTATTTTTCGAAACATATTAACATGTTAATAGTTTTCTTTGAAAGGGAGGATGTTGATAGGAGACAATTCTGTCATGGTAAAGTAGGGGTCAGCGGTGTTCCGCGTGGGCCGTGTTGTATTGTATGAAGATGGCCGCATGTGCTCTGAGAATAAAGTGTTGTGTTCTCGAAAGCTGTTGTTCCTTTGATGGAAGCTTCCCCAGCCGGTCAACAGGAGAACGTCTTGGCCTGGTACCACAGCACCTACAACGCGACGGTTGACAACTGACAAGCGATCGACCAAGAGAGCGGCAAACAAGCCAGCAAGTACGTCATGTAAGGCCACCTATTGACCAATAAAAACGCGGGCTCGAGTATTGGAGGGTCATTTTTTGGCCCTCTATTACAATTTTCCCCATGGTAAAGTACCCCCTTGTTGAACGCTTTTATAGCTCCCTTACGAGATGCGATACTTCGGCAGCCACGTCTTTGCCATGTGCTTTTTGAGATTTGGTAAATTTTATTCCTGTTGAAGGTGAGTCTAATTGTATTTTCTACAATGTTTTCGTCCTATTTCGCATCAATAACCGAGCACAGCTTTCTATGTATTTGTAAAGTATTTATTTCTAAAGAGTTTGTCAGGTTTTCTTACGGTTTGGGGCGATTTTATGCCAGCAAAAGAATCATTCAATCGAAGGATTTTGATGCCAATGTCAATGCGCATTCAGTTTCCTCAGCAGGTCAACGAGTTCAATGTCCGTTTGGTCGTCGCTGGATCATGTGTAACCCTTTTCAAGGGTCAAATTCCCTAAGGGGAGCTAATAATCTCTTTCTAGAGATCGAAAATTCTCTTCGGGAAGCGAATAATCTCTTTCGGGAGAGCGAAAATTCCTTTCGGGGAGAAATCTATAATCGCCTTTGGGAGGCAAATAAATCCAGTATTGTTC
Source organism: Porites lobata (assembly GCA_942486035.1). Lineage (NCBI taxonomy): Eukaryota > Metazoa > Cnidaria > Anthozoa > Scleractinia > Poritidae > Porites > Porites lobata. The sequence continues at coordinate 856,946 of CALNXK010000142.1, read as the reverse complement.
CTACCACTCACTTTTTTTGGGAGACAATGGACTACCTCGTTTTGGAAACTATGAATAAGGCCATAACAAGTTCTGTATTTGTTGAACAAAGACATGTAATTGATCTTGTCGAGTGTTTGTGTCCAAGTGCATTTGTTAAAGCTGTGCCTGGTTGGGTGCCTAGTCATATTAGTAGGTGTTATTTAAATAATGCATTCGAGAATACTGAATATGATTCGCATAATATGAGTGATTATGATGTTAATGGTAGTATATACTTGTCCGCCCGTAGGAAACGAGCAGATCTGTTTTTAGTCTGCTACAGATCTGTTGAAACATCTGCAGCAGATCTACAGACAGTCTACAGATCATCTACAGATTATCTGCGAATTGTCTGCAGAATATCTGCAAAATGTCTGCAGAATGTCTGCAGAAATGATCTGCAATTTGTGCAGACGTTCTGCAGACGAAGGAGGTATAAATAGTAAGCACAATAACAGACGTACTGCACCATGCAATCAAACACCTTTTATTTTTATCGTAAATACATAAAATATTCTCTCAAATTGGGCCAAAAAAGCTTAGGATAAGTGTTAACTACAACTGAATGTCTATCACTTTAGTAATAAAACAATGCAAACAACAAAATTAAAACGAGAGAACATTGAGAAGTCCCAGCTCGCGGGTATGAGGAACAAAATTAAATCACAACAATCTGGCCTGTAAACACACAGTCACAGTCACTCGCTTAAATTTCTTCAATGAATAACACATCAAAATGCTGACATTGAAATAACCGAGCTCAATAACAAAGAAGGATTTTTGTCGGAAGCTATAAGAGAGGAAACGCAACTGCTCAATCACATGAATGCCGTTCCTACGCGACGGTTTGGTTTGTAACACCCAGCGCTATTAGCCTATACTTCAAGTCGCTCACCTCTTCGTTTCCTCCATGATCTGTGATGAGTTGCATTTCTTTATGAATGGACCAATTCATTTGTGGTTCAGTTTTTGCTATGTTCCGGGTGATGGACTAAATGAGCATACATAACTTGAGAAAATAATCTTTGATCAAGACTCTTGCAACATAATGTTAATTCCTACGCAAGCGTCGTCTGTTTCCCATTCGTTGATAGTCGCTTGAGGCACAGTTGATTTTTAACCAATACTTTTTCCATCTTCGCTCTATAAACAGCTAAAAACCTTTTTTTAAACTTTTTGAATCCAAACTGAACGCAAATAACTTGCTTAGTTAGCGAGAAATCGATTGCATATTTCATTCAAGCAGAAAAACGGTCGCCAGGAAGATGAGTAATAGGATCTTCTAGTAAAGTGCAGACCAATTAGATTAAGTTCTGGAATGTCTCCAGGGAATTACCCGATCGCGTATCAGTCACGGACAGTCTCCAAAGAATACATTTTTGAGATTTATTTTGAATTTACATGAATTTAAAACTCCATGTCCATAAGATGTTATTTTGAGTTAAGTTTAACTGTAATGAACGATGAGGTACATGGCGTTCGTTTAATGTTGCTGTGTAAAACTGGTAAGTACTCAGTCATGTTTTTTAAAAGAAACTGATTTACCAGCAGCATTCATGAATGTACTTTGAAAAGCTACATAAGTCTTGAGAGTGAATAAAATAAAATGAAAATGGTAATTTTCCAACGCTTTTTATAATAATTGGATGAAGCTTATGTTTAAATTTATCAACAAAGCAGCGGATGGACCCGACCGGAGAGACATTAGTTGCCTGTTTCGAATTGATAAACATGCGCGCTAAATTAATTAAGACGGCTTACAGACTCTGCAGACTTCACAGATCATGTGCAGATCTGTTTTTCATCTGTTTCTCGTCTGCAGGAAAACATCTTTGTAGACGATGAAGGCAATGCGTCTGCTACAGACTGAAAACAGACTTTGCAGACGATAAAATGGTCTGTAGCTAGTCTGTTTTTCGTAAAAACAGATCTGTTGCAGATCTGCTGCAGATCTGTTGGTTTCGTATGGGCGAGAATCAAAGATATGACTGCCCGACATATGTTGTTTGTGTTAGAATGAAGTTACAGTTCTCTTCATACAAAATGTTTATGGTAAAAGGTACCAGCTTAATCTCTTCTCACCAGTATTCTGTGCAACATTTTTACAAAGTTTTCTTTTTTGTCCCTGTTCTATTTCCACTCCTTCCTCGTCGATTTCATTTCAGTCTTTTTTTCTTTTCTTCAATTCTTTTATATTATATTTCTATACCAGTACTGCAGCAGACACATGCAGTCTTAGAATGCCTATTTTTTCGCTTCTGATATGCATCGCTTTATACGGTGGCCGTATTACCGGGGCAGGGTCAAATTTCATGACTTCTTGGACAACAACCAGAATGTAGATATCGCGAACAGTACTTGAAAAACTACCGGAAATCTTCCTGTAGAACAAACAACACTTTAAAAATCGGCTATTAAACTGCCACAAATGCATTGTAAGTGTACTGTAGTCTAACATCAATATAAGACAGGCTCAGCTTGCTGTAGGTCAATGAAATTAACATGTCACCGGCATTTTAATTTTCTCAGTTTTCTAAATTTTGAAGGAGTGGTAAAAGTATAGAAGATTCTACTGTTTGGGATTTTAAAATGTGACCGTTGGCCATATTATGTGTAACTGGTGATGACATTAACAAGGGTTTTTCATAAGAAAGTGTATGGCAGTTTTGCTTGGTCACAAAAAGTGGCAAGGCAGGTTCCACTGTATGACAATCGTCTTCTTTTTTTCATTACCCCCCTGGCAAACTGCCTGTGCAAATGTGATGGGAAATTTAAAAGGCTTGAATAAATGACAAGGGTTTTCATGGCAGCTGGAAATTGGATGGTTAGAAGTACTGGAGTTGGTTCCTTTACACAAAATATCTCCTCAAAATGGGAACCTTCGTGATAAAAAATGGAAGGAGATTTTCAGTAGATGCTCTATTTTTGCTTTCTGGATATTTTTGTTCGAAAAGAAAGGGGCATATACACAGTAACTTTGATAATAGAAGTTTTTTAATCTCACCATGCATTCAGCATAAAGTTGTTCTTCTTGTTATGCTAACTGCATTCGCTACAGGTTTCTTTAAGTAAGAATATCCTTTCAGATAAGAGATAGTTGGTTGGCACTCTTCCTCTATTTTTTGCACCAACTTTCACAAATAATGTGTTAGTACAGCATGTTAACTAAAGGTTAAATTTGACCAGCATTTTTTGCAGCGAGTTGTATAGGTCGCCATTGACTTCAAGAGGCTTATTTGCTGCAGTTAGGGAAGAATCTGTCATAGATTTCCAAGTTATTTACATTTTTTTTAAGAATGCAGTATTAAATGTATGGCGATATCTCAAACGTTTTAAACTGATAAGAAAGTAAGTAATAGTTTCTAAAAGTTCCACTTTTCTTTACCAAGGATGCCAAAAATCATAGAAATCCAGGTTAAAAAACAAAACGTTATGCTCTCAGCACCACGATTGTTAAAGCCAATTTTTGTAGATAGACACTATGATCTTTTTTATTATTTTTGTCACTGTGGTCCACAAAGTAGAGCTGGATAGCAGCTTTTTATCTACATGTAGCAAGAATGAATGCTTCACAGATTTGCTATTGAAACCTGGTCCGCACCAAGATTCCAACCCTCCCATTTTGGCTAGCATCCAACACAGACCTTTTTAGGGGTTTGTCACACATTCCTGCCCGACAAATGTCAGCTGACTTGAGCAGAAAAAAACGTGGACCAATCACAGCAGACTTACAGATCTGGGAAGTTCACTTTGGACCTTGAGAAATTTCACGCTTGACTGACTTGAGTTTAGAGCTGCAGAAAAGATCAGAAAGGTCTCATGAAAGGTGAAGACCTTACAGTTTTAAAACAAACTACTCAGTTAACTCACAAGCATGCGTACTAGTGGCTAACCTCAGAATCTCGTTGAAGAAAATTACCTTGGAGGTTAAATTTGCTGTACGGAAGTCGGCTTTACTACAAAACAACAACATGTGAAAAAAATTCTGCCTTTGTTCAGTCTTACAAGGTAACCCGCTGCCGTTGCATCGTTCAATGAACAACCTTATGAGCAAATGACATCTAATCCAGCCTTTACAGAGAAATATACAAAAACCCAATGCTTATCCCTTAGATTCTCGTCTGGGGCAAAAATCTTTGGTCACATATAACACTCTACGGAGCTTGTACGTATGTGTTTGGCTTGTCAACACTTTGACTTCAACAGCGCCGATTGGATCTCCGATAATCTGCATGTGATTTCCAGCCGATATTTGCGAACAATGGGAAAGGAATTTATCTTTCAGTTCAGCAGACGTTGGTGGGACTGGAACGCGTAATGAACCCCTAAGAACGTCTGCATGGGAGGCTAGTTTTGGCGGGAAACCTGTTTTCAGCAAATATTTCCAGCTTCCTGTTTTTGCTTAAATAATATTCTCCCGGTTTTTGAAACTCTTCCTACCCAAAGAAAGGTGATGACTTGTTTTCTTTGTTTAACCAGTAAGTTTGAACACAATTCTTTGCTGTTTTTCTGTGGTGTCTCAGCCATTTTTACCCTTTTGGTATCCAAGCATGAGCCTGCGATAACTCCGGGCTCAGTAATGCACTGCTGTGATTGGGACCAATTGGCCTTGGCTTCCACTACCTGTTATAAATGCCACTATTTTTCCATTGACTGTGATCTCAAAATGCAGGAAATGGCATCTTAGCGGCACATATCTTAAATTTTTTTCTGGAGTAGCAATTACCCCTGGACTGCTTAGTGGCTTGCAACTTTGGCGCTTGTGGGTCTTGTGGGTGTAGCTATACATGTACCACTTCACAAACCTCACTTTTTTCAATTGACAGGGTTGGAATCTCTGTCTGCGAGGCTCGGCGAGCAGTAAGAAATAACATTCAGTTAACAGTTCGGGAGTATGCCAGTTTTGGAAGAAGCGATGACGTCATGATTCCATTGTTCTGCTAAAAACACGCAAAAATAGGAAAAAATAATCGCAAGAAACAAGGGAGCTTTTTTCAAAGCCTGTTCCAGTTCTCCTCGTTCAATATTCGGGACTTCCGAGCTAGCAGTACCGATGAAGAAGCCTTCTCCTTGCTTTTTGAATGTCAAGGGAAGTTTCCTGTCACATGTCGGTAGTTAAAAGCGACAGTTTTCAAATGGCCTTCGACGCCGCCGCCGCCATCTTGACGGGTATCGAATGTAAGTACATGACTTTATGTTTAGTTTTCAGTATCTTGCCGAATTTTTACGAAGTCAAGACTAATTTTCCTCAAAACTACAACGTTTAAAGTGTGTTCAGGCAAAGTTTCATCGATGGCAACAACCTAGTAAAAATGGCAACCACACATTGAAAATTGCCAACGGACAGGAAGGGTTACTGATATTGATGGTTATGCCTTAGTCTGTCTATGTAGTTTTGGTTATAATCGATCAGGTCTGTTTTTGGTCGTGTTCACCGGCAATGTAAGCGACTCTCATCTAGAAATCACTTTATTGATCCAGATCATGTGTGTGGAATGAGTTTTAAATCAGTGTGAGTAGGTTCTTACATTAATTTCTTTTATTTTGATCAGGATTTCCGTCAAAAATGTAGACAAACATGTGGCGATATTACAAACATGTTGTCGCGTTTGTGCCAAAAAGCTGGGACAAGGAACCAGGAAGACAAAATGCTAAATGTCTTCAGAACGACATATTTGTGCTCTGAGGGCAAAATATTGCTTTAGGTTCGCCTTATGTTCCACCGTAATGAAAAATTTAATGTCCAAATTCAACCCTACCTCAATAGAATTAAATATGTTTTTTTTGTTTCTTTGTAGTGTGGTCACAGGCTTACCCACCACAAAAGCCCCTCCTTTGACCCTTTCAAAAATGGGTAAGAGGGAAACAGGTTGGAGGGGGGGCTTATATACCTTGTGAGTGGAAGCTCACACTCAATGACCATTCAACCATAGAAGAGACTGTGGCCCTTATTCAAGGGACTTTAAAGGAGGTAGATGAGGAAGGAGTCATGGAAGTGTAGGCTTGTGAAGATTTTCTCTACATAATGTTCAATCCCTCGCGTCAAATATTGTTTATACTTTACAGATGCCAAATACATAATATGTTCAGTCCCTGTGCTGCGCAAAAGGTCAATCTGAAACATGAAAAATGCCACACTCTCCCCCATCAATCCCTGTGCATGAGCAATAAGCCCACATTTGATGTCATAATATCGAATATGTGTGTATTTGAATAAATCCTAAATTATTGAGATTCTCTTGATGAAAAAGCATCAATGTTAATGCATCGTCTTCTACAAATCATCCTCCCTAATAAATAATACACGAGAGACATCTCACAAGATAACTATTGAAAATCGATGTCAGCTACTACTATCTTCATTATATCAATTAAGTTTTGGTTTGTGGTTTTCATTTCCAAGAAGGTGTTAAAAAAACAAGATTTTGAGATAAAAGAGTGTGTATAATATGTGAGCCAGCGAGCAATGGCAGTGAGTCATGCAGGTCAGAATCAAAAACAGTAATACGGAAAGAATTAACTGTCAGGACCTAAAATAAAATGTTTATTTACAAAAAACAAAATGTAACAATAAATAACTTTTATTGTATCTTTACTCTGATGTGTGAGCTTTGTTTTCTTGAAAGTGCTGTTCAATAGAAACATGAAGAACCGGCTATGAAAAAGAACTTTGGAAAACTTATGTTGTGTCCATGCCAAGTGCAGTAATCATTATTATTTTGGGCCAAACCTTGTCTAATAGAATTGTTTGAGGGTCCCCACAGAGAAGACTTGGAGAAAAGTGCTCCTCAAAGTTACAATGCCTTTGGTTTAAAGGCAACCCCAGAGTTAAAAACAATAATTTAGTATTATTCGGATGTAACATCAAATCCCATGCAAGAGGATATTTTATAACAAACCATAACCTTGTTGATCTCTGACCTCTGGTCAAATCCGGTGGACTACAAGACTATAGTATCCCATTTTAATCAATAGATCCAAAAGCATGTAACAAGCATAATTCTTAGTTTTCCGATACGTATATTAAATTCTTAAGAGTCTCTTGCATTTGTTAAGCTTGACCAAATAATCAGTGAACTTCAGAAAGTGGAATAATTGAAAGCAATAGGTTTTTTTGAAGCGGGACAAAAACAAAATGACCAGGGATGATAAGTAAGATTTTCACTTTGTGGGTTTTCAAGAAGAAAACGCGGGCACAGTACCCTCAGAAATCCCTTGTAAACCTGTTGTATACCTGGACGGAACTGCTTCAAGACATAAACCAACAGAACATCATATTCGAAAAAACAGATATTTTACTCACAAATGACTCGTTTGCACCAAAACAATAACCTGAATTACAGCCGTCTTCTCCGGCCAGTCGCTCACTCGCGGGAGAGAAACAGATGCAACGGGAAAAATTACAATGAATTATAGAACAACTCACTTTTTAGTTGTTTCCAAAGCATTCTTTTTTCCTTATGATATTAAAAAAATAATGAAATAAATAGGCACAAACTTGTTAGCGTGCTTACCTATTTTCGATGTACTGATTACAAACGCAGTGATTACAGTACGCAGTGCCTACTAAGCGCGCGATAAGCGAAGAACTATAGCGCAAGAATGGTTACTCCCTGTCCTCAAGGTACTTCCCAATTCATAGTAACGAAAAGACAAATAAAAGGCTCGATAAAACAAGAATAAAGGAGAATTTTGGTCAATACTCTTTCTTCTCCTCTCCCTCGTCCGCCATTTTGTATGTTTTGAAAATGGCCATCGCCATGGTGATCATGTTATGGTTGGTGACGTAGACCATTGTTTTCGCTTCTTCCAAAACTGGCATACTCCCGAACTGGTTAAAGTTAAAATATGTTTGTTGATTCATATGCTATTTTAATAAATTTATGTGTTCCCCCCCCCTGACCAAAGTTCATAAATACTGTACAGTGTTTTGTACATATTGTACCAATGAATGAAATACATGTACTGCTGCATATCCTGAATCTCATTTACTGCCAGGCCTCAAAACACTAGAATGGACAACAACTCAAGTTGGGGTTAAATGGCTATGGGCTAGAGCCGTGTTAAGGTGAATGTTCCATGCAGCCTACAATTAGGGTAAGACTTGTTAATCACTCCCTAAACCCCTCTTAGCATTAACCCAGATGCCATCATGCCATCAGAAGTAGTAAAAGAAGTAAAAGTGAGGTGGGCAAAGCATAAAAAATCTATTGCAAGCAAATATTTCATGATTAAATTATTATTATACATACATATGTACTAGTCAAAGCTCTCGCAAGCGAAAACACCAGAAATGCAAAAAAGTGGTTGTATCCACACTCTGGTCTCTTACAAGAATGAGCTCTCATACAATGTAAGTGACTACATTGTTAAAACAATGGAGGGTGGTTAAGTTGCTTAATGAGAGCTTCAGGTACTCATTATAAAATAATTAAGTGTTCTCCCTGGTATTTTTGGTAGGCCAGGGGGTCTCCCCAGACTGATCGGAGATTCGTATCAGTGCTTGTTCAATGCAAAGCCTGCTGTAGCCAGAATAAAATTTCATTGGGAATTTCATTTTAGTCGTTCACTTGGTTAATAGCAAGTAGTTGTTATTGACCTTTGATTCTCTTTTCTGATCAGCCCCCAAATGGCAGCTTCATTCTCATAATCAACATCCTCTCATGATTTTTGATGTTTGGAATTGATTGATTTCAGGAAATTTGGTGTTGCTTTAGATACTGAACTTCTTCCACCAGATTTCCATCACTTTTCTTTCTCTTTTCCACAGTAAAAAAGTTAATTTGCATTGACAAGCTTCCCCTTTTTTGTTCCACGAGTTTTCCATTGTGAGTGGCGATACTGCTTAAAAAATGTGACACTGAGCGTGGGAATTTCAGTTCTTACTCTATATAAGCTCCTTAACCCTTTCACTACTACAGGCTAATGGCCCCCAACCCCCCATCTTCCTGAACAATTATCAAGGATCTAAGATGGCTGTGATACTTAATCAAAACATGCATGCTCAGTAGATTTCAGAGCCTTATTTCACACAATTAACTACACAGACATGAAGCCAAGAAGTCATTCCATAAGTTTAAAGAATTAATAAAGACAACTATCCCTGCATTCACAAGATATTTAAGATAAAATCGCAAGTAACGAAAAAAAATTCAAATTTGCCGCCATTTGCAGTGCCATAATTGTCAAACTTTGAATGAGAATTTATTTGTAATCCATCACAATATAGCTTACTTTTTTACAGCAAAACAAGGGAAATTATTAGAATATAACAAATATGCCACATTTGTGTTCACAAAGGTGAAATTTTTATGACTGTGTGTGTAAGGCATTGTCATACATAGCCTGTTCGGCATAGTGTCACGTTGCAAAATGCTATATTCGTATCTTGTTTCCACTTTGTAGCCCTTGGGTGTTCTTCGCCCTGTTTGTTCACTGTACACATTTCCTTTTCCTGCCCTCCATACGAGCTGAAACATATTGATTTGAGGGTACAGTATGGTTCAGTTTGGAACCTTGTTCCATCTACGCTTTCGCTTTAATTGCAATAAACCATCGATCGTTGGTGTGCGAGGTCAAGTTTGAAATCAAGTGTTTTGCGCTTCGATCCAATGCGTTCCAATTCAAGAACAAAAGCATTACAAACAAATACATGAAAGAGGAACCAAAATATGTATCTATACCACTTCTTTGATTGCTACTCCGAACAAATAAAAAGAATGAAGCTGATCAGCACAATCCACGCCGCCATGCGAGAAGTGTAAACATCTGAAATTGAAACTCTCGGGTTCATCACTTGCGGTTGAGTTGTTGTCGCTTTTACTGTCTTCAGACTCACTTTCGCCGCTTTCTTCCTTAGAAAATTCTTGCACTTCGATGTCAGATAACTCTGCATCAACATTCAAATCAGTAGAACTTAAATTACTCTTACTATCATAGTCAGGACCAAAAATCGCATTGATTCGGCGGCAGCCATATTGATAATCAAAGACAAAATACAAGCCTAAAGCATGTTCAAATCTACTGAATATCTATAATTATATTATAACTAGCGAACTAACTTCTCTTAAAAGCAAATAGACAAAAGAAGGAAATGTCAACCATCTGGCTTTTGGTGTGTTTTATGGCATGAGAGAAATCCAGTATACAAATTGCGTGCGTAGGTTCACGCACGTACGTCTTCGTAGCGAAGCCAAACTTCGGCCCTTCACTACTCGCCTCATGCGAATTACTGTATGCGCACTTCTTGTGATTTGATTGGTTTATGCCTGCTTATAACAATGGAACAATAAGTATTGACAAAGACTGCCTTACCTAGGGTATACAGCGCATTTTTTTGCACCCTTTTCTTGGGGCCGCTTTTGGCCGCTCTAGGAAAAATTGGCCATTTCCGGCTGGCCGCTTTTGGCCGCTTTAGTAGTGAAAGGATGTTTGTCGGTCAATTTTAAGATGGCTGCTGTTCAGTGAAATGAATGCAATCACAGGTTTAAACCTGTTCATCCAATGGTAAATCACTTTTATAATGACAGTTAATTATGGGAAAACACAAATAAAAACACCATGGAGAAGGTTTCATCAATGTTGTTGAGTGGTTTAGTCCCTGAAGTACCTAGTTCTAAATGTAGATGTCAGCATATTAGCATCCATTGGGATAAACCTTTGGTTTTAATCCAGGTGGCAACAATTTTTCAGTGCATTAAGCCAGGCAGCTTGCCTAGCCTTAAACACTGTAATTCATAAAGAAAAGACAAAAGAAATTTAAAATGTTTAATCAATGTCTTTACATTTAATATAGACACAGCTAAACTTTACATCCAATTTTTTTGGACCAAAATATAACCCCACATCTAATATACATGTACATGTAATATTAGTGGAATAATGAGTTGATCTACAGCAGAAATGTTTGAAGAAGTCTCTGAGTGGCCACTTATGAGAGCTTAAAAACAAAGGAAAAGTCTTGCAGTTCCAGGGTAATCCCAAAAGTGGCTGCGGTTGCTTACGGGAGCTGCTGGCGAAATAATATTATACCTGTCAAGGACATAGCCCCCTTGTGACTGCAGCGCTGCGCAGTCAGCGGTATGTTGTAAAAGCTTAGCAGCCGCACCAGATTTTAGTAAGCGGCCGCCATGTTAGCCCTTTCTCGTGTTGTTCAAGTTTTTGGATAGTTATCGCCATCCATCGGACATTATACGGCCTAAACGGTAAGAACTGTTAAAAGAACATTTTACGGAAAATCCCAAGAGAGTATTTCACACGACATTTTGAAGTTTAGTACTTACGAATCACGTATTTAGCCTATCATGTATTTGTCATGTCAGATTGTTATCTCGGGACTCAGGATCCAAGAACTAAGGAGTAAAAAGAATGTGTTGTACCGAGGACCTGTGAATAAACTACGTTTGGGACGTTCGTGTTGATTGTTAGCAACTCCTCTTGTTGTATGTACTACGGGAGGCCAGCCACAATAACAATCGTTAGACGATCTTCGTGTAGCAGTCATGTCCGTCAACAAAGAAGCAAGACCCGAAGACCAGGTCAATGTGGCGCTGGAAGAAGAAACTGATGAATCAAGGAAGCGTTTCCTGACGGAGAAAGGGTATACGTATCAACTCAACTTGAAAACAAGTAACTTGAAAACTAAGAAATGTGAACTGGTGAAGCGAATGAGAGGTACTCTACTGAAGCGAGGTCAGTCAACTAAACTAGTAGAATTTAAGAAAGAATTCAGCGAAGCTCAGATTTTGTATTGCGAATTTCAAGACATGGTTGAAGAGATTAAGGTTTTTGCGAACCCAGATGAGAATGTGGAAAATATTGAAAGAATGGTTGATCAAGTTGGCAGAGAATGGTCAAATTTTGAGTGTGACATTAGATCAGAGATAAAGTTTCTGGAATTTGTCGAACACCACGTGGATGATTCAATCTCTGAAGCATCCAAAAGGTCCAGTCGAGCATCCAAGAAAAGTAGTAGGTCAAAAAATAAGTTCCAATGATAATGTTGAAGAAGATAGGTTTCAGTTACAAAAGGAGGAAGCTGCCTTAAAGGCTAAACTGGCCTATATAGAGAAGGAACGGTTACTGAGATTAGAACACAGAAAGACTGAGTTGACCAAATTAGAACAAGAAAGAAAGTTGGAAGAGCTAAGATTACAAAGTGAACTTGCTCAGAATCAAGCAAAGCTTAATGTATGCATGTCAGCAGATAAAGTAGAACTGTTTGATGATCAGGATCTAAACTCGATTCCCCCCGCTGATAAAGTCAAGGACATGGACAAATTCCTTAATTCAATTCCAGTCACAAGTAATAGTGATCTCTCTCCTGGTCAGCAAGAACCTATCTACTCTTCAACTCAGTTAAATGGAGCCCAACCCACTTTCAGTCTTCCGCGTGTAGAAAATGGAGTGCACAGTACGTTAAGCCCCAGTGCCACACCCTTTCAACCACACTCTGTCGTCTTAGAAAAGTGTATGGACAAATTAGTGGAAACAAGTAGTATGTTGGTGGCAGCTACTATGGAGCAGAACCTAGTGAACAGGCAACTAGCAATCTCAGGGCAACTGCCTTAAGATTTCAATCCCAGTTTTTAGTGGAGATCCTTTGGAGTATCCTACATGGAACAGTTCCTTCAGTGCCCTTATTGATTCCAAACCAATGGACGCGCAGACAAAATTGAACTTCCTACATCAGTACATCTCAGGAAAGCCCAAACAAGTTGTTGATCAGTATATGTTAATTGGTACTGAAGATGCCTATCAGTCTGCGAGAAAGTTGTTAAAGGAAAGGTATGGTAACTGCAATGTAGTAGGGACAGCCTTTATGAACAAACTGGAGAACTGGCCTAAGATTGGCGTAAGAGATGCGGAGGCCCTAAGAGATCTTTCTGACTTCCTGCAAAAGATAATTGCCGCCAGAGAAACTACTCCTAGTCTTGCTGTCTTAGACTTTGCGAAGGAGAACGTTAAAACTCTAAACAAGTTGCCATTTCAAATTCAGAATAAGTGGAGAGGAATAGTACAACAGTGTAGAGTCTCAAAAGGAAATGGTACTTACCCTGCCTTCTCTGAATTTGCTTCATTTGTGAAAGAGTGTGCAGAGAGAGCGAACATTCCCGAACTTGAGGAGCTGTCCAAAACCAAAGAGTTTGTTAGGCCTAGAGGACCATTCAGACGCTCACCAAAAGGCGAGGAGGCCTTTTCCTTCGAAACTCATGTATTGGATCCAAGCAAGAACGTGACTGCCCAGGGTCAAGGTGAAAAGGAGAGACCCCAACCTGTTCGCAAGGGAGGAGCGAGAAGAAAAAGACCGAAGTATGTCTGTTTTGCAAGGAAGAACATCAGCTAGACGAGTGTAAAAAGTTTGCAGAGAAGCCGCACAAGGAAAGGAAGGACTTCTTCTATAAGAAATTTCTTTGTCTTGGATGTGCCTCTAGCAGTCAACATCAAGTATCCTCCTGTAAGAACAGACTTAAATGTCGCACGTGTTCTGGAAATCACCCTACATGTCTCCATATTCAGAAAACTCCCAAGGAAAGTATTACGAACTGTACAAATGTTTGTACCATCCCAGAGCAAGAGGGCGGCTCGGATCATGCCATGATTGTACCTGTTTGGGTTAGACAAGTTAGCCAACCCAGTAAAGAAGTCTTACAATATGCAGTGCTAGATGACCAGTCCAATGTGAGTTTTGTGTCGCAAAGTTTGTGTGAAAAATTGGACTTGCAAGGCCCACCAACCGACTTGCTGCTGACAACAGTGCAAGAGAGAAATGTACATGTACCAAGCAACCGTATTTGTGGAGTTGAGGTGTTGGATTTTAGAAGGAGCATGCTGTGAAGCTACCCATGATGTTCAAGCGAGATATCATCCCAGCCAGTCGGTCGCAGATTCCAAAAGCCAGTGTTGCCCGGAAATGGGAACATCTGTGTCCTATTGCTGACGAGCTCATGCCCTACAATCCAAGTGTGGAAATCTCCTTGCTGATTGGCAATAATTGCCCTAGTATCGTCAGACCCAGAGAAGTCCTAGTGGGAGGTGAAGACGACCCTTACGGCCAAAGATCTTTAATGGGGTGGGGTATAATCGGCAAGGTGTGCAAATCTACAGGTGAAGCCAACCATAAGGAGGAGTGTGCAACAAGGTGATGGTCAAAGAAACCCATGAACACTTTGCCTTTACGACAAAGGTGAAAGAGATTATCAACCCACAGAAGATTATTAAGATTCTTGAGTCAGACTTTACAGAAAGTTCTGCAAATACCAAGCCCTGTTCAGCTGAAGACAGGAGATTCCTCAACATCCTTGAGAATGGTATTGTGAAGAGATCGGATGGGCACTACGAGATGCCTCTCCCTTTGAAGACAGACAAACCGTCTCTACCCTTCAACCGCGAACTAGCTGTCAAGAGATGGCACCAACTTTTAGCAAGGTTTAAGAGAAACCCCAAGTTTCTGGAAGATTATCGCTTATTCATGAAAGATGTGATTGCTTTGTGTGCAGAAGAGGTACCACCGGACCGCCATGGAGTTCAGGATGGAATGGTTAACTATGTACCACACACCGGTGTTTACCACCCAAAAACCAGACCAGATCAGGGTTGTTTTTGATTGTTCGGCCCAGTATGAAGGGGTGTCCCTGAACGATCACTTGTTACAAGGACCCGACCTCATGAACACTCTTCTGGGGATCCTGTGCAGATTCAGACAAGAAAATGTTGCGTTTATGACTGACATTAAGAGTATGTTTCATCAGTTTATGGTGTCAGAGGAACACAGAGATCTCCTGCGCTTTTTGTGGTGGAAGGATGGGAATCCTGCAAATGAAGTGACTGAGTATAGGATGAAGGTTCATCTTTTCGGTGCTGGTAGTTCACCTGGCTGCGCAAATTTTGGTCTAAAGAGAGCAGCAGATGATGGGGAGAAAGAGTTTGGTGAAGAAGCTGCTGAGTTTATACGACAGGACTTTTATGTGGATGATGGACTAAAATCAGTCCCTACCGTGGAGCGAGCTGTTACACTGATAAAAGCAAGTCAAGGCATTTGCGCCAAGGCCGGCCTGAGACTGCACAAAATTTCATCAAACAAAAGAGAAGTTCTTGAACAGATTCCGGCCGAAGATCGCGCCAAAGGATTAAAGGAGCTAGACTTGAAGGTTGATCCACTGCCCTTAGAACGTGCCTTAGGAGTAGTGTGGTGCATTGAGAATGACAGTTTTCAATTCCGCATCGAGCTGCGTGACCGTCCCCAACGCGACGTGGCGTACTTTCCACAATCAGTTCAATCTACGATCCTAGTGGTTTCGTTGCCCCAGTTACCTTGAAAGGAAAACAAGTTTTGCAGCAAATGTGCCGAGACAAAGCTTGATTGGGACAGCCCAATTCCAGAGAGTTTGTATACTCATTGGGAGAAATGGCGTCAGGATGTTCTGAATCTCGATCAGCTGCAAATTCAACGTTGTTTTAAGCCGGAGAACTTTGGGCAGGTCAAAGCCAGCGAGTTGCATCATTTCTCAGATGCTAGTGTAGAGGGTTATGGACAGTGCTCGTACCTTCGACTAATCAATGTGGAGGACAAGGCGTACTGTTCCCTTGTCATTGGGAAATCTAGAGGGCCCCGTTAAAGCAAATCACTGTGCCGAGGCTAGAATTGGCTGCAGCTACTGTTTCAGCAAACGTGAGTGAATTTCTTCGTCGAGAATTGTCTTACACGGACATTAAGGAACATTTCTGGACAGACAGCAAAATCGTCCTTGGTTATGTTAACAACGAAGCTAAGAGGTTTCATGTGTATGTGGCAAATCGTGTGCAGCAGATTCGTGACGTCACTAACCCGAGTTCTTGGTTGTATGTCAGCACTGAACTTAATCCTGCTGACCATGCCTCGCGAGGCCTTACAGCGTCACAGTTATTACAAGGAACCAACTGGCTAACTGGACCCTTATTTCTTTGGAAGAGTGGAACTTTCCTGCCTGAGAAGATAGAAGAATTTCAAGTGACCGAAAGTGATCCTGAAGTAAGGAAAGCAGCCGTTTTCACATCTCGTGTAGAGAGCAGAGCTACTCAAGCCCCTGAACCGTTAACGTCAAGCCGTTTGCGCCACATGTCAAGCTGGCAGCATGTGCTGAAGGCAATAGCTTTGTGTCTACGACTGAAGAGCAAACTGGCAAGTAGAGAAGTGAAGTTGACGAGACAAACGGGTGGTGAGAGCATCAGACCATTACCGAAGGTATCAGTCACACTTACAGAACTTCACGCAGCAGAGAGGGAAGTTCTTAAGGTTGTTCAACGTGAACATTTCCATGACGAGATGCAAGTTTTAAAGGAACTTAAGGAAGTTGGAGAGCTTACTACTAGAAAGATCGCAAGAGAAAGAAATCTAGCCGTCAAGAAGTCTAGTTGCTTATATCGTTTGGATCCATTTCTCGATGAAAACGGTGTTATCCGCGTTGGTGGCCGCGTGAGACGAGCTAACCTTCCATTTGCAACGAAGCATCCTGTGATACTTCCTCGTAAAAGTCATATTACAGATTTGCTGATTCGATTCTGGCATGCCAAAGTGAACCACATGGGACGAGGTATCACCCAAAATGAGTTGCGCCAGAGAGGCTACTGGGTTGTTGGTGGATCGTCAGCAGTGTCAAATTGTATTTCCAAGTGTGTTACATGCAGAAAAATGCGCGGCCCCCCTGCAAATTCAGAAGATGGCCGATTTGCCTGTGGATCGAGTTGAACCTTCGGCCCCCTTCTCGTATTGTGCTGTAGATTTCTTTGGACCTTTCCCGATCAAGGAAAAGAGGAGTGAAGTTAAACGTTACGGAGTTATTTTTACCTGTATGGCCAGCAGAGGTGTTCACTTGGAGACAGCCAACTCGTTAAGTACCAGTTCCTTCATCAACGCACTTAGTCGCTTCCTCAACCGACGCGGTCCAGTCAGACAGCTCCGCTGTGATCAGGGTACAAACTTTGTAGGAGCGAAGAATGAGCTAAAAGCTGCCTTAGAAGAACTGGATCAGAACCGGGTGCAAGAGTACTTAGTGGAGAACGGATGTGATTGGATACCATTTCAGATGAATGTACCTCATGCCAGCCACATGGGTGGCACATGGGAAAGGTTAATCCGAACTGTTCGTAGTGCACTGGAGACGTTACTTCTGAGCGCTGGCACACAGTTGGACGACGAAGCGTTCAGAACCTTCATGACTGAAGCAGAGTGTATTGTTAATTCCAGACCCTTGTCTACGAACGACTTAAATGACCCAGAGGCACCAGAACCACTTACGCCCAGTCATTTACTTACCTTGAAAGCTAAAGTTGTACTTCCACCGCCTGGAAGGTTCCAGCGAGCAGATCTATATTCCCGCAAGTGGTGGCGCCGAGTACAATATCTCGCGAACGAATTTTGGCTTAGATGGCGCCGTGAGTATCTTCATAGCCTGCAGGCTCGTAACAAGTGGATGTATCCAAAGCGAAATCTATCAGTTGGAGATGTAATCGTATCCAAGGAAGACGAAGGACCACGTAACCAATGGCCACTCGCTAGAGTCGTAGAAGTCTACCCTAGCGAAGACGGATGTATCAGAAAAGTCAAAATTGTGAAAGCTGATGGAGAACTTGACAACCAAGGCAGACGTCGAAAGCCATCTACGTTCCTGGATAGACCAATCCACAAATTAGTCTTACTGGTACCCTCTGCAGATGAAGCGGATGTTGGTGATAGCAGCAGGGAGACCGAGGAATTCCCCAACGAGGAGCCAACTACTCAGTGAAGTCGCCCCGACAGGTGTAGAAGACACAAGTGACCGCCTTTATGAACATTTGTTTTGTTTAACTGTCTAGTATGGACATTAACTTAAGTAATTGTTAGGCAACAATTAGGGGCCATGTGACTGCAGCGCTGCGCAGTCAGCAGTATGTTGTAAAAGCTTAGCAGCCGCACCAGATTTTAGTAAGCGGCCGCCATGTTAGCCCTTTCTCGTGTTGTTCAAGTTTTTGGATAGTTATCGCCATCCATCGGACATTATACGGCCTAAACGGTAAGAACTGTTAAAAGAACATTTTACGGAAAATCCCAAGAGAGTATTTCACACGACATTTTGAAGTTTAGTACTTACGAATCACGTATTTAGCCTATCATGTATTTGTCATGTCAGATTGTTATCTCGGGACTCAGGATCCAAGAACTAAGGAGTAAAAAGAATGTGTTGTACCGAGGACCTGTGAATAAACTACGTTTGGGACGTTCGTGTTGATTGTTAGCAACTCCTCTTGTTGTATTTACTACGGGAGGCCAGCCACACCCCTCTACACTGTTATTATTTTGTGCTATGATATTTATCATTTAGCTAGTCAATTGCATCACAGTTCGTTAGTATTATCATTAATATTTTTATCTTTTCATATTTGTAAATAGTTGTTTAAAAAGCCCTCTTGGGAACTTCTATTAAAGATATGTATGTATGACTTAATATCTATAGGTTGCACGCGTAATGCATGTTTTCCACAAGCAAAAACTGTGCTTTTTTATTGCGATGGTGTGTTTATCGTTATTTTCTTTCAAACAATGTATAATAAAACAATTATTAGAATGGTATTTGCGATATCCAGAATAATCAAGGTTGAGTTAAGTGTTAATCAGCCTCGACCTTCGCCTCAGCTGATGAACAGTTACCTCGACCTTGATTATTCCGGCTATCACAAAAACATTCATCCAACATAGTATTGTTTAATAATATAATGATGATTACTTTGATTCACAACAGTTTGATTGCCATGTGATGATGAGAGATGTCAGAAAGGCAAGGTAGAACGTTGCGGGAGGATGTGAAAAAGAGTGCAAACAAAGTCTTTCAGAAATGGAAAAAGAAACCAAACAAGTCAGGTAAGACAACTTTTTTGGGAAGTCTGTCATAATTGCGATAAGTTAGGGCCTATATATAAATTGGCTGGCCCACGTCACAGGCTGCCTCCTTGGTGATTTATCCAGTCCAAATGTTGGCCTGCTTAGTTTTACTCTGCTGGCTTGGCTCATGTTTATAGGGGAAAGTAGTCTGGCAATGTGTGTCTTGAGCAACTGGGATCACAGCAAGCCGGGCCAAACAATTGCAAGGCATGAGCTGAGCTACAGCCTGGCTAACTGTCTGGGCTGGCTCACCTCTGCAGGCCCTTAAAAAGTCTGTCAGCTAATTATGCAAATCTATATTGAAGGTTGTGATTTTACGCATTTTTAGTTTTAATTTGTTTCATCTCATTCGGAGAACAATCTTTTTTGTTTGCAAAAACTGGAACAGGATTTCTGAAGATCTGTTGATTGTGCGAAAGGCTCCCAGCAAAAATTTTGAGTCAATTCGGTTCCATAAATGTCTGACGTGCCGTTCAGCTGAAGCATGTCGTCGAAAGAGTTATCTGAGTAATTCGGACAGCAGACATCGAATTACTTCATTTAGCGAAAACTGTTACTGGTATATCTTGGGAATATGTCAATAGCCATGGCAGAAGAAACCGCTGGAGAACTTTTCAAGGGGAGAAGTTTGCGAATTCTCAATACTGTATTAAAAAACTCAGTGAAAACTAGAACTAACAGCTGAATTTAATGTCACGACAACATTCGCAAATCTCCTTGAACTCATGGATTGTGAATCGAGATTTAATGATAACCACCTTGTGGATTTTTCGAGAATCTGCAAAACACTCCCCATATTAAATGTTTCAGGTTGCACTGGTATCACTGATTTCGGTGTCAAAAAAGCCTTCCTAAATTAAGTGTTATTTTCATCAACATTTCTAATGGTACACACTTTTTCATTGATAAACTGCATCATTGAAACCTGAAACAGTGCACTGTTAACAGTATTTTAGTGCACCAAGTACGCTTGCTATTAGTATTTAAGTGCACTAGTGCACTAAAAATAATACTAATAACAGTGCACCGAAAAAGTGCACTTTGGTGCACTTGTGAG
This sequence comes from Porites lobata, assembly GCA_942486035.1. NCBI lineage: Eukaryota > Metazoa > Cnidaria > Anthozoa > Scleractinia > Poritidae > Porites > Porites lobata. Next base: position 836,973 of record CALNXK010000142.1, on the reverse strand, counting down.
TGCACTGTATTACCTCTCGGGTTGGTCACCTTGGACATGCCGTTCAGGCAGACTAAAATTAATACACTTAATTTGAACAGTAAGGAAAAAATTAAGTAAATTATGGCTTATGGAAAAATATCCTTTGGTTATTGTGTAGCCTGTGTACAGACGTCCCCCCTCCTTCAAAAAAAATCCGGAGAAGAGTCTCTTCTCTTCATGCTGATAACATGTTCAGAATTTTCGTGCTAGAAAAAAATGGAAAACAAGTGTTTGTTTTATGTTCAAGTCATATTGAGTTAAAAAACGGACAAGGTTTGGCTATAAGTTTCTCCGAGCACAACATTTTATATTTCAGCGAATTAATGTAACGCTTGAGAGGTCAACACACAAACTGAATTTGCCTTATAATTTTGCAATTATGCAAATCCCTACCTCCATACTTTGCACTTAGGTTTAGTAAACATTACAATTATGCTAGTGCTGTAATTTCATAAAAATTGGTTGGAGCATTGACTCATATGATGCAAAAAGTATCCTGATTCAGTTGAACTTTGCGGTGTAAGCGAACAACATACACAGAGCCTGTTAAAGAGCAATAGTGTTTTTTTTCAGTCTGTACATCTGTATGTCAACGATGTTAACTTTTTGACTTGCATTCTTCGCATTTTCTTTCTTGCACTTCAATCAACTAACATTTAGAGAGAGTTTTTAAATTTTCTGTTCTTTTGCTCCATCTTTGAGTTTTAAACTCAGTACAAATTTTACAAGTGTTTATTGGCATGCATTTTTTACTATTCTCTATCAATATGAATTTTAATTATTAAATGAACATAATTTTGTTTTGAATATTAATTGATGAACAATTTTGCCATCAATATGAATAGGAAGCCAGTTCAAAGCTATTCAAAAATTAATGATGTCTGCGCCTACTCTGTACTATTGTATGTCGCATTTATTGTGCTGCCTACTGTATTTTCTATGGCATGGTATTACATGTAGATGATGTAATGCTTTCTTGTGGTATACATGTACTATGGAATATCCCATGTGTTACTTGTATTTTCTATATACACTCGCTTAAAGGTTTGTGAGTACAGTATACCAAGAAAATACAAACTTGGGTAATTCCGTGGTATACTGTACATGTACCACGAGACAGTGTTGCATAACTAGTATAAAGCTAATTGAACTTGTACTTTATAAAGCACCCAGTTTTTTTATTTTTTTTTATAAATATGTCCAAGTTTTAATTGAATTAATTTAATCTCAGCTTTAGGTTTTTTGTAGTGCCATTTATAATGTTCATGGAAATGCACTGATGAACATGTATGTCTTAATTCTTATTGGCTAATGAGATTTTGTACCAAAACAAATCATTTGGATGTATATAGCAGGGTATGTCCCCAACAACTGTTTGCATTTTAAAGCCGGTCTCAATTTCAATCGATCTTTGAATTATAATTATCATTAGCATTTTTGCTGCATCTTTTTTTTCATTTTTGAATTATACAGTTCATGTAAAGGCAAGTACTGCAGGAGCAGCTATCACCACGAGACCTGGTGCTGCTGGGCCTTCAGGTTTAATCAGCCAGACCCATCATGACCAAGGTACTACCATATTATATACACTGCATAACCAGCAGTAAAATGAAACACTGTTAAATGTGTTCATCTGAATCTTGAGGGAAATGAGGAGTCTCAAACAACGGTTTTCATGGACTACTATAATTATACATGTATAATCAGAGACCAGTTTGAGTGCGTGCTCTTGTCACTGTTTTCATGTGTTTTTTGTTGATATTTTCCCCCCTTACTGTAAGTTCCTGCGGGGTCCCTATTTTTCAGGAAAGGAGACCCTGTCCATGGGGCTTTTATTCATTAGTTTCTGTTTTTGGTCATTTGTATATTCATGACCGTAGTCATAATTAAATGGAACTATAACCCTGGGGTTACAGCACCGTGGTACTCACAAAAGTCAATAGATGCAACATTACTTGTGGTAGTATATCTGTAATGGTTGATCAAGTTGCTTGCACTTCATCAGGTATATTTTCAGCTTTCTGGTCTTTGAATCATACAGATTGAATTAAACCAATAAATTGTTATGAATATTTAATGAACGTGTCCAAATTAAATCAGCTTTAGTTTTTTTTTCTTATCGCCATTCTAGTTGGTTTTTTTCTAGTAACGGTATTATTATTTTGGCCGACTCAAGGCTGGCATTCGTTCAGGACCTGAGCAGGGAGGGGTGAGAGGTTTTATAGGTTTTTCAGAGTTCATGTTGTTGTTTGTTACGTTTGATATGATGCTTGGGAGGTATATTTGTTGGACAAGAAGCTGTAAGTTTGTTTGTCATTTACAAATGATGTGTTCGCTAACATCAACTGAGTTGCATAGTGCGTAAGGAAACGTAACTGGCATTCTGAAAAAAAAAAACATGCAGAAACGGCCGGTAACACAGCCCCGGACGGCTACAGCGGTGAAATGTCGCTCTCATAGGATTTGCGTTCTTTCACAATCCAATCTTTTCCGCGCCTTCCCCCCCTCCCCCCTACATAAATTTAGGCGAACTTTCCTGGAGTTGAATTACCAAAAACCATTTCCAAAGAAAAAAGGGAAAAATCGGCGTCGCTTGTTTACGTCCTCCATAGAAGGTGAAGTTGAGTATTTCGGCTCCGTCTACACATAATTATCTGGATATTTTTGAATCCGAAACTTTGTCTTTCCGGGTACGGCTTCCGTCCTCGCGTGTCCGTTGAATCCCTGCCTTTTTGAATCTGCTCTCCGGAGTGAAAGTTTTTGAATATGTTATGAATCTGCAGTAGTGTGAACGCTAAATCCGGATATTTTTTTTATTCGGTGATGTAACAAGATCGAGCCCAGTTCGTTACCATCAAAGGCAGAGAAAGATGAAAATTTCAAATTCGGTAGCGGGGACGACACCCAATTGAAAAATACAGCCAAATACACAAAATACGGTGCGGGGAAAGAATTGGCGATAACACATCGCGCGTCCATGATTTGAAAAGGGCTGGTAAAACACAGGCAAATCTTGGAAACTTTGCCTGCATCAAACATTAATTTTTGTTACATTTCTTTGCCACGGTGCGGTCACCACTGCACGACTTCAACTTCAAGGGAGTACATTTGTACTGAAGCGAGTTGGAATAATTGTAATAAGGATTAAAAGAGCGCAAATGCACTTTTTAAGCGACGTTTTCACCACTGTTGCCATTGTGGTGTCTTAAAATCCCTTTTGAGGAATTGACGCCTGGCGGGAAAATTACTACCGGTCATCGTCTTAGACCTTTCCGTAGTCCTTGCTAAAGGACTCATTACTTTCAAGTGCCTGCTCAGTGGCGAGCTAAAAGTCATGTAATTGACTACTGTACAGTGACTTGGAATAGTGGTGTTCTACTTTTGAGTACTGTCTATATTAACTGATCAGAAGAAGAATTAGGACTCTATGTAATGGTGATTCTTGTTGTTGGTTGTAGGCTCCTCTTCAGTTTCAAAGTCCACTCAAGAGAAAACCAATTATTCTCGTCTATGTCGCCTGCTGATCAGCATAGGCTCGTGAGTGCTAAGAGACACATTTGATAACATAATTCCCCCGGAGAATCTTCAAGAATACTTGAAACGTGACCCAGCGCACTCCAGACTACAGTTACTGCGAAAGAAAGGAGTCCTAACTTCAGTTCGTTGGAGTAAATTGTACCCTGCCACACCCACTGAAGTGTCATCTGCAAGCTTTGATATCGCCCTCTTGATTGTGCTTCTAAGGACAATCTGTAATCTGAGTCCTCCACCCGCTGGTTGGGACACACCTCCTCTTACAGCAGACACAAGTCGTGAATCAGACATTGCGCGGATTAAGTACTTCATGAACGCCGTGTCCAGACATGCCGCGGAAGGCGCTTTCACTGATCTTGAATTCAATAGCTACTGGCAGCAGATCCGTGACATACTAATGAGATTGGGTGGAGCTGATTATGGAGTTGTCATTGATGAAATGAAAGACCAGGACATTGAATTCCTTGATGGGGAACATTTCAGAGAACTTCTCAAGCAGTGGAAGAAGGTAGAAGATGACATCAAAGAGAAGCTGAATGAAATGGAAACTGAAGAAGCTTCTAAGGAGGAAGGTATGATTTACAGTAGACCTTTTGGAGCTCAGGGGTCTTTTCGGGATGCCATCCTTAACTACCAGAGATTGAAAAAAACCGTGGTGGATCTGCCAATTTTTTGGTCATAAACGGGGAAAGACTATGTATCAATGGGAAAAGGCGCTGGATCCAGGAATTTTTCCATACTATAAAAACCCTTTTAATTTTGCAGACATTCCAGCACCCATAAAGTCTTAGTTTTATGGTCAATGGTATAATCGTAACAACAATGTCCTTTTTTACCCTCGCCAGTATTTATGGCACTGATGCTGGTGGGGCTCAGCAAATACCTATCACAAATAATTCATTACGTTGCATCCCATAATTAAGTAGGCCATGGTGACGGACAAGCAGGACAAAACAGTGGAAGATCAGTTGATTCTGAAAAATTTGTAATTATAACGTGAAAGGTCTTGCGGCTTGTTTAAAAGTTATTTCCTTTGAGGTTTCTATTAAAGTATTAAAGAAAAACTTGTGGTAATGAAGCCGCTAAGTGAATTTAAGTGTTTCAAGTTAATAAACGTCGTGTAATGTTTTGTGGACTCTCCGTTGTAACATGCGGTATTTGAAGGTCTCCTGTTTTAATTCTTGACATGTCCATGCAGATCCCGGAGCGGCAAGTAGTGAAAGTATTACCATTGGATCTGGTGTTGCTGGTCCTTCGGGTTTAACCAAGCGGACTGATCATGACCAAGGTATGCAACTACTAACCCTATTAATGTGGCGACTACCCAACCGTGTTAACAAGGTGATAGCTTCTAATCGAAAAACATAACTTCAAGCCCCATTTACACGGCAGAAAATTTTTGGCGCGGCTTGGATGAAAGTGGTACGCGTACCAAAAAAATAGTACTAATTACTCATTTACACGTTCTTTTTTCTACCGTGCTAAACGATGTGGAATTATGATTTGGCACGGGTAAAAGGCTCAACATCTCGGCCAGCGTACTCGATTCTTGCCTAGTGCGCATGCTGCTTCCTCTGTAAAAATGTGGCGGACGAAAAGTTCATTAGAATTCCCACAGCCGCATGTAGTCTACGCACAAGGAACAAATGGGTGGTCATTGAATACTGGTGTGGTTATTGAATTATTGTGCGGTTATTGAACACACTGAACTAACGAAAAAGTCTTTACCACTTAGTTAATGCTACACATTTATATTAAAAAATTCTAACGTATTTGTGGCTATTTCCCCCGCAGCTGCCACGTTGTCCACGCTCATCAATGAACTAACGTGTGATCATTGAACTACTGTCGCGTTTATTGAACTTTTGGTTTATATTGAAGTAACGATAAAGCTCATCTGTACATGCTCTCCCACATTGGTGCTGACCAAAGGCACGAAGGCTCATCAGAGAAAAGTTAGCTCGGCACGGCTAATCGTTTACACTGCACACTTTATCCGAGCTGGGCTAGATTTTCAGGATCGCGTACCAGTTTTATCCGTGCTCGGACTACCTCTCAACATGGTCCGAGCACGGGTGAAATTTTGGTCCGGCACGGATGCGCCAAAGTCGTTTACACGATTAAATCTATCCGTGCCGAACCAATTTTTTTGGTACGCGTACTTTTTTCATCCGAGCCGTGCCAAAAATTTTCGGCCGTGTAAATGGGGCTTCAGTTAACTCTCTCTTAAACAGACAGTTTTTGGACCAGCACTATGTGTCCGCCCTAGGGAGATGCCCTTCTTACACTTTAACTAAAAGAAGTAAAAAAATGTAGGGATCAACTCTATAGGTGTCTGTTTTAGCAAGGTGTCCATATTAAAAGAGAGAATTGACTGTACTTAGCGTAATTATTATTATTATTATTTTCATTTTATTGGAAAGAATTTGGTTATAAAGTGTGGTCGTGCTTTGTATGGTTGTAAGGCGGGATTCCACTCGGTGCAAGCTGAGGTACACCTTTACCGAACATGGGAAAATGTGATTGTAAGTACGCGTTTTTGCTCCTTTTTTTCCAGCTTGGAATGTTTTCCCGTCTTTACAAAATTTACGAAATGATGCAGACCAGGGTAGCAACAAAACCAACCGTCCATCTGATCTGAGAACGATGGCTGCCAGCAAAGGATTTGCAGTTATAGACAACCAAGCAAATGGGAACTGTTTGTTCTATGCATTGTCAGAGCAACTGAGAAGTCTTAAAGGAATTCAAATCTCACACAAAGAGCTAAGAAAAACCTTGGTTCAGTTCCTCGTGGAGAACCCTAATCTGGTAGGTTGATGACTAGCCCAACTAAGGCAAAAATTATCGGCACGGGCCTTAAGTGCCTGCTTGGCGTATTCCTCCGTTAAGGAAGTGAGCGTACATTTATGACTGTCCGATAAGTAGTGCGTCAGCCCCAGCTTTATCTTTCGTTTATACACTTTTAGTAAAATCTAACTAGTGGTCTATTATCAATGCTGCGTTCTGATTGGTTGAGCTACTACTAGGCTATATGTTATAACCCACCAGTAGCGAAAAGCGCGGGCTTTTTGGTGGCAAAAAGGATTAAAGTCTAGCTTTAACCAGCTTAAGTTGTTTTGCCTCGATATTTTTGACCAACTAATTGGATTTTACTAAAACAATTATTCCTCTCGCCCTCATGGCCTCTGAGTAAATAGCCCATAAATAGAATAAATAGCCCTCATGGACTATTGAATGAGAGTCCATTTGGGCTTGAGGAATAATTGTTAAATATCACCCAACTTTGTATCGCGCCAATTTTAATCATTTCCCTTAACTCATTTCGACGTTTCTTTGCTCAACTAAATTGGATAAAAGGATTGAACTGAAGTAAGAACTGAAGTATTATGGGATCAATTCAATTAAGACTAGGCTCTCTCGATCTTTTTTTTTAATCACCCATGTCTTCGTGTTCGTCTGGAATACTTATGCTTTGGCAGTGAAAGTTGGCGTTTGATAGTAAACCAAAAGCAACCTGTCTTGGTGACGTCACACTAATGCGTCATGACTTGAAATAGTTGCCTTCTGTTGCTATCTAAAATTCCAGGGGATCCAAGTGAATTTTTTAATCGCCCTCGGCCCTTACAGTATCATTTCTCTCCGAAAACTGCTTTCAGAATTTGCAGAGAAGTAAAAATTCATTACATTTCAAATTCGCGTTCCTGCGGATCCTTGTGCCTCCCATTGAGGGATTGGTATTAAAGGCTACCCCCGGCAAACCAAGAACTTTTGAATAAACTTTCTTAATTAATAAAGAAACTTTCAAGGAAATTAAAATCACTCCATGTGTGTGCCGCTTAGTCAGATAAAAGTAAAATTTAGGAGTTTAATTGCGTTTGTTGTTGTTTTAGCACGATGGAACACCCCTGCTTAACTTTGTTTCTGAATACTCATCATGGCTTGAATACTTACAAAGTATGGCGAAAGACGGTACCTGGGGTGATCATTTGGTTCTATTTGCTGCAGCAAATTACTTCCAAACTCCCATCCGTATTATCAGCAGCCTTAACCGTGAAATAGGTGTCCAGCCAGATCATGCTGTTTGTGACACCAACCCCCTAGTCCTGGGACACATTCACGATTTACACTACGTTAGCCTTCAGCCCAGACGAGGTAAGACATTTTTTCCAATCACAAGCATGTTGGTATATTTGACTTGTGGGGAATGTGGTTTTGGAATTGTTATACACATCATCAGTATAGGTATGATCATGATGATGATGTTGATACCGTGAATGTCTCTCTGACAATGAAGTTAATTTTTTTTCTAAACAATAAGTTGTTCCTGCTTAATCTGAATATACTAGTTGTGTAAGATGCCCTTTCATCGGATATTGTAACCTTGTAAAAGTTAGTAAGCGGAAAACAACTGTTTGTTTTATGTGCAAGTCGTACTGAGTTAAAAAACGGACAAGGTTTGGCTATAAGTTTCTCAGAGCATAACATTTTATATTTCAGCGAATTAATGTAACGCTTGAGAGGTTAACTCTCTAACTGAATTCGCATTAAAATTTGGAATTATGCCATTCCTACCTCCATACATTGCACTTAGGTTTAGTAAACATTACAATTATGCTAGTGCTTTAATTTCATAAAAATTGGTTGAAGCGTTAACTCTTATGATGCAAAAAAGTACCCTGATTCAGTTGAACTTTGGGGTGTAAGCGAACACTGTACGTAGAGTCTGTCAAAGGGCAATAGTGATTTTTTTTTCAATCTGTACATCTGCATGTCAATGATGTTAACTTTTTGACTTGCATTCTTTGCATTTTCTTTCCTGAACTTCAATCAATTAACATTTTGGGGAGTTTTAGAATTTTCTGTTCTTTTGCTCTGTCTTTTAGTTTTAAACTCAGTACAAAGTTTACAAGTGTTTATTGACATGCATTTTTTACTATTCTGTATCAATATGAATTTTAATTATTAAATGAACATAATTTTGTTTTGAATATTAATTAATAATAAAAACATTAATAAAACATTGTCATCAATATGAATAGGAAGCCAGTTCAAAGCTATTCAAAATGATGTCCGCGCGTACTCTGTACTATTGTATGTCACTTTTATTGGGCTGCCTACTGTATTTTCTATGGCATGGTATTACATGTAAATGATGTAATGCTTTCTCGTGGTATACATGTACTATGAAATATCCCATGTGTTACTTGTATTTTCTATATACACTCGCTTAAAGGCTTGCGAGTACAGTATATTAAGAAAATACAAACTTGGATAATTCCGTGGTATACTGTACATGTACCATGAGAAAGCGTTGCATAACTAGTATAAAGCTAATTGAGCTTGTACTTTATAAAGCACCCAGTATTTTGATTTTTTTATAAATATGTCCAAATTTTAATTGAATCAATTTAATCTCAGCTTTAGGTTTTTTGTAGTGCCATGGAGAATTATAATGTTCATGGAAATGTTCATGTATGTCTTAATTCTTATTGGCTAATGAGATTAAGTACCAAAACAAATCATTTGGATGTATATAGCAGGGTATGTCCCCCAACAACTGTTTGCATTTTTAAGCCAGTCTCAATTTCAATCAATCTTTGAATTATAATTATCATTAGCATTTTTGCTGCATCTTTTTTTTTCATTTTTGAATTATACAGTTCATGTAGAGACTAGTACTGCAGGAGCAGCTATCACCACGAGACCTGGTGCTGCTGGGCCTTCAGGTTTAATCAGCCAGACCCATCATGACCAAGGTACTACGCTGCATAGCCAGCAGTAAAATGAACACTGTTAAATGTGTTCATCTGCTTGAGGGAATCTGTTCTTATGAGGAGTCTCAAACAACGGTTTTCATGGACTACTATATACATGTATAACCACAGATTAGTTTGATTGTGAGCTCTTGTCACTGTTTTCATGTGTTTTAATTGCGTTAACATTTTCCCCCCTTACTGTAAGTTCCTGTAGGATGGACCTATTTTTCAGGAATAGAGACCCTGGCCATGGGGCTTTCATTTATTAGTTTCTGTTCTTGGTCATTTGTATATTCATGACGGTAAGATCATGGAATACAACCCTGGTCATTGTTAGACCACTGTGGTACTCACAAGAGTCAACAGATGCAAGATTACTGGTGGTACTATACTTCCTGTAGTATATCTATAAAATGGTTGGTCAAGTTGCTTGCACTTCATTGGGGTTATTTTCAGATTTCTAGTATTAATTTGAATCATACAGGTTGAATTAAACCAAAAAATTGTTATGGTTATTTTTTTTATGAACTTGTCCAAATTAAATTAGAGTTAGTTTTTCGTTAATGCCATTTAAGCTGTTTTATTATTATTATTATTATTATTATTATTATTATTGTTTATTATTTTGGCTGGCTCAAGGCTTGTATTCCTTCAGGTCCTGAGCAGGGAGAGGTGAGAGGTGCAAGTGGTCTTTCATCTGTGGTCTCCCCAGATTCTTGTACAAGTGAGCAAGCTCATCATGACCAAGCTGGTAAGATGCATGTTGTTTGAAGTGATGAATAAACATGTATTTAAACATGTATTTTAGAGAAATGGTAGGAAATAATATAGAGGCTGAATACTTGCAGTTTCTGTAGATAAGCCTTGACGAGGCCATCGTGGAAATGACTTGTGGAAGACTGGGACTGGACACCAGCATTTTAGGGCAAATTAAAAAATAAACAATTAGCTTAGTTGATCAGTTAATGAAGTACTTATGGAAAGGATTGATAGATAATCGGCTGAAATTATCAGATAATAACATGAGAACGGCATTCTGGGGGAATTAAAGGGGCCATGTCATGAAATTATCAAAATTCTAACTGTCGGACCAGGCACCAAATTAAGTGAAAGATAGAAATAACCAATCAAACCGTTAAAATAAAGTTTAAAAACACATCAAATACAAAGAAGGCAGGGAAGGACATACTCGAAGAATATTGAAACGAATGACATGTGGTTTTTGAAACGTTTGATATAATGCTTGGGAGGTATTTGTTGCACAAGAATATAACGTATTCTACAGACTACTATCAACGTCTTACTTTAGAAAGCTGGTTTACTAACTTAGAACAAACGCCACTGAATCGGAGCCAACAGTTACCAGCGCCGTACAAACGACATGTTGACGAGATGAAGCAAAACTAACTACGAGAGAACGACTGGAGAACTGACAATTTGACTTACAATAGACGACTGATTAACTGTGACAATAGACTGATCGAAACGCACCAATTACTGATTACGAGTCTTCATAGCCAATAACATCACGGCTTAACTGACAGACGACCAATAACATCACGACGTAATTGACCAATCAGATCAAAGACAAGAGTATAATACCATCAACTGACGTGATACAGCTCACTTTGACTCTGAAGATGACTACCGCACAGGTTGTGGAAACGTCAGTCACTGTCAACAACAACAGTCCTATTCAGGACTACGTTCACCTGGACGATCAAACTCAACCTACTCTTGAAGAATCTGTACGTTTGTCATTTGCAAGAAATGTCTTCGCCTCGCTAACATCAACTGAGTTCCATATCGCGTAAGGGTTCGTAACTGGCATTATGAAAAAAAAAAAAAAGAAAAAGGAAACAAAGGAGGCAAAAACGGCCGGTGACACAGCCCCGGACGGCTACAGCGGTGAAAGTGTCACTCTTTAACAAAAAGTAAATTCCCGTTCTTTCACATTTCAGTCTTTTCCGACTCCCCCTCTTTGAGTTCCCAAGAACCATATCCAAAGAAAAAAGGGAAAAATCGTCGTCGCTTGTTTACGTCCTCCATAAAACGTAAAGTTGAGTATTTAGTTTCACGTCGTAGTCGTGCAATAACGACAAAGAAACGTGAAAAAAATGTGATGCACGTGCAAATGAAAGTTGTTGTTTTGCTTATTTAACCTAATAGCCCACGTTCGATTTATTAAAATTCCAACATGACTCCGAGGCTTTAGGGACAAAATTGCAAATCTTTCACGACTTCATTGTTTCGCAATTCCCAGAAGAGACTTGAGCAAAAAGAAAAACAAGCCAAATGTAGAAAAATGATCAGAAAGCCTCGGAGTCATGTTAGAATTTTGATATATCGAACGTGGGCTATTTCTAGCCGCACTACGCTTCCCGACTACGTAAAGGGTAATGGCGGATTGTAGTGTGAAGTACGTAAGTAGCCTTTTCACAGACCCTCTATTTTCTCACGCGTGTCTCTCTCGCGCGCCCCGTTCTTTCTTGCGCCCACTACTTTCAAGCACATACTACGCGGGCTAGCTAAAAGTTATGTTTTTAACTATTGTACAGTGACTTAGAATAGTGGTGATTTATTTTTGAGTACTGTCTATATTAACTAATTGTGCCGAATTTTCTTGTTCATTGTAGGCTCATCTTCAGTTTTAAAGTCCACTCAAGAGGAACTCAATTATTCTCGTTTATGTCGCCTGCTGATCAGCATAGGCTCGCGAGTGCTAAGAGATACATTCGATAGCATCATTCCACCGGAGAATCTTCGAGAATTGTTGAAACGTGACCCGGTGCACTCCAGACTACAGTTACTGCGAAAGGAAGGAGTCCTAACTTCAGTACATTGGAATAGGTTATACCCTGCCACACCCACTGAAGTGTCATCTGCAAGCTTTGATATCCCCCTCCTGATAGTGCTTCTAAGAACAATCTGTAATCTAAGTCCTCCACCCGCTGGCTGGGACACACCTCCTCTTACAGCAGACACGAGTAGTGAATCGGACATTGCGCGCATTAAGTACTTCGTGCACGTCGTGTCCACACATGCCGCGGAAGGCTCTGTGAGTGATGCTGTATTCAGTAGCTACTGGCGGCATATCCGTGACACACTGGTACGATTGGGAGCAGCTGGTTATGAAGATGTCATTGATGAAATGAAAGACCAGGACATTGAATTCCTCGATGAGGAACATTTCAGAGAACTTCTCAAGCAGTGGAAGAAGGTGGAAGACGACATCAAAGAGAAGCTGAATGAACTGGAAACAGTAGAAGCTTCTAAGGAGAAAGGTATTTACAGTAGATCTTTTGCAGCTTTGGGTCGTTATGGGATACAACCCTGCCAATTTGTAGGTTTTAAACACTTTTAATCAAACTACCATAAGTTCGCAGTATTTGATTAACAGGGACTTGATGTTATGGAAATATCGCCGGATGCAACAATTGTTTCCATACAAACCCTTATTTATAATTTGTTAGACGTTCCTGCACCTATAAAATGTTAGGTTTATGTGTCAGTAACCTCAAAATTACCTATCGAGGGAATACTCTCGTACACCGGCAAGCAGGGCAGAATAGTGTAGGATCAGTTGATCCTAAAAAGTTTGGAATTTTAAGCTGCGTGAAGGTCATGTAAGAAATGGTAAACGTGCAGCGTGCAACCATGCAGTTATGGATGCACGCCGGAGGTTGCTAAGCACGAAAGAAGCGTAAGAGTCGCACGAGGAGATAGCCGAGTGCGACTCTAGCTTCTTGAGTGCTTAGCAAACCTCCCGAGTGCATCCATAACTCCATGGTTGCACAGCTGCAACGTTTACCATTTCTTTTATAGCATAATCAAAAGAGAAAAACATTATTTTCCATTTGCCCTCGTTTGAGTCATCGGTCCGAGTGGTTGAGTCATCGGTCCGAGTTCATGTATGCTGCCATCTGCCCGTCCCTTTGAGTTTTTCTTTCGCTGAATCAACCATTCTCCATCTACAGGTACATTGCAAAACGTTTTTCGTTGTTATTCTGAATGGCATCTGTCTACTTGCTTTTAATTTTAGGGTAAAAACTTTGAGGGAAAACTATAGCTGCAACTATAAACACCAACTACTAAAGACTCTAAAAAATAAGCTAAAACTAAAGAAATGAAATAATTATCAAGCTTATTTATGTGACAATGTTTGAAATAAACGTAAAGTAGAAATGAGAAAATTTGACTGTAATTCCTTAAGAATAACAGGTAGCACTAATTTTAAAAAGAAATTAACCAGCTTTGTATCGAAATCTGTGTTGGGAAATCCAGCTATGAAAGTCAAACTTGCAACTGAAATTCGCCAACACACAGCCGGTGCTGAAGCTGCTGTTTTTCGGCCGTTCTCTGAACGACTGTTATGTGAGTGAATGAACACGGAGGAACCAAATAATACACAGAGAAGTTTTTTTCTGAAAAATGTATTTGAAAACCCAAATCACGGTTTCTGTACTCAAATGAAATTCGCTTATTCCAGCGTAATGTGCCCGTTTAAACTCAACTAAAATTTTCAATCGATGCGATGAAAACTTCACAACAAAGCTGTCTCGAATTTGAGCGTGTTTCCTCAAATATTTGCTTGAATTTAGCATCAGCTTGACCAAAAAGTCAATAACACGATGCTAACTGATAAATTTACATTTCAAACATACTTTCTATTCTATAAAAAAAAAACACACAAAATGTACCTTAAATCTTCGCTCGCTCGATTTTCCTTCAGCCGATTCTAGCCGCGAGGAAAACAGTGTCATCCAGGGCAAATTTGTCACTTCATCCTTTGTCTTTTTTCCTTCAAAACGACAGCTTATTATTTTCTTCGCCAAGATTTCCGTACAACCCCATACATTAATTATGCATACATTCATTGTTTAAAGAAAACAAGAGACAGAACAATACTAAGCCTTTGAGATTTCAAATGATCTTGTGGTAATTAAATCACTAAGTGTTTTTAAGTGTATTACGGTATTAAGTGTTCTGTAATGTTTTGTGGGGCCTCGATTGTGCCGTATTTCAAGGTCTCCTGATATGTGGTCGTGCATTGTATGGTTACTTCTGTTCGCTTCGTACAGTTGTCATCCAACCTTTATAGCTATTATGACATCCATTTAGTTTCTGTGGTAGCAAAACTCGCAGACGACCTGAAAACTTTATGCCAGCGGTTGCTGTAGAAGCTGCGATAATAGTTGTTTTTTTTTTAGATTGACCCCTTAGTTGTTTGTTTGTTTGTTTCTTTTTTTTTTTCAAAAGCAAGAGTCTTCCAGAGCGACTTTTTGTAACGGTTTAAAATTTCAACATAGTATTAGTTTGTTTTCATATTCTTGTCATTTCCAGCATTGGGTGTATTTCGAACTAACAATAGCCTGCTCCCCAGTTGGCTTGATTAGCTTAATTAATGGATAGAGCGTTGTGTCTATCGCAAAGGTCAGGGTTCGATTCCCGGTTAAGCCTGAATTTTTTAGGTTCTTTTTCAATCTCTTAAGTTGTCTATTTCACTGCGAGGATCATTCTCATTTTCATATTGTTTTCAGAGTTGTTTTAATAAACGTTAAATACTACAGTGGAAGCTACTGAAATTTACGCGAAAAGATGTTTTTACAGTTCATAACACTGGTTAATATAGCTGGAATGTGGAAGTACTTCAAAGGTTATCTCTTGTGGGCATAATTAAGTGTACCATAGAAGGTTGAAAACAAATTTTAATCCAATGAGAGGGAACTTGTCTTTGCTTTTCTTAAATGGAGGTGAATTCACCCCACCACCCACTCCGCCGTAAGTTCATAAAGAGTAAAACTGTTTGGCACGTGCATAGGTAGGAAATTCTCTTCAATGAGAAGTAGACAGTGAAGAATTTCACTCAGCGAGAACACATGCTCTTCGCGTTTTTCACCACGCTCATTTTTCCCCTTCTTAACCCACTTTTGAACGCTCGCCATGCCGGCGACAGTTTTGGAGCACGTGAAAACGTTTTTTAAGCTAAAGCTACCTTCGTTTTTTAATGTATCCAATAACTAATGGAGATAATTTAAAACAAACCAAATTAAATGGGGCTTTTATTGTTTACTAGGTCAACGTTTGCCATACCCAACCGATGTCGTAGAGAAGATCCGTCAGCTCTACAGAACACGTGAACAACGCCTTCTGCCTGTCCCTTGGTTGGACGAGTTTAGCTTTCATATCAATGATATTTTTACCAGATTAAAAATCTTGGGCAAAGAAAAAACCCAAGGAGTACTTACTGACGATATAACCAATATGACTGCTATCTTTAAGGCGCACGCAGAATGCCAAAGGCCGCGAACAGTCTTGATCGAAGGAGATCCTGGTATGGGAAAAACTACGTATTGTCAGAAGCTGGCTTATGATTGGGCAACTAAGCAGAACGATTGGGACCCGTGTTTTCCAGAGATTGAAGTGCTACTGCTTCTTAAATGTCACGAAATTAAATCTAACATCTGGAAAGCTATTGATTATCAAATTCTCCCTGAGGAAATGGACACCCAAGCTAAGGAATGCTTCTTTAAATTCATTCGTGAAAATCAGTCCAAGGTTCTTTTAGTTCTCGATGGACTAGACGAAGCGCCTATTCGTAAGCTCAAAATGTTCTCTAACCTCATTGAAAGTAAAGAACTCTCAGGTTGTTACATTGTTTTCACATCTCGTCATGAGGCTGGAAGGAATGCAAGGCGTTACTGTGACATTCTGTGGGAGATTGTAGGATTTACCCAAAAAGATGCAGAAAGCTTTATTTATAAATACTTTAAAAACGTCAACAAAGAGCATTTGGCCAGGAAGCTTGTAAAAACGCTATGGTCCCGGTCATTTGAGTCAGGACAACCTAACGATCTGCGCGATTTGACTAAAAATCCTTTAAACACTGCTTTACTTTGTGTTATCTGGGAGGATTTAAAGGGCGTGTTTCCAACGAGCAGAACTGAATTGTACATTGAGATTGTTCTTTTTGTTTTGAGAAGATATGAACAAAAGCAAGGACTACCGAGCGAGAATGAAGACCTCTTGTCCGTCTACAATAGACTTGATATATCTCGGAAGAATGGCGTTGGAGTCTCTTCAAAACGGAGAGTTGTGTTTTGAAGAAGATGAATCATGCCGTCGCTGTATCGTCTTATCCAAGATCGGATTCCTTTTACTTCAGCCTGCTGTCAGTAAGAGGAGAGTTCGGCGTACGCGTTACGCATTTCTTCATAAGAGCTTTCAAGAATTCTTTTCTGGATTCTTCCTTGCTTGCAGACTTATTAAAGGACAAATTAGCTGCGAGTCAGTAGTGACTGACCAAAGATATGAGAGTGAACTATATCAAGTATTTGTATTCTTGATTGGGATACTAGTGTCAAAAAGTAAGAAAACGGCAGAATCTCTCGTTAAAAGCGTGGCTGCAAATATCAATTTCACAAGTCATAGGTTAGACAAAGACGCATCTAAAGACCTTTCAAAACGTGTATTATTTTCTCTAAGTAGTTTATCGGAGCACGCAAGTTTACTTCAAGCCTTAGGAAGACACCTTAACTTTACTCAATTAAATTTGAGGGGGGACCAGATTGGCAAATCTGGTGCTGCGTCCCTTTCTCGGGCTTTTGCGGTCAACTCCTCTTTAACTAATTTGAATTTGAGAGAAAATGACATTGGTGATTC
>CALNXK010000142.1:812500-815000 GCA_942486035.1 Porites lobata | reverse complement strand
GGAAGGCGGAATGTACCTCCCACCTGATATTGTGAAAGGAAGGCATGTCTTCTTCGCAATTGATAATGTCGATTTCGCTGAGGACACTCCCGACGGGAAACGTACTCTGCACGGAACAGCTATGGCAATATACCAAACTACTGACCTAGATGACGAGCAGCCAGTATTAAGGTAAATTAAGTACTATTTTTGCGTAATAGTGGCGAATTCAAGTAAAGATATGTTTGCTACAACATGAAAATAACTCCTTCATTTTCTCTTTTAGGTTAGAAGAATCAACTAATTGCTCCCGCACAGTAAGAGAATTGCCCGATTCTTTTACAGCACTTCAGGAATGTCCAGCGCCTTCTCCGAAACCAATTGTCCCTTTGCATCCTAGATTTGGTCTTATGGAAGAGCACGAGATACCTATAATCGTCAGTCGCGATGAATTTGCCTGGCTTTTCTCACGTACCTTTAATGCAGGCCGAATCGAAAAAGACCAAGCTCGTGTTCCTGTGTGGTCTGGTTATAATTCATTAGTAAACAAAGCACTGCCTGTTACACGCGTTGGTGCACCCCCTTTGGTGGCACATCCTCCGCATGAATGGAACACTTTATTGACGGTTCTTATGCAGGCTCAAAATATCTCTACCATAGTTGTTGGCTCTGAAAGGAAGACTGTTATATCTCTTGACATGGGACTTTATCTTCCCGCTAAAAAGCTCCAGATGGCTCGAAATGACTTAAACCACCTCATTCTCCGTCCCGGTGAGTTGCACATTGTCATGGCCATGCTAAGGACAATCGGTGCGTACATTGACAGTAGTGGGATCGATATGTGTTGGATCGAAACAGAACTGTACGGCCCCTCCACTGTTAAGCAGATTCTCGATGGTAATCATGTTAAAAGAGGTGAAAAAGCACACATGATCACCTTACAGGCATTGTTTGCATTGTACCTAGATGAGTTTCTTAAAACTTTGCCAGAACTGCGCCAGTGTCTTGAGAATTTATCAAGAGAAGTTATTGAAGCATTCAAAGAGGGCGACAAAGAGAAAATAGAGAGAGCCCACCAGCGTTTCGTCGACGGCATCAGTTCCTCGAAAGTCATTGAAAAGATGTTAGAGTTCGACGCTGCAAACAACAGAAGTCCTTTGTTTGTAGTGATGCGACACTATATGTGTATGATAATGGAAATGTTTGCCTTTATCAGATCAGTTCGAAGCGGTAACTGGAAATTGCATCTGATCACACTGGAACAGTTCACAAAGTACTTCTTTGCCCACGACAGGCTCAATTATTCTCGCATGATTCCGCTATATCTTGCTGAGATGGCTTCCCTGGAAGCATCAGATCCCTCAATACACCAAGAGTTCATGAACGGAAACTGGGTTGTCAACAAGAGTAATAGAGTTTCTTTCTGTGCAGTTGGAGCAGACAACGCCTTGGAGCACCTAAACCGTTCCATGAAGGTGTCTGGAGGACCGGTTGGTATTACCAGTTCGGGAGTATGCCAGTTTTGGAAGAAGCGATGACGTCACGATTCCATTGTTCTGCTAAAAACACGCAAAAATAGGAAAAAATAATCGCAAGAAACAAGGGAGCTTTTTTCAAAGCCTGTTGCAGGTCTCCTCGTTCAATATCTGGGACTTCCGAGCTAGCAGTACCGATGAAGAAGCCTTCTCCTTGTTTTTTAAAGTCAAGGGAAGTTTCCTGCCACATTTCGGTAGTTAAAAGCGACAGTTTTCAAATGGCCTTCGCCGCCGCCGCCGCCATTTTGACGGGTATCGAATGTAAGTACATGAATTTATGTTTAGTTTTCAGTATCTTGCCGAATTTTTACGAAATCAAGACTAATTTTCCTCAAAACTACAACATGTAAAGTGTGTTCAGGCAAAGTTTCATCGATGGCAACAACCTAGTAAAAATGGCAACCACACATTGAAAATTGCCAACGGACAGGAAGGGTTACTAATATTGATGGTTATGCCTTAGTCTGTCTATGTAGTTTTAGTTATAATCGATCAGGTCTGTTTTTGGTTGTGTTCACCGGCAATGTATGCGACTGTCATCTAGAAATCACTTTATTGATCCAGATCATGTGTGTGGAATGAGCTTTAAATCGGTGTGAGTAGGTTCTTATATTGATTTCTTTTATTTTGATCAGGATGTCCGTCCAAAATGTACACAAACATCTGGAGATATTACAAACATGTTGTCGCGTTTGTGCCAAAAAGCTGGGAACAGGAACCTGGAAGACAAAATGCTAAATATCTTCAGAACGACATATTTGTGCTCTGAGGGCAAAATATTGCTTTAGGTTCGCCTTATGTTCCACTGTAATGAAAAATTTAATGTCCAAATTCAACCCTACCTCAATAAAATTAATCATGTTTTTTTTTTTGTTTCTTTGTAGTGTGGTCACAGGCTTACCCACCACAAAAGCCCCTCCTTTGACCCTTTCAAAAATGGGTAAGAGGGAAACAGGTTGGAGGGGGGCTTACATACCTTGTGAGTG
>CALNXK010000142.1:747500-805000 GCA_942486035.1 Porites lobata | reverse complement strand
ATACCCAGATTCAACACAGTCTCCTTTGGAAAGCACTCGCTCAGGTATATGGGCCCAAAGCTATAAAGCTCTGTTCCTAGTGACGTGAAAAAAGCTTCCACGTTGTCCTCCTTCAAGTATAACATCAGAAAAGTAGACCTTAGCATGCTATTAGATGACAATAACTGCTCTCTTTACATTTCTTAATTTTTTATTTCTTATTTTTTATAAGATAATGAATACATTTGTACATATTGTATATAGTTCTCTCGAATTTCTTATTTCCTTATACTGTACATAGTTTTTCTTAATTTCTTAATTCTTATATTCTTTTATTTTTTCATTTTTAATTAATTAATTGATTGATTTATTCTTTTTAAACTAATTTTAGTGCCCCCACTTAGTGGTTATACACCGCTATTACAGTTTTGACACTTTAATAAAGGCATCATCATCATCATCATCATCATCAAATGCTGGTGGACAAACAAAGCGAGCTAATGAGCGATCTTTTGTTTACCGTCCACCAGCATGGCGGCGATGAGATGACGTGAAAACCACCTATACGCTAAAAATGATGTTTACAATTAATGTTTACAGATAATATTTACAAATAACATTTACAGATAAAATTTAAAATCCTTATAAAATTTGAACGCATTTAGACATGAAGGCTTCAAGAGATTCTCAAATCACTGGTTGTACTTTTAGTTTTTATAACACGAGCGCTCGACGGACTTTGAAGAAGAAAATATCAGATAGAGGATCTACGAACTTGCCTGCGTCGCAGACGCTCCAAACCTTCTGTGGACGAGTGCTTGGGCCGGCTGCAACGCAGGCTACTGTGAACAGGATAACGGCTTGTTAACTAAAAAGGTAGGAGATTTATCATTTATGCATACATTCTAAATAAACAGATGGCAGCTCAAGCATTGTGCCAAGACTACGTAAACTATACGAGACATTCTTAAATCGAAAAATTCCACTAATATACAGTGCGCATTGTAAAGCATAATTAACGATTGAAATAGTCGACGTTCAATCTAAACATTGGATATCAACTATTATTATTATTATTATTAACAGAAATTTGTACCCCGCAGTTTCTATGAAAATATTTAACTGCGCCTCACATAAAAATTAAATAAAGATGGAAAATAAAACCTAAATTACAATGCTAAAATCCTAATTAAAAGCGTTACACAGATTTACCTTTATTTAAAAGGGTCTCATCTGACAGAATTCTGATAGTTTAATTGATAAATAATAGTTAGAGTTCTCCATTTTATTAGTCTCGACATTACAAATACCCAAAAAAGAGGAGTACAATATTCCAAATGCGCGGGAGCGCTTATAGAGACGTACTGTTGCATCCTTCGAATTAAATTTGCGTAGTCTGTTTTGTAAGCTGCTCTTCTAGGTGCGCTTTAATTGAAAATTAATTTGTTATCCAGAATCACCCGTAGGATCTTAAGTGTATTTTGCGTCTCTACGGTCCTATCATTAACATGAAGTTCATGTTCATAATATAGTGATGGCCCAATGGCAACTGCTCGCGTTTTTTGCTGCATTAATGTTTAAATAATTAGATTCAAACCAGCTTGATAGCACGCTAAGATCAGCTGCAAGACCATTGGAGAGGTATCCGAGGCATATTCAGTCGTATCCTCGCCATACAGCCTCAAAGACGTATTACACACAAAGTAATTGAAATCGTTCACATAGAAATTGAATAACAAAGAGTCAAACAAGGACCCCTGTGGTACACCGCCACTTATCGCTGTCCACAAGAGAGCTAGAGGAAAAACACCAACACCTTCTTCCTAAAAGATAAGCAGTCATAAGTTCTAAAGCATCATCTGTAAAACTGTACGCTTTTAAAACTGTACGCTTTTAATTTAACTCCCCAATCGTAAGTCCGCCGTGCAACACGAATTACTTTGCAGATAGCCAGATAGATATGGTGAGAGCCTCTAATAAAAGGCCTCGTACATTTGATAAAACATCACCTTCTCATACGACACCTTCTAAGCAGGAAAGAGAAACTATTAGCAGCGCAAAAAAACAAGTTTCGCTACCATTGATGCAATGGATGAGGAAAGCTGTGTTTGTGTCTAGATTGAGATGGACCTAGCCTGGCCAGGCTTTCAGAAATTACAGTGAGCTACCGCAGTGGGATCATTTAAAGCAAAATGTAAAATGAACAGTCAATTAGCATTTTGCATTTCCGTGCAAGCGGTGATTTGGAGAAAATTTGTCTTCCCATAGTAGGACATTCTTGGTGATTATCAATCACGTGACTGTAACTAAATTCTGTTGGCACTCAAATCTGTAGGCCATTTCTGACTTTCAAACTTCAAAACGGGGCTAAGTGGAAAACCAGAGTTTCATTAGCATGATAATTAAAAATCATTTTCATTGATAGTTATGCATTTAGCCTCGATTCGAAACATAAGCTTGAGGGAACTTAGAGATGGCCAATTAGCCAGTCTTCTCCACTATCCATCCCAGGACTATAGCTAACGATTGAAAAAAACAAACAGCACCAACAGAGAACTTGGACTGAACATGAAACTGGAAACATTGACTGAAAAAACGCCGTATCGGACTAGTTAAGCTTGTTTCTTATATCCTGTCCAAAAACACTATAAAAACAACCATAAACTGCCAAGAAACTTCTGTGATCGTTATCTGTCCTTGATTCCAAATTAAAGTTCCCAAAGATCGTTGAGGCAACCGCAAAAGGAACAATTTCAAACTTTCGGCTGTTACCTTTTTTTGTATCCCGCTACGTTTTCTTTTCATACTCACCTTGTTTTTTTCTCCTTTTTTTGGCAAGGACGAGGCTTTATTTCGGCGGCGGGGAAATTTTTCGTAAATCCCCCGAGGATTGAGAAATTATTTTAAAGAAAGTAATGATGGGCTATGGAACTAAATCTGCTTGAAGTTTTCTGGTCAAAGCTCCCTATAAAGTCAACAAGTGTTCGCTAGTCCTTAAGCGCCTTCAAGGAAACTGCCCCAGTTACATGTATGACCTTCTTAAATGCGATGCAGATTTACACACACGCAGTGGGCGGTACAGTGCCTTAAACCTCGTCTGCCCCAGATATAATCGCGAATCTGAGGGAGGGAGAACTTTTAGCGTGTCCGCGACCAGGCTCTGGAACTCTCTGCCTGTTAAAGCGAAACTTCTAGAACTTAGGGTTTTCTTTGTTTTTTTTGTTCGCGTCTACTTGCAATTAGTTGTAATTGTTTATAGTTTTCTTTTGTTATATTGTTTACTTTCTTTTTGGTGTCACCATCGTTGCGTAATGTTACGTAATCTGTCAAGTTTTTTGGTCTAAACTTAGTCTTGTCGGTCAGTGTTTTCTACAGTTTTTATCGGTCAAGAACAGCTCATTCCTTTTAACGTTAAGTCAAGAAACCTTTAAGGTAAATTTTAGTCATACGCCATTTGTACGCTTTTCCGTTTTCTTTGATGTATTTGTTATTTTGTACTGATTTGTACATTTTTCGTAATTTCGTATTCTTTGTATTTTTGGTTGTACAGTACCGTAGGAGTGTGATTTATAAAATAAAGCGGTTGGACACTAATACGCGTGACTTCGGTTACATAGTACTTAACGATCGACTTTGGTAAAAGTTGGCCGCTGTGGTTGGCGACAGATCAAAGGAGTTCCAAGTTGAAATTACCATTAACCCTATTCGGACTGGGTGGGGGGGGGCTTTTGGAACCCCCCCCCTCCGGCAAAATCGTGATAACTCCTACATCGAAAGAGCTATGACGTTCAAATTTTCTGATTTTTCTTAAAAATTAATCTAGGAACATTTTGGTATAATTATCATGTCCATGTGATTAATCATGTTGCCATGGCAACCAGTTTCTGACACATAGGTTTTGGAAAATTTAAAAAATGGTAATTTTTTTGTTTTAAGATCGCGTTTTTACACTTATAGTGCTTTTTGTTGTTAAAATGGTCTTTGCTTGGGACTAGTTTTTGAATTACATCAAAATGTTTCAACATCGAATATTTGGGGGGGAGGGGTGGGGTAAAATTTGTCACTTTTTTGCTTTGACAAATATGCTGCTCTATTTTCCAAATAACACTTCCAAAGTCATTTGTTTGGGTAATAAACATTAGTTTGATACTTCTTTTATACATTCTGAGCTTCTTCCCCTTTGAAAGTTGCTTTAAATTATAATTTTAACAAAAAGACGGAAATCCAAGATGGCGGATCCAAGATGGCGGACAACCATTTCAAATTTTAAATTTTTTTGCTTCCTATTGCTTTTTCTCGCTGTACAAGTGTTTCCTTGTTATTAGTTCATAAGAAAGGATAACAAAGAGATGACTTTACCAATATTATTGATATTTTACGTATCTAAGTGGAAAAATAATAAGAAGCATTGAAAAATCGGAATATGAGGTCACTGTGACGTCATCATTGGGCATGGCAAGTCAAAACTGGGTGTGGGGCTTCTTTGTACGGAGATGATCATTGTGTGTAACTTTCATGACCCTAGCATTATTGGTTCCAGAGATACAGAGGTGGGGTCCGAGGAGCCTCCCCCCCCCCCCAGTCACAGATTGACCAAAAAAGCCCAGTCTGAATAGGGTTAACGATGTCTTCGGTTGGTGAAAGAGACAGCTTGGGACGGACGATTATAGCCTACCGTGGACACATTACGCGGATTATAAATGAATTAGATCCGCTACTCTTGGAGCAAATTGCTTCTAAAGAAGTTGTTGAAAAGCACAGTTCGCTGGTGAGCATATTCGAGAAGCTTAAACGGGCTTGCGCGCAGTGGTATCATTTGTCTGGGGAGCAAGAGGATAGAGAGCGTATTACTCATGACTACGCCAAGGATGTTTATCGAATGCAGATGTTTGAAAACAAATACAAGGAATGGTTAAACGATGTTTACACCCCAATAAGTCGAGGAGTTTACGGTGAAGGAATTGCGAATATTTCTGGGTTTGATTTGAGCTCCAAAACGCCTGTTGTACGATTAGAGGGTGCCTTTCAAGGAACTCAGAATACAAATCCTTCAGTTTCCCGTGCGGGCGCGCGTAGTGATTTGTTGGAAACGAAAACATCTAATGCGACTCAAGATCATGCAAGTGGCGGCAATAAGACGCCAAGTCAATTACACCCAAGGAAAAAGAGTTCTAAAAGAGGGAGTCAGTTATCGGCACGGAATGTCAAGTGTAAAATGGCTCAGCTTAAAGTGAAAAGGCTTCTGGCTGAACAAGAGATAAAGGAAAGTGAAATTGCGTTACGACTACAAGAAGAAAACACGCGTTTGTCAGCCGAGAAGGAACGTTTGAACATTCGAAGCGAATTAATGTTAGCCAGGATTGACGCAGAACAGGCTGAGATTGAAGCCAAACTGGGGGAGCAGGTTGATTTTGACTCTGTTTTTTCTTCCGAAGGATCAGTTAGAGGTCACGAGAACGTGAGGAAATATTTGGAAGAATTGTCACTTTCCGCCGTTTCTGGTCAACCGGATGTTGAGAACATCAAACCGACACCAAACCGCACACTTTACCGGAAGTGAAAGCTGACATACCGGAAGCGAAGAATGTTACTGGAAATAGCACTGACGAAACAATGGTTAAATTTCAAAGGATTATGGAGCAACAGCAGATGTTTATCGATAAAGTTGTTACTGGACTTGAGAAGTTGGACACGCCAAAGCGGGAATTCTTGTACTTTGATGGCGATCCTTCAAGGTACCCCAGATTTATTAAGAATTTTGAGCTAAACGTGGAATCTTCGATTACAGATGACAATGTAAGGCTATCTTATCTGATCCAGTATTGCACTGGCAAAGCTAAGGAGGCAATTGAAAACTGTGTAATCCTGCCAGGGCCTGAAGGATACAAAGCTGCCCGTGAAATTCTTAAAAAGAATTTTGGACAACGTCATGTCATTATCCGCCCGTTCATCGATAAAGTTGTCAAAGGACCACAGCTGAAATCTTCTGATTGAGAGAAACTCTTACAGCTCGCAAGGGACATGCGAATCTGTTTGCTGAATTCTGCGGAATTATGCTATCAAGCCGATATAAACTCTTTGGACACTCTGAGGAAGATCGTTATGCGTCTTCCTGTGCACATGCAGGCAAAATGGGCGGATGAGTCGGGGAAGATTTTGGAAATGGGTTCTGAACCAACCTTCTCTCATTTGGCAGACTTTCTCGAAAAAAGGGCTCTGATAGCAAACACTGAGTTCGGGAAGTTAGTTGGATTCAAGCTTGGAGAGTCAAGAGTCACAAAACAACCAAGAAAAGCAGCTGATGGTGATGGTACTGTGCTTGCTTTGACTCAAGTTGAGAAGGATGTTAGTAACCAAGCCAATACAGCCAACAGCAAACGCTCAAATCAGAGGTCAGCAACGGATGGTCAAGTCAAATGCAAGTTTTGCGATGGAAGACATGAATTGGAGAAGTGTTTTAAGTTCCGGGACAAACGATATATTCAAAGGAAGGACTTTGTTAGGAAACAAAATCTGTGTGAAAATTGTTGAAGCCTAATCACATCGCTAGACGATGCAGGAGTCTTGATGCTTGCTTGCTGAGTGGCTGTAGAGAAAGACACCATTCCTTGCTGCACCCACCTAATTCATTGAGCGCTCCCATAGCTTCAAATGAGACTTCAAGAACGCGAGGTGATTCTGAAGATCCTGTTACCGGGCTAACAGCGACTCGTGAAGATCTGGCTGAAGCAAGTCCACACCACATCGAGGCCGGGGCGGATTATGCGACAAATGCCAGAAAAAACAGAATTAGTTTGAGGATTGTGCCCGTCCGAGTTTCTGCTAAAGGTGGACGAGAAGTGGAGACATATGCTTTCATTGATGATGGTTGTGACACCAGCTTGTGTCTACGACGCCTTCTGGATGAGTTAGGAGTAAGAGGTTCTCCAACGTCTTTTTCTTTAACTACCATTAATGCCGAGAGAACCAAACGGTCTGGAGAAGAAGTTAGTCTTACTGTGAGAGCATTGTCGTCAGATGAATGCATACAACTAGATCGTGTGTGGACTGTTGACAAGTTACCTGTCTCAAAGAAAAGCATACCCAGCACCGAAGATATCCGCGATTGGCCGCATCTGCAGGGTATAAGTATACCTAAGCTCGATAAAGAGGTATCCATCTTAATCGGCAATGATGTTCCCGAGGCGCACTGGGTCTTTGAAGAGCGCCGTGGTCGCCGTAAACAGCCTTGCGCTGCACGGACATTACTTGGTTGGACACTTATCGGACCAGTTGGCGGTTCAAGCAACCCTGAAGCGACCGTCAGTTTCTTAAGTGGAGGTCAAGAAACGCTGTCAGCACAAATTGAGCGAATGTACAACGCGGAGTTCGGCGAATCGTCTGCGTCATCTAAAGAAATGATGTCGATTGAAGATAGAAGAGCCCTGGTAATAATGGAACGAACCGTTCAGATGGTCGATGGCCATTATCAGCTCTCCCTTCCTTGGAAGTATGATAATCCGTGCCTACCGAATAATAGACCTATGGCCGAAAAAAGACTAAATCTTCTGAAAAGACGTTTGGAAAAGAACAAAGATCTCCAAGAGAAGTACAAGGAAGCTGTTGAAGATTACAATGCACAAGGTCACGCGAGGAAAGTATCTCTACATCAAGTGCCACGTTCTGTCTGGTATCTTCCCCACCATCCTGTGATACACCCGCAGAAACCTGAGAAGACCAGAGTTGTGTTCGATTGCGCCGCTAAATTTCGCAATACGTCACTCAACGAACAGCTGCTTCAAGGGCCAGATTTAACCAATAATCTCGTCGGAGTACTACTTCGTTTTCGTCAAGAGCAAATAGGTCTTACGGCCGACATAGAGAAGATGTTCCATCAAGTGAGAGTGTCTCCTCAAGACACTTGTGCTCTGTCATTTTTGTGGTGGCCTGGCGGCGATCTTTCTAAAGAAGCAGAAGACCATGAGATGCTTGTTCACCTCTTTGGAGCTAAATCATCTCCTAGCTGTGCAAGTTTTGCATTAAAGAAAACCGCAGAAGACAACAAAACGGACTTCGATGTGGAAACCATCGATACGGTTAATAGGAACTTCTACGTTGATGACTGTGTTAAATCGGTCGCAACAGCTGAAGAGGCGGTACGATTAGTTGAGCAGCTGCCAGAATTGTTGAGTAGGGGAGGCTTCCGCTTAACAAAGTGGATCAGTAATCGTCGAGAAATCTTGTCCTCAGTAGCTAAGGAAGACCTAGCACCGTCAGTGAAGAACCTTAACCTAGACTTAGAAGATTTACCGTTAGATCGCGCCCTTGGTATGCAATGGGACACGGAAGAAGACACCTTTGGGTTTAGGACCATTCCGAATATTACAGCCAACACAAGGAGAGAGATTCTTTCTGTCACCTCATCTCTATATGATCCTCTTGGCCTAGCTGCTCCAGTTATACTTCCAGCTAAGCGACTGCTTCAATAGTTATGCAAAGACGAGCTTGGTTGGGATGACATAGTCCAAGAAGACGACCTTCTGCAGTGGCAAGATTGGACAAGGGGCATCATTGGTCTTACCGAAGTAGCCATACCACGTTGTGTGAAACCGAGAGATTTTGGCGAGCTCAGTTCCGTCCAGCTGCATCATTTCTCAGATGCCTCGGAAGAGGGATATGGGGCTGTCACATACCTGCGCTTAACTGATGCACTTGGTAATATCGCCTGTAGCATCTTACTGGGAAAGGCAAGAGTTGCTCCACTGAAGACTGTGTCAGTACCACGACTGGAGTTAACGGCTGCCACAGTCGCTGTAAAGCTTCACAAGCAGATCAAGGAAGAA
Source organism: Porites lobata (assembly GCA_942486035.1). Classification (NCBI taxonomy): domain Eukaryota; kingdom Metazoa; phylum Cnidaria; class Anthozoa; order Scleractinia; family Poritidae; genus Porites; species Porites lobata. The sequence goes on along the minus strand of CALNXK010000142.1, from coordinate 796,199 downwards.
CTCCGTTTGCCTATACATGAAGTGACGTTTTGGAGTGACTCTACTATTGTCTTGCAGTACATCAACAACAGTCACACAAGATTCCAGACATTCGTCTTCAACCGGCTGGCAACGATCCACGATATCTCTACCCCGCCTCAGTGGCGTCATGTTAGCTCTGATCTGAACCCAGCAGATTACGCGTCTCGTGGGTTTAATTCTCATGAACGTACTAAACTGAAGATTTGGCTCGAGGGACCAAGATTTTTGTTGAAGGACGAAAGCCAGTGGCCAAATCAGCCAACCCAGCTTCCTGAGATTGATGAAAATGACCAGAACGTCAAAAGATCGAAGAAAGTCCAGACGCATGCTGTTATGCAAGATCAAGGGTTTGACTCGTTGGTTTATCACTACTCTTCGTGGTATGGTTTGAAAAAGGCTCTAGCTTGGCTGAGCCGCTTCAAGAATTTTTTGCTGTATCGCACAGGGAAGATTGCAAAAGAAGACGTCAAAAGAGGAGAATTATCCGTCCGCAAAATCCAAAACGCTGAAGTGGAGGTCATTAAGTACATGCAAAGGCTGTTCTTTCCGAGGGAGTTGAATGCACTGATGACTGAAGCTCAGAAACGCCGTAGTATCTCTAGAGTGTCGGGGAAAAGCCTTAGTGACGGTTCGTACTGCGCAAACTCAATCCAATAGCTGTTAATGGGTTAATCAGAGTTGGTGGTCGTCTTAATAATGCAGAGGCTATCGATTGTTTCATGAAGCATCCAATAGTTCTACCAACCAAGCATCACGTAACTGACATGATTATTCGCCATTATCATCAGATAGGCCATGTAGGATCAAGTCAAGTTCTTGCTGCAATTAGAAGGAAATTTTGGATTTTGAAAGGTGGTTCAGCCGTCAGACGAGTGGTCAGCAAGTGCATCAAGTATAGAAGATGGAACTCAAAGCCGGAAGCACAAATTATGGCTCCGCTACCTATGGCTCGCGTCACGCCAGGAGATGCATCGTTCACCACAGTTGGAATTGACTACTTCGGACCAATGCCAGTCAAGTTGAAGAGAAGTCGAGTTAAACGATATGGGTGCATTTTCACCTGCCTAACAATGCGAGCAGTGCATATTGAGGTCTCTCAAGATTTGACGACTGACTCGTTTCTGATGGCGTTTTCAAGATTTGTCAGTAGGCGCGGTGCACCAACAGAAGTTTACAGCGATAATGGTACCAACTTTAAACGAGCAGAATGTGAGTTGAAGAAAGCTCTTAAAATGTGGAATCAATCACGCATCACAGAGAGTTTACGCAAGCGCGGTATTCAATGGTACTTCAACCCCCCACAAGCAAGTCACCAAGGAGGGGTCTAGGAGAGAATGATTCGCTCTGTTCGCAAGATACTGCGCGCTCTCCTGGGAAACCAAATAGTCAATGAAGAGATCCTTCTCACCGTTATGGCCGAGGTAGAGAAAATCCTGAACGACAAGGATTAAGCGAAGATCCAAGTGACTTGGAACCATTAACGCCGAATCATCTTTTGTTGTCTCACCGTAATGCATGTGTTGCCCCTGGTAACTTCTCCACTGCGTCCACAGATAAGTACAAAAAATGCTGGAGACAAGCATAATACCTGAGTAACATCTTTTGGAGAAGATGGGTAGATGAATACTTGTTATCTCTTCAAGAAAGGCAGAAGTGGATTCGCCCGCGCTGGAATGTAGCTGTTGGAGATTTGGTTCTCATAGCTGATGAGCACAGTCCGCGTGGATAGTGGCCAATGGGTGTTGTTGAAGAAGTTACACCAGATCGCTATGGTGCAGTGCGACAAGCTACAGTTAGAACCGCCAGAGCAATTTTGAAGCGAGATATTAGAAAGATGTGCTTGCTGCTGGAAGCTGCCGATAATTAATCCCAGCTGTAAGGACAGACAGACCTCTTCGAGGTTTTGGACAAAAAGGAGCCAGTTTCTGGAAAGGAAGTTCCCTGATTGCAGTGATCACTTAGCTCATAAATACGAGGCGAACTGTGTAAAGCAATTAAGATGTTAATTGTAGATAAGGTTTTTGTACTGGTTTCGCTTAGTTTTCTTAAGAAAGGTAAGGCTTGAATGCCCGTCTGCCTTTCGAGGCCGGTGTGTTAAAGCGAAACTTCTAGAACTTAGGGTTTTCTTTCTTTTTTTGGTTCGCGTCTACTTGCAATTAGTTGTAATTGTTTATAGTTTTCTTTTGTTATATTGTTTACTTTCTTTTTGGTGTCACCATCGTTGCGTAATGTTACGTAATCTGTCAAGTTTTTTGGTCTAAACTTAGTCTTGTCGGTCAGTGTTTTTTACAGTTTTTATCGGTCAAGAACAGCTCATTCCTTTTAACATTAAGTCAAGAAACCGTTAAGGTAAATTTTAGTCATACGCCATTTGTACGCTTTTCCGTTTTCTTTGATGTATTTGTTATTTTGTACTGATTTGTACATTTTTCGTAATTTCGTATTCTTTGTATTTTTGGTTGTACAGTACCGTAGGAGTGTGATTTATAAAATAAAGCGGTTGGACACTAATACGCGTGACTTCGGTTACACTGCCCATTGACCTTAAGAAAGGAACATGTGTAACCTCATTTAGAAAGGTTATTTATAGTCATTTTTTAACGAGATACAATGACGTTGATCATTTTAGCTTAAGTGAAACTTAATTTTATTTCTTAGTTTTATGCTAATCCGGCATTTCACAACCTTCCTTTCGCTTGACCCATCCTAGCTGTATTCTTATTGTGATTATAGTTTGTAGATGTTCATTGTAAGGATATTTTATAATTGTAATATAGTTTTTTACTCTTTTTAGTATAACCATACATATATTTATAGTTCTTTTTCGTTAACGATATGTATTTTGTCACTTATTTTTCGTTTTACAATTTTAGTTTGAGGGCCACTAGTTATTCAGTTGAAGTACTGTCCCGTGTTACCCTCGGTAAATAAAGTTGATGATGATGATGATTATTATTATATTTTAGGAGCATTGTTGTCAGGCCTGCTTGACTGAATCATGTCCATTCGATCGGTTTTAATATGGTTTGATAAGCTTTCGAGATATAGAGAATACTTCATGGAAAGTGCTGGCGTACGGTGTTTACACACGAGTTGTTGACGTATCAGAAATCGAACGAGTGAGCGCAGCAAACGAGTGAGATTTCTGATACAAAAACAACGAGTGGGTAATTATCGTACGAAGCACTTTACATGTGGTATTGTGTTTATTGTATACATACTGAGACATTCATCATTTTGGTGGCCTTTTTATTTTAAATCTTTCCAACATGCTTAAATTTGCCGCTACACACCACGAAATAACAATGAAAACGAAGTATCAGCTTTTTAGTAGAAACGTTTCTTAAAAACATAAATGACGGTAAGGATATGAGGTAATCCATGAACTACAAGTAATCTTAACTGTTTGTTCTGAATGTACAATTGAAAATGAGTGAATTTAAGTAAAATGGCCGGTTTCAATAAAGTAGCTCCGACAAAAAGCACAACATAAGCTTACGTCTTGTTCTGATTTTCCCCTTCCGCCCACGGTTGTTTCGTCGGCTCTCCACAGTTTTCTTTATCGACAGTGAAACAAACGAAACTATTCCACTCCATTTTTGAAATGTTTTTCACTTTTTTAACGAGAAAAAACTCTTTGAGAAAAACTTTTCTCCTCGAATGTGTGCGAAGCGGCGCTCAGCAAGCTGCAAGAAAAGGCGAAAATTTTGGCGCGAAAGTCACACACCTCTGTGGCTTCTGATTGTACGTGTCATTTTTCTCACGTGTGAAAAAACATCGTTCGCGACTCTGATTGGACGTATCATTTTTTTCACTGTGAAAACCATAGTTCACTCCTCTGATTGGGTAGAAATCATTTGCGTATCAAAATTTACAACACAACCTTTTGGTGAGTATTTCTCAGTATGTATATGATAAACACAATACCACATGTAAAGTGCTTCGTACGGTATTTACCCACTTGTTTTTGTTCATCATGATAGCGAGCGTTAGACTACACAAAATGAAAAGGAATAAATAACAATTATTCACCGAAGTGGAGGTGGCCAGTATTGGATATTTACCGAGGCCGCGAAGCGGCGAGGTAAATAACCACTATTGTTATGTTCCTAGACTTTCACTCAACTAAACAGGGACTGCCATTGGTTGATTCTTGGTCACGTGGCCTTGACTAAAATCAAATGTATCCCGATCGTGATACATTAAACAATGTATCCCGCTCGGGATACATTGCAGCACGTGATCAAAGCATGGTGGAAAGTGGTGTGACAGAAGGCGGGAAAAACACGGCCAGGTCCAGCCAGTTTTCTTTTTCGTGAATGAACACAACAACACAAAAACGAAGCCTCAAGCTAAAAAGCAACGATTTTTAAAGTTATCCCAGAAGTTCCCAGAAGAAAAACAGCAGCTAGTGGAGGAAAAAGATGCAGATAATATGAGGAAAGTACTTTTGTTTGTAAATCATTCATTCAGTGGTTTTGAGAATTAAATTTGTGTTGTTATGAGTACCGAGTCGACTGTTTTGGTTCGCTCCGGTTATTCTTTTGTTGCTGTTGAAGTGAAAGTCTAGAAATATAACAAAACACTTAATGCCATGTCCCTCGGGAAACCAGTTAGTTTTGTTTTCCCTCGAGTCCTGATGTCAGGACTCCTGGGAAAACAAAACTAACTGTTTCCCTCGGGATCTGACAGTAAGTGTATACTAGCCACCGACACTGAGGTGAATAATTGTTTTAGTATATACTAAAGCTGTGAGATACTTGAGCACAAAAATGATGATTTTTAACTCATTTACTGTTGCCAACGATTACAATTTTGGCGCGCGATGACCGAACGGCCGCGGTCGTCGCTTTTTCTTAGCGACAAATAAAACTTTTGAAGGCGTTTGTTTAGCTGTTGCGGGGAAGTTTCTTCAAAAGGAGTTGTGAATTCTTTTTGTATTTAAAATAATTCTGTAAAAAAGATTATTAAATTTAGTTTTAAGCTTATTTATAAACAAGTCAACTAAACAAAGTAACGCAAGACTTAATCTTAATTTGCATTTGTAAACAAAAAACTTTTTCACCGGTTTTATAAATTCAAGTAAAAAAGACAAAAAGCTTTACCTGTTAAAACTTCCAAACCGAACTTCGTCACATTCTTCATGTATTTCGGAAATAGCTTGCTTGATTAGTTGTGAAATTTCTTAGTTTGTTACGGCAGCAAACCGGGAAGGCATTTTGCTCGCAACCTACGCGAGTTTGGCGTCGCTCGCTTGGAGGAACTGGAGGTCAATCAGTGAATAGTGCAGGATATTCACTGATTGAGTAGCCAATCAGAGTGCGCGAAAAACACTATCCACTGTTTTAGTATACAGCTATTTCGAGAAAGGTTGTCGGAAAAAGAGCACGCGACAATGCCGAAAGGCATTGTGGGTAGTACTGAGTTCACAGTTCGTCAACGACATTTGAAAGAATGGCACAAGAGGCCATGGACGTATGTTTGTGAGTGCTAAAGGAAAGCAACAAAAGTATTTTCAGCAGCTACAATGTCAGGAACAGTGTATTGATTGTATCCCATATTACCCTTCGGGATTGTGGCGTGCACAATTTTTCCGACAACCTTTCTCGAAATAGCTGTATACTAAACACGTTTAGTATATACACACTCAGTGATCTTGGTGATTTAAGCAATCTGATTGGTTGGCTATCTCGGACTATTCAACAATATTCACCTCCTAGCGAGTGGATAATGTGTGAGTGCGGATTTTTTCCCATTTTCTTAGAGAAAGATCTTTTAAAAGTCGACAAAATCCTAGGGTTGACTTTTTTTCAGGCAAGAAAAGACTTCGAAGGATTCAAAACGGCGTTTTTCCATTTACTGTTGTTGAATTTTGTGGTCGATCGATTGTTTACCACTCCCGTTTATTCGCCTAGAAGAGGCCGTTTCGTGAACTCAGCGTTTCCTAACAAGAAAAATTCGGCCCAAAATCGAAGTTTATTTATGACAAACAAATTTGAAAGCAAATGTTTGCAGAAATTCTACGTTTCAAGTAAACACGAGAAAGAATGCTACGTGAAGACGACGTCTTACCTCGAGGAACCGAATCGCCATTTTTGTCAGCACTTCATGCGAAGAACGACACAACAAACCTTTTCGGCTATAAACTTGGCAAGTCAAACAGAAAACAACAAAGCTCTTCTTTTCTTCTCAGGTAAGGAAACAATTCAAACTTTCAGCAGTTCCATTTAAGTCATTACGCTGTTGTTTGCGAAGTGATAAGCTTGTGAATTGCCATGTTTGAAAATTCTACAAAGTTTTTTTTTTGAACTCTCGCGTGTCTAGCTGACCTGATCTGTCAATCAAATCGTACTTTTGAATAGTTTCCTCTCTGATTTTGTTGAGATCACTTCGTGTGTATATACTAAAACAATTATTCTTTTCAATCTCGGTGAATACTGGCTTTAGGAATACTTACCTCGCCACTTCGTGGCTCGGTAAATATTTTGCCACTATTCACCTCGATATCAAAGAATAATTGTTAATTATTCACTTTCTTTGTTTGTGTCCTCCAAGACTCGCCATCATCACGTTGAATTTTAATATACCGAGAGTTGTCTATTAAAAGAGCTCTTTCCTCATGCCAGCTCATCTCTCAAATTAGGTGTCACAGGTGTCAGTAAAACTTCGAAAAACTGATGACGGCACTAGTTGTCCAATTGAAGTATGTGGATCCGCACTGGGCGTTTATACGGGCGGTTCACGAATCGTGTAATTAGAAATGCTAAATTTGACTGTTTTACGATCCAGGTTGGATTTCTCTAGAAAACTGAAAACTTCGCGGCTTTATTTCTTGTCTGCAGGATGCGTGAAAACTGCGCGACTAATAGGCCTTTCCCGATTGCGCTGAGCACCTTTTGAGCACTTTTTTGAGTTTGGAGCACTATTTTGCATTTTGAGCACCCTTAAGCACTTTTCGCCCTTTGGGCAACATTTGAGCAATATTTCACAATTCGAGCAAATTTCGAGCAACATATATATGTCTTCTAAAACATTTTAAAGCAAAAACTGTGTCGCTCGCAACGAGCATCGTGTTCCAGGTCATAAATTTGAATAACTAATGAAGTTGTCAAGAATAAAAGACCGTTGTCATGGAAAGGCACGTGGACTTATCCTCACTGAGCGTGAGAACAGAAGTTTCTGATTGGCTCATGCGTGTGTCATCTCAAATTTCTAAATCATCTGATGCTAGCACTGCTGAATTTATTTACAATTCGTAACCGGCTTTAGCTTTTTAAGAATATTATTGTTCTATATTCTATCAACCTTTCGTAACAACCTGTCGAATAACACTACTTAAATAGATTGTTAATTACTTCAGTAAAAATTGACATATTTACGAAAAGCTTAGAGGTAACTGTTCACAACTTTTAGCACTCTTTGAGCACTATTTTGAGATTTTGAGCACTTTTGAGCACTCTTTAGCCATTTTTGTCAGCACTTTTTTAGGATTTTACGAGCGCAATCGGGAAAGGCCTAGCGACTAAGCAGGAATCGCGTGATATTGCTCGCGGTGTGGCATGGGTAATTGTCTTCCATATTGGAAAACGAGAAGACCCTGGGGACGAGGTTGCAGTAAACGCTTCCGCTTTTTCCGCGACAGTGTCAGAGGAGTAAAATTGATGTTACTGTCTCTGATTGCTCTGGGGTCTTCGTTGTTGGTTCTTAGGTCTTACGTCTTCGTTTTCTACCCACCCTTGATGTTGCCTTGATTTAACTCCAGTTTACCATGTAGAGCGGACGAAAGCTTCTGGTGAGTTTAATTGTTCTATTATACTGCTCATGATTTCTGCAGACCTTGAATTTGAATGTACTGGTGGTGAATTCGTACGTCAGTGCATGAAGTCCAGTGCCATTATGTTAGGCAATTCTATAGCTAATGAACATTGTAAATCTTGTCGTTACTAGTTAGAGTAAGATTCAGATACTGGTTTTGACCCTGTATGCGGGCTGTACGGAAATCGTACGTACTCTGCTGGTTGGTAAATCATGAAAGTATTTGGGGTATTAAAAAGAGGTAGTAAAAAATTATGTTGCGGCTCAATTTTATCCCCCGGGTTGGGGGCGGGGGTACTTGGCTTAATTTCTGCTGGGTATGTGCAGCTGGCCTCTCAGAGCCCCTACCCCATTATATTTTTTTCTGTGGCCAATGATAGACCTTATCTTAGTCACGTTTGGGCAAATTATGTAATTTTTGAGATCCCAACTTAGTCACTTTCTAATTATGTATCTACCTTATATTGAATGAAGAACACTTTACTTTTCACCTACAGTACAAACATTCTGTTACTGTTTGCTAACTGTAAATATATGAAGAACTGTCTTACCCCAAAAGTCAGAGAATGTGTGATTCCATTGTAGTAACTCTACTGAAAACGCGACCCCATTATGGTCAATCCACTGTGAAAAGGTGACCCCATCCAGCAGCACATCTCCATTAGCCTCTTATAAGGAAGTACACCTTCCCCCGGTTTTATCCTTGGCTTTAAATTTTACATTTATTTGTTTTTTTATGATGATAAGACTGAAACAAAAGGAACTGAAATGTACACCAAGGATAAAATTGAACCACAACATTAAAATGTCCACAATTTTTTCACTTTACTTTACCTTGGTTTTATGGTACATAAATGGTTGAAGGGTTAATGGTTCCGTCAATTCCAAGCCCGCTCATCTATACCCCCCCACCCCAGGCATTTGTCACACATTTGTCTTTTTATATATACAGCTATTTAGAGAAAGGTTGTCGGAAAAAGTGCACATGACAATCCCGAAAGGCATTGTGGATGGTTTTTAGTTCTCTGTGCTTCAAAGAAATGTGAAAAAATTGGCACGAAAGGCCATGGAAATGTGTTTGCAAGTGCTAAAGGAAAGCGACAAAAGTACGTTCGACAGCTACAGTCGTCAGGAACAGTGTATTGATCATAAAATTATCCCATATTACCTTTCGGGATTGTCGAGTACACATTTTTTTCGACAAACCTTTCTCGAAATAGCTGACAGTATATAGTGTTACAAATGCTGGACTCAGGGCTTTTAAAATATATATATATATATATATATATATATATATATACATTGCAATTTTTTTAATTTTTGGCAAGCCATACAAATTTGACCTGCCATTAACTTATATTTTCTGCCTGCCACCTACTGCCATTTTTGCTATTGCAGATGAAATCAGATTATGGTTTGGTTTTCAGTAGCAATACATTTATTTGTTGGCTGATGAGACAATGAAGAAGTCCTTCATCGTTTCTATGTGATCAGATGTAAGATCTGCCTCACTGAGGTATTTTTAGACTGTTTCCATATTTCATCAAAATGTTCACATAGATATTGGAAGTTAATATTGTATACTTCAATGTTCTGAACATTGGGGTTGAGCCTAAAATGCTGGGTTGAATTAAATAAGAAAACCACAAACTGTTGTATGCTTTTAAACTTTATAAAGAAGCTAACAGTTAAGAGACCTTCTGGTGCTAATTTTTTATTGGGGACAATTGATTTGAGGAAAGAAATGGTAGGTAAACAAGCATGGTAAGAGGAGATGAAAATGTCAGAAAACCAGTCCAGTTAATTTGCCCTGCCATTTCTTTATCCATTTGGCAGTTCATGGTCATTAATTTTCTTTGCCTGCAAACCTAAAATTTACGATGTAGCCTGTTATTTGGCCATTTTCAGGCCACTATTTCGAGCCCAGTGGGTTCAGCTCAAACTTACAAATCCAACTGTGGGGCTTCTGGAAGAGTGGATATCCCATGCACTGACATACCAACTTTAAACTCAGTGGCAAAATCTAATTCTTAAACCTCATTCAGATTGATCACTGATTTTAATGATACACCATGCAAAACTTAATGTGATTTCAGAAATGTAAATTGAAAACCGGGCACAAAATGCTAGCACACATGCAGTTCAAATTGATTTAGAATTCTTTATGCCATTTTATGATGCAGTCATGAACTGAGTTGCTAAAAATCCTTTGAGGTATTGTAATGTGTAAAATTTACCCAGGGCTAATCTCGTACCCAGATCTCCTGTTGATGAAGCCAAAGGCGAGATCTGGTAAATCTGATTTGTACACTTGATCGCCTGTTAGGAATGTGACGATGAAAGAGTGCATGCTCGAAATAAATCCTCAATTTTAGGTGTTTAAACAACAAAAGTTAATGGAGCCATGATAATTTTTCTTACAAAACGTGGTTATATGCATATACATATGAACAAAATAATTTGTTATTGTGTTGTTTTTCTTAATGTAACAGTCAAATTCGAATATCATAGCGTGTGCGAAAAGCTGAAAGCAGCATGTGTCAGCTCATTCTTGGCCAGAATTTTTTTCACCCTTTTCTAAGGTCTTGATTTTGATACCATTAAAAAAAATATTTTTAACAAAGTCTTTAAAGATGATGGTTTTACAAGTTATATTGAGACGGGCAATTACCTCTTCAGTGAAAATATTGATTTGAATAGAACTACTGAAGACTTTGCAATTAAAGAATGAATTTGCACACACTGTAGCACACGCAGGAGACAACACTCACATCATTCGCTCACAATTTTGTTACTTGACCAGATCTCGCCTTTGGCTTTGTAAAACAAGAGATCTGGGTATATTAGATTATGCTAGGGCTAAAAACAAAGCTTCCTTTTAGATACAAATGTACTTATACTATTAAAAGCAATTAACTTTAAACTTAAAACCCATAAGCTTTCACAAGAAATTCTCAAATCCCTACTTTACTTTTGGAGCCTTTCATTTACCCTTTATATTAAAAGGAAGGGGTTCAGTTGAGTAAGAATAGTAAGAATATATCTTGCGAACACTCTTAGAATTAATAGACTCTCCCATCAAGCTTAAGAATTTCTGTTGACAGCAAAGAAAAAAGAAAAATTTAATATGAATCAAGTTTAATCACAGTCACTTGCATTTTATGCATTCTAGCTTGTCATGGAAAAAATTTCTTGCAAATAACCAGGGAATAAGGGATGGCGGGGGAGGGGGCTGGGTGGGTGTGCTGAGTGATCAGACTTGGAATTGACTAGGCCATTCTAATAGAAATCTATGCAAACAAATCTTGTTACGTACCTCTTGGCTCTAGGGTAAACTATTCCAGGTATTGTTTGATTCTACAAGAACACCAGATATACATGTAGTACAGACAAACACAGGAGAGGAAATAACTTATCAGTGGTTTTGCTTTTCAACCTGAAATTGTCTATGAACAGCCAATGAACTGTGCTAGAGTAAAAATAAAACTTCTCAATATTTAAATTTATATAAGAAATAGTAAACTTGTAGGTGGCCTTGGCTTTACTGCAAAACTTCAACATCCCCCAGGCAAACCCCTGGCATTTGGCCATCATTTGTGCCCAGGGAGTGGAGAATTTGACTTTTGCCTGAGTGGGTGGAGGACTTTAAATCAGTGGTGTCAAGTTTATGTAAGGGTTATATTAAATACCTGGAACGAGGGGTTATGTGATATATTCACTTGGTAATGCCCCAAGGGTGCAGCTTGAGGGGCGGTAATGTACATGTACCAAGTGAATATATCACATACCCCCAATGCACAGATAAATAACATGCTTATTTTTCACTTGTGAGTTTTCCTAAAAGCAAAAAGCTAAATGTGAAAAAGCTTGAAATTAATTCTCTAGAGATGCTTATTCCCAAGAGCCACAAATTGTAATTGAAGTTGAACTCTAAAATATGGAAATTGGTCAGTTCATGGCCGGGAGTAAGTCTAAAGCCTTTTGCAAACAGACGCAACATTGTTGAATGTTACATGCTGCGTCCGTTTGCACACCCTGTTGCATGTTGTTAGGAGTAGTTGTGCAAAAATTGAAACCGGTCAAACTTATAGCTACATGAAGATGAACGCAATAACTCCCAACAATGTTGGGAGTTGTTGGCCAAGAATGTTGCTTCTGTTTGCATGGGGCTCATCAGTAGTTTTACCACATAAAGATTAGCTACATCAGAGGAAAAAGTATTCTTAACGTTAAGGCAGAGCAGTTTTGGAAATTCTTTTGGACCTTCCACTTTGACAGATTTTTGTGTCAGTCATCGGATGAGTCACATTGCAAACCAGGGCTTCCCCCTGGTGTAGGACCCCAGGCTAACCAAGGGGATTGGAAAATGGGCGGTGCAAAGTTGACAAGTTCCTCTAGGGGTGGGGGAATTTAACAAGGCAAAGTCCCCTGGGTCAAGTGCTTCTTAATGAAAAATCCCCCTGATATCCATATCTAACTGGGCTTTACTTGACTGATTGACTTAAAATAATGATACTTGTATTCCATGTAGCTGGCAGAATGTAATGTGCATGACTGTTAACAGGGGCCACATGCCACCCATGGAATGAATTTGGCTGTAAAGCTGTAAGAGGAATGGCAATGTGCATGCCAATTAAATTTATTTTTCTTGCTTATTTTGCTGTGATTTGATATCAGAAATGACTACTTTTAACGGCAGATGAAAAGAATGGCCCATAAAGAAAAGCAAAATAAAGTGATAGAAACTGCATTTTTTTGTTATATCACATGGTCACCATTCTTTCCTTTTCTGTTTTGGCGTGGTTTTTGCAAATTTAGGGATGGATCATAAGAAAAGTAAAAAGAAGGGGGGGATACAGGAACTTTTTCTTGGCCCATTACCTGTGCAAGATGTTGTTTTTAGTGCAACCCTTGGTAGGAGTTTTTTTTGAAAATATGCCTTGTGCTTTTTTGCCATTAAAATAACTGAAAATGATGCTGCTTTTTTATTATTTCAGAGGCTGTAATTTAGACGTGACTTTTACTATTCAATTTTACATTTATGACTTACACTAAATGTACATTAAGGTTCATTTTAACAAATTTAGTTTTAAGGGAGGTATTAAAGGTAACAAGACGCTGTGGGAGCGTATATTTGGGTGTAATCGTACTACGGGTACGATAGTTTAAACTTGCCTTATTGCAGCTAAACAACTGTCATCACATCTTACCAGAGAAGATAAATCCTTTACTCCACTTGTTTGCTGAACCACACAGCTTATAGACTATGTCCCAATCCACAACAAAAATCGTGTCATTTCGTGACAATGTTTGAAAATATGCACATCTTCAATGCAGACATGCTTGGAGCCAAATTGCAACATAGGATATAAGTGGTTTCAGCCCGGAGAGTAAGGTTTATCTCAGCTCGACTGATACTGACACTTTGTGGAAGACTGACTGACAGATGTGTTTTCACACCCATCACATTGTACAGTGTATTCCGGTTACTAACAAGGGCAAATACAGTTCCTTAAAGGGACTGGTTCACGATAATGCGCATGCGCGCCGTTTGTCTCTTCAGAATAAATTTGTCGGGTCAACACTAAATTCGAAATCGCCATTACCGGTACAATCATTGAAAATCCTTCGTTTTATTCGGACATCCGTCGCTTTGGCTGGTCTATTATACTTTGGTAGTGGTGATTAACGTGTGGTTGAGTCGTTTGACTGGTTACGTTTTAAGAAGACGCAAAAAATAATGTTTTGATCATGGAGGTTCAGAAGAGCATCGTGGCCGTCCGGCAACAGGACGTTCTCAAGAGTCTCTGGAGATAGAGAAGCTTAGCCTATCGATCTGTTATGGTTCTAGGAGTAGTGTGTGGCATACGAAAAGAATACACGACACTTGGAAAGTGGTTAAAGGCATGAGTTCGTTCAACTTTGATTTGATTTTTGACTCCGACCTGTAGTTATACCGCAACAGGCCGCGCGATCTTCACCGATCTGGTACGCTTGAAATGTTCCTTGTATATTTGCTTTACGATCGTATATGTTTAAGAATTGATGTTTTAAAAATAAATTATTGCCTGAATATTCTGTTTATAATCTAGTTTCTTTATGTGTGCTACTCGATAACATTTGTTTTGCGGAACACTGACCCGATGCAACGCGAATGAATTTGTTCATTTGCTGATAAGCAATTGAAATTTATGCTCAATTAAGGATAATCTTTATACTCATACGTTGTGTGTTTTTTGTCAGCGGTCAGGCGCTATTTGTAGGTATTTCTGGGTTTATATAAGGCGAACTAAGAGAACAGTAATAAGATGTTTGTTTACAAATTTTGCCGATCGGTGACTGTTTTGTTAGCGTGGGTACGACCTCGTAAAAATACACGTTGGTAAATGTTTGTTTCAAAGCAGGACAGGGGTGTAAATCTTATTCTTATCGGCTGCAACAATATATCTGAGGAGTAGCAAAGAATAAACTTGAATTATGGGGATAAATAAAATCAAACCAAATGCCCGGAAATACTCTCGCGTCGCAAACAATTAATTTGAATTTTGTAAATTTACGTGCGTGCATCTAACGCGCTTCCGATTAGTTGAAAAACAATCAGCTACTGTCAGAACTCACACATGCGCATTATCGTGAACCAGTCCCTTTAAGTCCAGTATGCACAAGGATTAATAAGAGAATAACACATTGCATAAACTGCTATAGGGCAGCACTGTTTACAGGAACATTGGTAACTATTAACATTTGATATACTACAATGTTCAACATTGCTTGAGAAAAAATGAGGTTCAAAGGTCGCAATATGTAGCAATAAACTATGACCCGGACTCTCCAAGGAGGTTCATATCTGGATGAGGATTAAACTGCATATGTAGAGTCGGAAAATATTGTACTAATTTATGCATGGATGGTATTTCCAACAATACACGTCCCTTCACTATGACTGTTATGATACATATCTCTAGCATGAGAATCAAATACATTATATCCCTCAGCCTCAATGCTGTAGATACCAACACCAATAATTGCCATCGTTAAAATGAATGAGTTGTAGTTCAGTGCGAGATCTCAATTCAACTTCTTTTATTTCCTCCACGACACAATTTTCCTTCTGTACAACTAGCTCATTACCTTATCTCGCTGCCATCAACACTCTAACACAAAACTTGCTGATAATGCAAACTCCCGACGCATAGCATCGTACATGTACCGCGTCAAAATATACACAAGTAGATGAAAAAACACAACACGAAATACAAAAACAAGTACATTAACCGTCACCCTGCTAAACAAAATTGAAATAATAAAAAGAATTGTTGCAGTTATTACAGTAGTTTCAAAAGAAGCCTCAGGCCCTTTTGGTTTCAATTGCTGACAATAGTCTCTTCCTTCATCGGAACAGATTTTTTATCACAGGCAACTCGTTGTGTTCCGCAATGCAAAAGTCAAAATCACTATTGTCACACTGATAAACAGCTACACAAATCTTGCGACTCTCAAACTTGTTAAACATTCCTCTGTTCAAACTCATCCATTTTACACGTACACTCCTGATATTCCGATTTGTCATTGCGTCTATAGGGTTCATGAGTCTTTGAAGTCATTGAATGTCTTCATAATTTCCTTTGTGTTTCTTTGAGTTCGCGGACCAGCCCATTCCGAAAACACTCCGTGTTATTTTTTAGTGTGGGCCTACCGTGAACAGTGTGTGCATTTGTAAGTTTAACCTGGTATAACATAATTGAACAATATATTAACACGTTCCTCGAAACGCCGCGGCCAAATGTTATCCAAACTGCTTCTTACTTTTGCTTCGAAAAATTTCGGATCAAACGATATCCAAATCGTCCCTCATTGGATCATCCACTCGACCGAACAAAATCGACCAATCACAAAATAAGGAATAGAAAATGGACATAAAATAAAGTAAACAGCAAATTGAGATGATCTCTTAGGAAACATGCAATTAAAACTGTCTTTCTATGATTGGTGCATTTCGATCCTCTCGTCAAAAAAATGTCAGACGCCAATCACCTCAGTGGACCTCTTAGGAAACGAAAGTTTACTTCAACGGGTTCAAAAGGTCATTGTTTGTGATTTGTGATTGGTGGATTTCGATCCGTTTTGTGAGTTTCTGTGTTTCAAGGTTCGTTGGTTGGGATCTTATTGTGACCAAAACCCGACGTTAATATTCCAAATATTTTTGATAGATTTCATCCCTGGACTTCAATTTCGATGAGGCAAAAATACTGTAGATTCAGATTAACTTTTGAGGTCGTAAAAGTGCGATAAAGTGCCGTGTGCTAGCAGAGCTTTCTTTCCCACATGCCTCTTACCTTGTACAAGACGTTCGCATGGCAGATATTAGCCTTGCTTCGCTTGTTTACTTGCCTTGTTTACTGTAACACGTATTGCGTGCCTATTGGACATTTGCGTCAAAACAAGCCGTTTCCATTATTCTATTTGGGCCACGCCCAAAGAAATAGTTATTCATAACGAATAATGTTAAATAGATGTACCCTTGGATAATGACTGTCCCAGATTTGAAGTGCCCAGTGATTTCAGCTTGGCGCTTTCCTTGTGCTCTTAATTGTTTCAACCCATATTTGTCATTCGTTGCAATATCACTGAACATTCAAGGGTATGTTGTATAAAGGTAACCTCCTTGCCAGGGTTCTTCTTACTCATATACTTAATCAAATCCTTTTTTCTGGCATCGGTTAAAGCTAAAATTTATCCCCATGATCTTTTAAAGTTCAGCCAAACACTGTCTGGGCCGAACGTCAAGATTGTCCAGTTTTTGTGATATTTCTAACCTTCAAAAATGCATTAATAATTCATAAAGAAAAAGCAAAAGAATTAAATTAATGTTTAATGAGTGTCTTTATATCTGATGAAGACACAGCTAAACTTTACGTCCAATTACTTAGACCTAAATAACCCCAAATCTAAATATTAGTGCAAGAATGAGTTGATCTACGGCAGAGATTTTGAAGCCGTTCCAAAAAACCTGCAGTCGTGAATTATTAGGTTTAAAATCTGTCGGCTTCGCCTCGATTTTTTAGAACTGACAATACACTCCTGCTCGTTTTTTAAACAGTGCTTCGGTGAAAACGTCATCCCAAATGTCTCGAGAACGCTTTCATGGATCTTGCTCAAACTTCACGAACATTGCGGCATGTATTGAAGGAACAAGCGGCCGAGAGTGATTGTGTAAGCTCGACTGATACTGACACTTTGTGGAAGACTGACTGACAGATGTGTTTTCACACCCATCACATTGTACAGTGTATTTCGGTTACTAACAAGGGCAAATACAGTTCCTTAAAGGGACTGGTTCACGATAATGCGCATGCGCGCCGTTTGTCTCTTCAGAATAAATTTGTCGGGTCAACACTAAATTCGAAATCGCCATTACCGGTACAATCATTGAAAATCCTTCGTTTTATTCGGACATCCGTCGCTTTGGCTGGTCTATTATACTTTGGTAGTGGTGATTAACGTGTGGTTGAGTCGTTTGACTGGTTACGTTTTAAGAAGACGCAAAAAAAATAATGTTTTGATCATGGAGGTTCAGAAGAGCATCGTGGCCGTCCGGCAACAGGACGTTCTCAAGAGTCTCTGGAGATAGAGAAGCTTAGCCTATCGATCTGTTATGGTTCTAGGAGTAGTGTGTGGCATACGAAAAGAATACACGACACTTGGAAAGTGGTTAAAGGCATGAGTTCGTTCAACTTTGATTTGATTTTTGACTCCGACCTGTAGTTATACCGCAACAGGCCGCGCGATCTTCACCGATCTGGTACGCTTGAAATGTTCCTTGTATATTTGCTTTACGATCGTATATGTTTAAGAATTGATGTTTTAAAAATAAATTATTGCCTGAATATTCTGTTTATAATCTAGTTTCTTTATGTGTGCTACTCGATAACATTTGTTTTGCGGAACACTGACCCGATGCAACGCGAATGAATTTGTTCATTTGCTGATAAGCAATTGAAATTTATGCTCAATTAAGGATAATCTTTATACTCATACGTTGTGTGTTTTTGTCAGCGGTCAGGCGCTATTTGTAGGTATTTCTGGGTTTATATAAGGCGAACTAAGAGAACAGTAATAAGATGTTTGTTTACAAATTTTGCCGATCGGTGACTGTTTTGTTAGCGTGGGTACGACCTCGTAAAAATACACGTTGGTAAATGTTTGTTTCAAAGCAGGACAGGGGTGTAAATCTTATTCTTATCGGCTGCAACAATATATCTGAGGAGTAGCAAAGAATAAACTTGAATTATGGGGATAAATAAAATCAAACCAAATGCCCGGAAATACTCTCGCGTCGCAAACAATTAATTTGAATTTTGTAAATTTACGTGCGTGCATCTAACGCGCTTCCGATTAGTTGAAAAACAATCAGCTACTGTCAGAACTCACACATGCGCATTATCGTGAACCAGTCCCTTTAAGTCCAGTATGCACAAGGATTAATAAGAGAATAACACATTGCATAAACTGCTATAGGGCAGCACTGTTTACAGGAACATTGGTAACTATTAACATTTGATATACTACAATGTTCAACATTGCTTGAGAAAAAATGAGGTTCAAAGGTCGCAATATGTAGCAATAAACTATGACCCGGACTCTCCAAGGAGGTTCATATCTGGATGAGGATTAAACTGCATATGTAGAGTCGGAAAATATTGTACTAATTTATGCATGGATGGTATTTCCAACAATACACGTCCCTTCACTATGACTGTTATGATACATATCTCTAGCATGAGAATCAAATACATTATATCCCTCAGCCTCAATGCTGTAGATACCAACACCAATAATTGCCATCGTTAAAATGAATGAGTTGTAGTTCAGTGCGAGATCTCAATTCAACTTCTTTTATTTCCTCCACGACACAATTTTCCTTCTGTACAACTAGCTCATTACCTTATCTCGCTGCCATCAACACTCTAACACAAAACTTGCTGATAATGCAAACTCCCGACGCATAGCATCGTACATGTACCGCGTCAAAATATACACAAGTAGATGAAAAAACACAACACGAAATACAAAAACAAGTACATTAACCGTCACCCTGCTAAACAAAATTGAAATAATAAAAAGAATTGTTGCAGTTATTACAGTAGTTTCAAAAGAAGCCTCAGGCCCTTTTGGTTTCAATTGCTGACAATAGTCTCTTCCTTCATCGGAACAGATTTTTATCACAGGCAACTCGTTGTGTTCCGCAATGCAAAAGTCAAAATCACTATTGTCACACTGATAAACAGCTACACAAATCTTGCGACTCTCAAACTTGTTAAACATTCCTCTGTTCAAACTCATCCATTTTACACGTACACTCCTGATATTCCGATTTGTCATTGCGTCTATAGGGTTCATGAGTCTTTGAAGTCATTGAATGTCTTCATAATTTCCTTTGTGTTTCTTTGAGTTCGCGGACCAGCCCATTCCGAAAACACTCCGTGTTATTTTTTAGTGTGGGCCTACCGTGAACAGTGTGTGCATTTGTAAGTTTAACCTGGTATAACATAATTGAACAATATATTAACACGTTCCTCGAAACGCCGCGGCCAAATGTTATCCAAACTGCTTCTTACTTTTGCTTCGAAAAATTTCGGATCAAACGATATCCAAATCGTCCCTCATTGGATCATCCACTCGACCGAACAAAATCGACCAATCACAAAATAAGGAATAGAAAATGGACATAAAATAAAGTAAACAGCAAATTGAGATGATCTCTTAGGAAACATGCAATTAAAACTGTCTTTCTATGATTGGTGCATTTCGATCCTCTCGTCAAAAAAATGTCAGACGCCAATCACCTCAGTGGACCTCTTAGGAAACGAAAGTTTACTTCAACGGGTTCAAAAGGTCATTGTTTGTGATTTGTGATTGGTGGATTTCGATCCGTTTTGTGAGTTTCTGTGTTTCAAGGTTCGTTGGTTGTGATCTTATTGTGACCAAAACCCGACGTTAATATTCCAAATATTTTTGATAGATTTCATCCCTGGACTTCAATTTCGATGAGGCAAAAATACTGTAGATTCAGATTAACTTTTGAGGTCGTAAAAGTGCGATAAAGTGCCGTGTGCTAGCAGAGCTTTCTTTCCCACATGCCTCTTACCTTGTACAAGACGTTCGCATGGCAGATATTAGCCTTGCTTCGCTTGTTTACTTGCCTTGTTTACTGTAACACGTATTGCGTGCCTATTGGACATTTGCGTCAAAACAAGCCGTTTCCATTATTCTATTTGGGCCACGCCCAAAGAAATAGTTATTCATAACGAATAATGTTAAATAGATGTACCCTTGGATAATGACTGTCCCAGATTTGAAGTGCCCAGTGATTTCAGCTTGGCGCTTTCCTTGTGCTCTTAATTGTTTCAACCCATATTTGTCATTCGTTGCAATATCACTGAACATTCAAGGGTATGTTGCATAAAGGTAACCTCCTTGCCAGGGTTCTTCTTACTCATATACTTAATCAAATCCTTTTTTTCTGGCATCGGTTAAAGCTAAAATTTATCCCCATGATCTTTTAAAGTTCAGCCGAACACTGTCTGGGCCGAACGTCAAGATTGTCCAGTTTTTGTGATATTTCTAACCTTCAAAAACGCATTAATAATTCATAAAGAAAAAGCATAAGAATTAAATTAATGTTTAATGAGTGTCTTTATATCTGATGAAGACACAGCTAAACTTTACCTCAATTACTTAGACCTAAATAACCCCAAATCTAAATATTAGTGCAAGAATGAGTTGATCTACGGCAGAGATTTTGAAGCCGTTCCAAAAACCTGCAGTCGTGAATTATTAGGTTTAAAATCTGTCGGCTTCGCCTCGATTTTTTAGAACTGACAATACACTCCTGCTCGTTTTTTAAACAGTGCTTCGGTGAAAACGTCATCCCAAATGTCTCGAGAACGCTTTCATGGATCTTGCTCAAACTTCACGAACATTGCGGCATGTATTGAAGGAACAAGCGGCCGAGAGTGATTGTGTAAGCTCGACTGATACTGACACTTTGTGGAAGACTGACTGACAGATGTGTTTTCACACCCATCACATTGTACAGTGTATTTCGGTTACTAACAAGGGCAAATACAGTTCCTTAAAGGGACTGGTTCACGATAATGCGCATGCGCGCCGTTTGTCTCTTCAGAATAAATTTGTCGGGTCAACACTAAATCCGAAATCGCCATTACCGGTACAATCATTGAAAATCCTTCGTTTTATTCGGACATCCGTCGCTTTGGCTGGTCTATTATACTTTGGTAGTGGTGATTAACGTGTGGTTGAGTCGTTTGACTGGTTACGTTTTAAGAAGACGCAAAAAATAATGTTTTGATCATGGAGGTTCAGAAGAGCATCGTGGCCGTCCGGCAACAGGACGTTCTCAAGAGTCTCTGGAGATAGAGAAGCTTAGCCTATCGATCTGTTATGGTTCTAGGAGTAGTGTGTGGCATACGAAAAGAATACACGACACTTGGAAAGTGGTTAAAGGCATGAGTTCGTTCAACTTTGATTTGATTTTTGACTCCGACCTGTAGTTATACCGCAACAGGCCGCGCGATCTTCACCGATCTGGTACGCTTGAAATGTTCCTTGTATATTTGCTTTACGATCGTATATGTTTAAGAATTGATGTTTTAAAAATAAATTATTGCCTGAATATTCTGTTTATAATCTAGTTTCTTTATGTGTGCTACTCGATAACATTTGTTTTGCGGAACACTGACCCGATGCAACGCGAATGAATTTGTTCATTTGCTGATAAGCAATTGAAATTTATGCTCAATTAAGGATAATCTTCATACTCATACGTTGTGTGTTTTTGTCAGCGGTCAGGCGCTATTTGTAGGTATTTCTGGGTTTATATAAGGCGAACTAAGAGAACAGTAATAAGATGTTTGTTTACAAATTTTGCCGATCGGTGACTGTTTTGTTAGCGTGGGTACGACCTCGTAAAAAATACACGTTGGTAAATGTTTGTTTCAAAGCAGGACAGGGGTGTAAATCTTATTCTTATCGGCTGCAACAATATATCTGAGGAGTAGCAAAGAATAAACTTGAATTATGGGGATAAATAAAATCAAACCAAATGCCCGGAAATACTCTCGCGTCGCAAACAATTAATTTGAATTTTGTAAATTTACGTGCGTGCATCTAACGCGCTTCCGATTAGTTGAAAAACAATCAGCTACTGTCAGAACTCACACATGCGCATTATCGTGAACCAGTCCCTTTAAGTCCAGTATGCACAAGGATTAATAAGAGAATAACACATTGCATAAACTGCTATAGGGCAGCACTGTTTACAGGAACATTGGTAACTATTAACATTTGATATACTACAATGTTCAACATTGCTTGAGAAAAAATGAGGTTCAAAGGTCGCAATATGTAGCAATAAACTATGACCCGGACTCTCCAAGGAGGTTCATATCTGGATGAGGATTAAACTGCATATGTAGAGTCGGAAAATATTGTACTAATTTATGCATGGATGGTATTTCCAACAATACACGTCCCTTCACTATGACTGTTATGATACATATCTCTAGCATGAGAATCAAATACATTATATCCCTCAGCCTCAATGCTGTAGATACCAACACCAATAATTGCCATCGTTAAAATGAATGAGTTGTAGTTCAGTGCGAGATCTCAATTCAACTTCTTTTATTTCCTCCACGACACAATTTTCCTTCTGTACAACTAGCTCATTACCTTATCTCGCTGCCATCAACACTCTAACACAAAACTTGCTGATAATGCAAACTCCCGACGCATAGCATCGTACATGTACCGCGTCAAAATATACACAAGTAGATGAAAAAAAACACAACACGAAATACAAAAACAAGTACATTAACCGTCACCCTGCTAAACAAAATTGAAATAATAAAAAGAATTGTTGCAGTTATTACAGTAGTTTCAAAAGAAGCCTCAGGCCCTTTTGGTTTCAATTGCTGACAATAGTCTCTTCCTTCATCGGAACAGATTTTTATCACAGGCAACTCGTTGTGTTCCGCAATGCAAAAGTCAAAATCACTATTGTCACACTGATAAACAGCTACACAAATCTTGCGACTCTCAAACTTGTTAAACATTCCTCTGTTCAAACTCATCCATTTTACACGTACACTCCTGATATTCCGATTTGTCATTGCGTCTATAGGGTTCATGAGTCTTTGAAGTCATTGAATGTCTTCATAATTTCCTTTGTGTTTCTTTTTGAGTTCGCGGACCAGCCCATTCCGAAAACACTCCGTGTTATTTTTTAGTGTGGGCCTACCGTGAACAGTGTGTGCATTTGTAAGTTTAACCTGGTATAACATAATTGAACAATATATTAACACGTTCCTCGAAACGCCGCGGCCAAATGTTATCCAAACTGCTTCTTACTTTTGCTTCGAAAAATTTCGGATCAAACGATATCCAAATCGTCCCTCATTGGATCATCCACTCGACCGAACAAAATCGACCAATCACAAAATAAGGAATAGAAAATGGACATAAAATAAAGTAAACAGCAAATTGAGATGATCTCTTAGGAAACATGCAATTAAAACTGTCTTTCTATGATTGGTGCATTTCGATCCTCTCGTCAAAAAAAAAAAAAAAAAATGTCAGACGCCAATCACCTCAGTGGACCTCTTAGGAAACGAAAGTTTACTTCAACGGGTTCAAAAGGTCATTGTTTGTGATTTGTGATTGGTGGATTTCGATCCGTTTTGTGAGTTTCTGTGTTTCAAGGTTCGTTGGTTGTGATCTTATTGTGACCAAAACCCGACGTTAATATTCCAAATATTTTTGATAGATTTCATCCCTGGACTTCAATTTCGATGAGGCAAAAATACTGTAGATTCAGATTAACTTTTGAGGTCGTAAAAGTGCGATAAAGTGCCGTGTGCTAGCAGAGCTTTCTTTCCCACATGCCTCTTACCTTGTACAAGACGTTCGCATGGCAGATATTAGCCTTGCTTCGCTTGTTTACTTGCCTTGTTTACTGTAACACGTATTGCGTGCCTATTGGACATTTGCGTCAAAACAAGCCGTTTCCATTATTCTATTTGGGCCACGCCCAAAGAAATAGTTATTCATAACGAATAATGTTAAATAGATGTACCCTTGGATAATGACTGTCCCAGATTTGAAGTGCCCAGTGATTTCAGCTTGGCGCTTTCCTTGTGCTCTTAATTGTTTCAACCCATATTTGTCATTCGTTGCAATATCACTGAACATTCAAGGGTATGTTGTATAAAGGTAACCTCCTTGCCAGGGTTCTTCTTACTCATATACTTAATCAAATCCTTTTTTCTGGCATCGGTTAAAGCTAAAATTTATCCCCATGATCTTTTAAAGTTCAGCCAAACACTGTCTGGGCCGAACGTCAAGATTGTCCAGTTTTTGTGATATTTCTAACCTTCAAAAAACGCATTAATAATTCATAAAGAAAAAGCAAAAAGAATTAAATTAATGTTTAATGAGTGTCTTTATATCTGATGAAGACACAGCTAAACTTTACCTCCAATTACTTAGACCTAAATAACCCCAAATCTAAATATTAGTGCAAGAATGAGTTGATCTACGGCAGA
Source organism: Porites lobata (assembly GCA_942486035.1). Lineage (NCBI taxonomy): Eukaryota > Metazoa > Cnidaria > Anthozoa > Scleractinia > Poritidae > Porites > Porites lobata. Next base: position 771,738 of record CALNXK010000142.1, on the reverse strand, counting down.
GATTTTGAAGCCGTTCCAAAAAACCTGCAGTCGTGAATTATTAGGTTTAAAATCTGTCGGCTTCGCCTCGATTTTTTAGAACTGACAATACACTCCTGCTCGTTTTTTAAACAGTGCTTCGGTGAAAACGTCATCCCAAATGCCTCGAGAACGCTTTCATGGATCTTGCTCAAACTTCACGAACATTGCGGCATGTATTGAAGGAACAAGCGGCCGAGAGTGATTGTGTAAGCTCGACTGATACTGACACTTTGTGGAAGACTGACTGACAGATGTGTTTTCACACCCATCACATTGTACAGTGTATTTCGGTTACTAACAAGGGCAAATACAGTTCCTTAAAGGGACTGGTTCACGATAATGCGCATGCGCGCCGTTTGTCTCTTCAGAATAAATTTGTCGGGTCAACACTAAATTCCGAAATCGCCATTACCGGTACAATCATTGAAAATCCTTCGTTTTATTCGGACATCCGTCGCTTTGGCTGGTCTATTATACTTTGGTAGTGGTGATTAACGTGTGGTTGAGTCGTTTGACTGGTTACGTTTTAAGAAGACGCAAAAAATAATGTTTTGATCATGGAGGTTCAGAAGAGCATCGTGGCCGTCCGGCAACAGGACGTTCTCAAGAGTCTCTGGAGATAGAGAAGCTTAGCCTATCGATCTGTTATGGTTCTAGGAGTAGTGTGTGGCATACGAAAAGAATACACGACACTTGGAAAGTGGTTAAAGGCATGAGTTCGTTCAACTTTGATTTGATTTTTTGACTCCGACCTGTAGTTATACCGCAACAGGCCGCGCGATCTTCACCGATCTGGTACGCTTGAAATGTTCCTTGTATATTTGCTTTACGATCGTATATGTTTAAGAATTGATGTTTTAAAAATAAATTATTGCCTGAATATTCTGTTTATAATCTAGTTTCTTTATGTGTGCTACTCGATAACATTTGTTTTGCGGAACACTGACCCGATGCAACGCGAATGAATTTGTTCATTTGCTGATAAGCAATTGAAATTTATGCTCAATTAAGGATAATCTTTATACTCATACGTTGTGTGTTTTTGTCAGCGGTCAGGCGCTATTTGTAGGTATTTCTGGGTTTATATAAGGCGAACTAAGAGAACAGTAATAAGATGTTTGTTTACAAATTTTGCCGATCGGTGACTGTTTTGTTAGCGTGGGTACGACCTCGTAAAAATACACGTTGGTAAATGTTTGTTTCAAAGCAGGACAGGGGTGTAAATCTTATTCTTATCGGCTGCAACAATATATCTGAGGAGTAGCAAAGAATAAACTTGAATTATGGGGATAAATAAAATCAAACCAAATGCCCGGAAATACTCTCGCGTCGCAAACAATTAATTTGAATTTTGTAAATTTACGTGCGTGCATCTAACGCGCTTCCGATTAGTTGAAAACAATCAGCTACTGTCAGAACTCACACATGCGCATTATCGTGAACCAGTCCCTTTAAGTCCAGTATGCACAAGGATTAATAAGAGAATAACACATTGCATAAACTGCTATAGGGCAGCACTGTTTACAGGAACATTGGTAACTATTAACATTTGATATACTACAATGTTCAACATTGCTTGAGAAAAAATGAGGTTCAAAGGTCGCAATATGTAGCAATAAACTATGACCCGGACTCTCCAAGGAGGTTCATATCTGGATGAGGATTAAACTGCATATGTAGAGTCGGAAAATATTGTACTAATTTATGCATGGATGGTATTTCCAACAATACACGTCCCTTCACTATGACTGTTATGATACATATCTCTAGCATGAGAATCAAATACATTATATCCCTCAGCCTCAATGCTGTAGATACCAACACCAATAATTGCCATCGTTAAAATGAATGAGTTGTAGTTCAGTGCGAGATCTCAATTCAACTTCTTTTATTTCCTCCACGACACAATTTTCCTTCTGTACAACTAGCTCATTACCTTATCTCGCTGCCATCAACACTCTAACACAAAACTTGCTGATAATGCAAACTCCCGACGCATAGCATCGTACATGTACCGCGTCAAAATATACACAAGTAGATGAAAAAACACAACACGAAATACAAAAACAAGTACATTAACCGTCACCCTGCTAAACAAAATTGAAATAATAAAAAAGAATTGTTGCAGTTATTACAGTAGTTTCAAAAGAAGCCTCAGGCCCTTTTGGTTTCAATTGCTGACAATAGTCTCTTCCTTCATCGGAACAGATTTTTATCACAGGCAACTCGTTGTGTTCCGCAATGCAAAAGTCAAAATCACTATTGTCACACTGATAACCAGCTACACAAATCTTGCGACTCTCAAACTTGTTAAACATTCCTCTGTTCAAACTCATCCATTTTACACGTACACTCCTGATATTCCGATTTGTCATTGCGTCTATAGGGTCCATGAGTCTTTGAAGTCATTGAATGTCTTCATAATTTCCTTTGTGTTTCTTTGAGTTCGCGGACCAGCCCATTCCGAAAACACTCCGTGTTATTTTTTAGTGTGGGCCTACCGTGAACAGTGTGTGCATTTGTAAGTTTAACCTGGTATAACATAATTGAACAATATATTAACACGTTCCTCGAAACGCCGCGGCCAAATGTTATCCAAACTGCTTCTTACTTTTGCTTCGAAAAATTTCGGATCAAACGATATCCAAATCGTCCCTCATTGGATCATCCACTCGACCGAACAAAATCGACCAATCACAAAATAAGGAATAGAAAATGGACATAAAATAAAGTAAACAGCAAATTGAGATGATCTCTTAGGAAACATGCAATTAAAACTGTCTTTCTATGATTGGTGCATTTCGATCCTCTCGTCAAAAAAAAATGTCAGACGCCAATCACCTCAGTGGACCTCTTAGGAAACGAAAGTTTACTTCAACGGGTTCAAAAGGTCATTGTTTGTGATTTGTGATTGGTGGATTTCGATCCGTTTTGTGAGTTTCTGTGTTTCAAGGTTCGTTGGTTGTGATCTTATTGTGACCAAAACCCGACGTTAATATTCCAAATATTTTTGATAGATTTCATCCCTGGACTTCAATTTCGATGAGGCAAAAATACTGTAGATTCAGATTAACTTTTGAGGTCGTAAAAGTGCGATAAAGTGCCGTGTGCTAGCAGAGCTTTCTTTCCCACATGCCTCTTACCTTGTACAAGACGTTCGCATGGCAGATATTAGCCTTGCTTCGCTTGTTTACTTGCCTTGTTTACTGTAACACGTATTGCGTGCCTATTGGACATTTGCGTCAAAACAAGCCGTTTCCATTATTCTATTTGGGCCACGCCCAAAGAAATAGTTATTCATAACGAATAATGTTAAATAGATGTACCCTTGGATAATGACTGTCCCAGATTTGAAGTGCCCAGTGATTTCAGCTTGGCGCTTTCCTTGTGCTCTTAATTGTTTCAACCCATATTTGTCATTCGTTGCAATATCACTGAACATTCAAGGGTATGTTGCATAAAGGTAACCTCCTTGCCAGGGTTCTTCTTACTCATATACTTAATCAAATCCTTTTTTCTGGCATCGGTTAAAGCTAAAATTTATCCCCATGATCTTTTAAAGTTCAGCCGAACACTGTCTGGGCCGAACGTCAAGATTGTCCAGTTTTTGTGATATTTCTAACCTTCAAAAACGCATTAATAATTCATAAAGAAAAAGCATAAGAATTAAATTAATGTTTAATGAGTGTCTTTATATCTGATGAAGACACAGCTAAACTTTACCTCCAATTACTTAGACCTAAATAACCCCAAATCTAAATATTAGTGCAAGAATGAGTTGATCTACGGCAGAGATTTTGAAGCCGTTCCAAAAAACCTGCAGTCGTGAATTATTAGGTTTAAAATCTGTCGGCTTCGCCTCGATTTTTTAGAACTGACAATACACTCCTGCTCGTTTTTTAAACAGTGCTTCGGTGAAAACGTCATCCCAAATGCCTCGAGAACGCTTTCATGGATCTTGCTCAAGCTTCACGAACATTGCGGCATGTATTGAAGGAACAAGCGGCCGAGAGTGATTGTGTAAGCTCGACTGATACTGACACTTTGTGGAAGACTGACTGACAGATGTGTTTTCACACCCATCACATTGTACAGTGTATTTCGGTTACTAACAAGGGCAAATACAGTTCCTTAAAGGGACTGGTTCACGATAATGCGCATGCGCGCCGTTTGTCTCTTCAGAATAAATTTGTCGGGTCAACACTAAATCCGAAATCGCCATTACCGGTACAATCATTGAAAATCCTTCGTTTTATTCGGACATCCGTCGCTTTGGCTGGTCTATTATACTTTGGTAGTGGTGATTAACGTGTGGTTGTGTCGTTTGACTGGTTACGTTTTAAGAAGACGCAAAAAATAATGTTTTGATCATGGAGGTTCAGAAGAGCATCGTGGCCGTCCGGCAACAGGACGTTCTCAAGAGTCTCTGGAGATAGAGAAGCTTAGCCTATCGATCTGTTATGGTTCTAGGAGTAGTGTGTGGCATACGAAAAGAATACACGACACTTGGAAAGTGGTTAAAGGCATGAGTTCGTTCAACTTTGATTTGATTTTTGACTCCGACCTGTAGTTATACCGCAACAGGCCGCGCGATCTTCACCGATCTGGTACGCTTGAAATGTTCCTTGTATATTTGCTTTACGATCGTATATGTTTAAGAATTGATGTTTTAAAAATAAATTATTGCCTGAATATTCTGTTTATAATCTAGTTTCTTTATGTGTGCTACTCGATAACATTTGTTTTGCGGAACACTGACCCGATGCAACGCGAATGAATTTGTTCATTTGCTGATAAGCAATTGAAATTTATGCTCAATTAAGGATAATCTTTATACTCATACGTTGTGTGTTTTTGTCAGCGGTCAGGCGCTATTTGTAGGTATTTCTGGGTTTATATAAGGCGAACTAAGAGAACAGTAATAAGATGTTTGTTTACAAATTTTGCCGATCGGTGACTGTTTTGTTAGCGTGGGTACGACCTCGTAAAAATACACGTTGGTAAATGTTTGTTTCAAAGCAGGACAGGGGTGTAAATCTTATTCTTATCGGCTGCAACAATATATCTGAGGAGTAGCAAAGAATAAACTTGAATTATGGGGATAAATAAAATCAAACCAAATGCCCGGAAATACTCTCGCGTCGCAAACAATTAATTTGAATTTTGTAAATTTACGTGCGTGCATCTAACGCGCTTCCGATTAGTTGAAAAACAATCAGCTACTGTCAGAACTCACACATGCGCATTATCGTGAACCAGTCCCTTTAAGTCCAGTATGCACAAGGATTAATAAGAGAATAACACATTGCATAAACTGCTATAGGGCAGCACTGTTTACAGGAACATTGGTAACTATTAACATTTGATATACTACAATGTTCAACATTGCTTGAGAAAAAATGAGGTTCAAAGGTCGCAATATGTAGCAATAAACTATGACCCGGACTCTCCAAGGAGGTTCATATCTGGATGAGGATTAAACTGCATATGTAGAGTCGGAAAATATTGTACTAATTTATGCATGGATGGTATCTCCAACAATACACGTCCCTTCACTATGACTGTTATGATACATATCTCTAGCATGAGAATCAAATACATTATATCCCTCAGCCTCAATGCTGTAGATACCAACACCAATAATTGCCATCGTTAAAATGAATGAGTTGTAGTTCAGTGCGAGATCTCAATTCAACTTCTTTTATTTCCTCCACGACACAATTTTCCTTCTGTACAACTAGCTCATTACCTTATCTCGCTGCCATCAACACTCTAACACAAAACTTGCTGATAATGCAAACTCCCGACGCATAGCATCGTACATGTACCGCGTCAAAATATACACAAGTAGATGAAAAAACACAACACGAAATACAAAAACAAGTACATTAACCGTCACCCTGCTAAACAAAATTGAAATAATAAAAAGAATTGTTGCAGTTATTACAGTAGTTTCAAAAGAAGCCTCAGGCCCTTTTGGTTTCAATTGCTGACAATAGTCTCTTCCTTCATCGGAACAGATTTTTATCACAGGCAACTCGTTGTGTTCCGCAATGCAAAAGTCAAAATCACTATTGTCACACTGATAACCAGCTACACAAATCTTGCGACTCTCAAACTTGTTAAACATTCCTCTGTTCAAACTCATCCATTTTACACGTACACTCCTGATATTCCGATTTGTCATTGCGTCTATAGGGTCCATGAGTCTTTGAAGTCATTGAATGTCTTCATAATTTCCTTTGTGTTTCTTTGAGTTCGCGGACCAGCCCATTCCGAAAACACTCCGTGTTATTTTTTAGTGTGGGCCTACCGTGAACAGTGTGTGCATTTGTAAGTTTAACCTGGTATAACATAATTGAACAATATATTAACACGTTCCTCGAAACGCCGCGGCCAAATGTTATCCAAACTGCTTCTTACTTTTGCTTCGAAAAATTTCGGATCAAACGATATCCAAATCGTCCCTCATTGGATCATCCACTCGACCGAACAAAATCGACCAATCACAAAATAAGGAATAGAAAATGGACATAAAATAAAGTAAACAGCAAATTGAGATGATCTCTTAGGAAACATGCAATTAAAACTGTCTTTCTATGATTGGTGCATTTCGATCCTCTCGTCAAAAAAATGTCAGACGCCAATCACCTCAGTGGACCTCTTAGGAAACGAAAGTTTACTTCAACGGGTTCAAAAGGTCATTGTTTGTGATTTGTGATTGGTGGATTTCGATCCGTTTTGTGAGTTTCTGTGTTTCAAGGTTCGTTGGTTGTGATCTTATTGTGACCAAAACCCGACGTTAATATTCCAAATATTTTTGATAGATTTCATCCCTGGACTTCAATTTCGATGAGGCAAAAATACTGTAGATTCAGATTAACTTTTGAGGTCGTAAAAGTGCGATAAAGTGCCGTGTGCTAGCAGAGCTTTCTTTCCCACATGCCTCTTACCTTGTACAAGACGTTCGCATGGCAGATATTAGCCTTGCTTCGCTTGTTTACTTGCCTTGTTTACTGTAGCACCTATTGCGTGCCTATTGCACATTTGCGTCAAAACGAGCCGTTTCCATTACTCTATTTGGGCCACGCCCAAATAAATAGTTATTCATAACGAATAATGTTAAATAGATGTACCCTTGGATAATGACTGTCCCAGATTTGAAGTGCCCAGTGATTTCAGCTTGGCGCTTTCCTTGTGCTCTTAATTGTTTCAACCCATATTTGTCATTCGTTGCAATATCACTGAACATTCAAGAGTATGTTGCATAAAGGTAACCTCCTTGCCAGGGTTCTTCTTACTCATATACTTAATCAAATCCTTTTTTCTGGCATCGGTTAAAGCTAAAATTTATCCCCATGATCTTTTAAAGTTCAGCCGAACACTGTCTGGGCCGAACGTCAAGATTGTCCAGTTTTTGTGATATTTCTAACCTTCAAAAACGCATTAATAATTCATAAAGAAAAAGCAAAAGAATTAAATTAACGTTTAATGAGTGTCTTTATATCTGATGAAGACACAGCTAAACTTTACCTCCAATTACTTAGACCTAAATAACCCCAAATCTAAATATTAGTGCAAGAATGAGTTGATCTACGGCAGAGATTTTGAAGCCGTTCCAAAAAACCTGCAGTCGTGAATTATTAGGTTTAAAATCTGTCGGCTTCGCCTCGATTTTTTAAAACTGACAATACACTCCTGCTCGTTTTTTAAACAGTGCTTCGGTGAAAACGTCATCCCAAGTGTCTCGAGAACGCTTTCATGGATCTTGCTCAAACTTCACGAACATTGCGGCATGTATTGAAGGAACAAGCGATCGAGAGTGATTGTGTAAAAAAACTCCCAGTGCCGAGAAATATGACTGCAAGTTAAGTAAATGGTGACGTTATTTTGTTGCCATAACAAGCCTGAAGTCAACATAACTTTTTTCATGACAATTTTCATCCTTGTCTGTGAGAATCGTTTTTCCATATCTTTATTTAATGTTAATGGGGACGTAGTTAATGCTCAAACTTGGGACGTATTGACCCTGAATCATCCAATCAAGCCACCTCATGGTGCAACCAATGGAGTTACTACAGTAAAAAGCTAGATTGAATTTTTTTGTGTTTGACAAACACTTTCGAAAATTATAATTTGTTAATGCATGCAGTTGCTTTTTCTATGTCACGGTTTTGGTCACACTCCGGGATCAGACTGGTCAAAATGTTGAAAGGTGAATTCATGTCTGTAAAAACTGAAACCATTTAGAAATTTGTTTGCCGGCATCAGTAAAGAGACTTTGTCATTTCAGTTAACTTTTAAAATTATAGTCGTACTAAGAATCGTGATGCACACGCAGAGCTGTTGTTTTGCTCATAAAACGTATTGTTTTTTGACGTTTTTGTGGTGGTCGTCTTCGTGGTTGCTTCGCTTTTAGGTCTGGCTAAATCTATATATTAATGTAGCTATTAGTTATTAATAGGAACAAACATGTAAGTTTTTCACATTGTTGCTCGTTTCTTATCAAGCCGAGGCAACACAGCATATACGCTTTTTAGACATTTACACTCATTATTTGTCTAAGTCTGTCTCCGCTCTACGATTTGTCACTTTGTGGTCCATAACTTATTGTAGCACTAGTAACAAACTGTTATGTCTACCAAACGTCATGCATGGAGTGCCGCAGGGCTCCTTCCTTGGCCCATGGTTATTTAATTTGTACAAAAATGATCCCCCGTCTGTCAGCACCACCAGCAATGATGGATTATTCTAAGCTCTTCTTAGCATTAATTTTCTAACAAAGATATTGATGCCGGTCTCGAGGCTCTTCAACGTGATATGCAACGCGTAGCTTTATGGTGCTGCGCTAACCATCTGTCCGTAAATCCGGATAAAACGAAGTTCTGTGTTTTTGGCACCTCAAAAATGCTGCCAAGAACGCCGGTACCCTTTTTTTGTTTTCCTATGTAAAGATCTTGCCCCAGTAGATACAGTTAAAGACCTGGATGTGGTTAATCAATAAGCACCTTTCGTTTAGCTACAATATACAATTGCATTAGTCTTAGACCTTTTTGGAAAGCTCTGCGCCATCAGTAGAATTCGCCACGTGTTGGACCTCCCCTCCTTAATGCTTACTGTAAATGCGAGTGTTTTCAGCAAATTATTGTTTTGGTCTTCAATTTGGGTAGGGGCAAGCAACGGAAACATTGTCTGGCTTCAATTAGTTCAAACTTTATCTGGTAAAAGGAAATTTGAGCACATAACTCCCACACTCAAACAACTTAGATTCTTGCCAGTGTCAGTTCTTCTCAATTTCAGGGATGCTGTCTTATTGTAAAAATCTATTAATGGCCTAGCTCCGTCATACCTACAGCAATTAGTTGTAAAGATGTGACATTCCCAACAGGCTTACACGTAATGTTCAGTGTCAAACTTGCCCTCCCTTTTCCAGTTTAAATCTTCACTCAGCATTTTTACTGGAAAAGTGGCTCGAGGGTGAATATTAAGTATTGACAGCATTTTAGCTAGTTATCTTTATTTCTTATCTCTTCATGTAAATTTTTATACCTTATTGTAATTTTAATAGTCTTATTGTAATTATAATAGTTGTAAATTGATTCTGATAAGCCCTTTGTTGGAGAATCAATAAAGTCTTTTGTATTTGTAGCAATGTCAAATGCTCATTTTGTATTCGTTCTGCCAAATTTCGACCTCTACGTATTTTGAGAACGAAGCTGATGAAGAAACTGACTTGTAATCTGAACGAAGAAGAATATCCTGGTCGGCGAAGTGATCGAAGATTTTATCATAGGACGTCACAGTCAAGAAGACGAGAATGGACTGGTAGAGATTCCAGCCGTTTTGCTAAGTAAAAAAGTGATTCTGTCGACAATGATGACGAACTTACTTTGAAAAGCTTCTTTGCCATTGGCATTATCTATTCTTTTTTCAAAGACAAACGAAAGAATGAGGATGGACTGCGAGCCAGACACAGTGTCCACTTTCAGTTTTCAAAAAACTCTATCGTTACATTGGCGAGCTAACAATAAAAGTGCTCTTAGTTTTCTGCGAACAAATCTTTCAACATAATGCATTTGCATTTTGATTTCACTTTCAATCTAAAGTCTTTATGATGTGTAATTGTTTTCGTGAGCTAATGAAAACTTTCTTTTCGTGTCACCTGCCAAGTGACTGTCAAATCGCTTGTCCTGCACTTGTTTCCGGTCTCCCAAACAGGAAGCGATATATTACACGTCATATTTTAGCCTCTATTTCTCTGTCCGTACTTTAAAGTATGGATCCTCTTTATCTTCCCATCGTTTTATGACCCGCGGGCTTAGCACCTGGGACCAGTTGTTAGAAGGCCGATTAGCCCTAACGCACTGTTAAATTTTAACCCTGGTCTCTTTTTCTTATATTATCATCAAAGACATTTTCTTGGACAATTTTCTCTAATCTTTTTAGAGTAGTCAATCATCAAATTGTACACAAAAAGAGTTAAACTGAATTTGCTTTTTAAGCTTTCATATCTGAATTCAAATTTCGCACTAACCCTGGGTTATCTTAATCCAGCTTTGAACAACCCGGCCCTGGGCTATAAATCGATGGGAAAAAAACTTGGTCTGTGATTTACAGAAAGGGAGCTAATAAGCGGTATTTATATTATTTGTAGGTGTTAGTGAGAAAAGTTTTCCCTCAGAAAATCGGAAATCAACATGCGTTTTATGATGATTTTTACACAGGTTGCTGGTTGTCATAAGATAACGAAATATGCCAGAAAAAGAAGAAAAAATATTATTGGGCAACGTTAACAAGACTGCAAAGAAGCCATTTGAAAAGTGGAAAAAGGAACCAAAAAAGCCAGGTAGCTGATGTGTACATGTAGTTTGTATTAGGTTTTTGACTTGACCCCCAGGCAGTTTAAGAGTGCAATAAATAATTTCGGCCTGGGCAACAACATGCTGACACTGCTAACAGTGTAATTAGGAACTAAAATTGTATTCCTCTGTTTAACTTAGTTTTCGGGGTTATTATTAAGATTGATGAACCATTTTAAAACTCTACAGTTCTAGGGATCTCTGGAGAGACTCTGCTCCAGTGTTCTACAATCCTGGTCAAACCGTTTGGGACACTATAGTATCAGGTGAGGAAAATGCAATTCAAGTTGACTCCCCTCCCCCGTGGACAGTGTTGGGTGTTACACGTTAATTGTTGAGGGGGGTGGGTAAAAAATCTTGTTAAGGCCGTTTTTATGACTTTGTGTTGCCGGTTCGCTGCAAATTACATTCAAAAACACGTGAAAAAGGGGAGGTGTCTCAAAACCTTTTGGCCAGGATTGTATCTGCCATTCAGACATTTTGTTGCTCAGTGTTTATATTTGTTGTTTTGTATTTTGTAAGGTTACAACAACTGTTCGAAAATCGCATTCCAACTTTCACAGCTATGCATAAATCAAGGTTGGAATGATACTTTTGAGGCAGCTGGTATCTTTAGGGATATGAGGGGGCATTCTGGTTCACGGTTTTTGGGGGAATTGGGGTACATTTGAGCAGGATAGAAGTTGGTTCAGAGGCACCTTGTTTTGGTTGTGGACTATCTCAGTGGTATTTGTCTACTAACTATTCCCTAGCTATTTTGACTTTCACAACCCCTTAATCCACTGTATCCCTGTTTTCCACAAGTTTAAACATCCCTCCAACTTTTATTCATTTAAAACATTAAAAAGGGTCATGGAACAACTCTCATACACTTTTTTTTTTAGCAATGACCACGACCTTATGGAGCCATTTTTTGATTGAATGAAATGTTGGCTAGATTTGAAAGAAAAGGGGCAGAATTAAAGAAAAACAAAGCTGTTAATCTGAATTCCCTCTTAATATGTAAAGCGTGTGAAGCGAGTGACATATTCGTCTGTAAAAAAGCCAGATTATATTTTACACTGAGCAACTTTCAAGCAATCAACTTTATTACTATCTGTGCCGTTAACTAGATTTCTCACCTCTAAGATGTTTTTACGTGTAATTAAGGGATGTTTTTGTTGCTCTCTCGACAACGTGTGTAGCAACGCTGAGCAAGTTGATCGTTTCCAAGACTTCTTGGCATTACCAACCTTGGAAACACGCTTCATGATTATCTCAATACATCTGCTAACATATGACTTACCATGTTTAATGTTTAATTACAGATATTTGACAACTTTGATATTAGGCAATGGCATCTGCTTTACAGATAACTCAAACACTCGTAGATGATGACCGAGTGTATGGAACTCGCAAAGTGCAAGTCGCCATTTTGGCTTCTGAATGGGGATCAAGCAAAGGAGGGCTTTCTACAATAAGCAGAGAATTAGCCATTCAGTTAGCAAAATGCCCTGAAGTGGAAATCACTTTCTTTTTACCACAATGCAGTCAAGAGGACAGGAGAATTGCCCTGGAACATAATGTAAAAATCGTGGAGGCAAAGCCACGGCCTGGCTTTGATCAACTGGATTGGCTTTGCTTTCCGCCTAAAGATTTGCAAATCGACATTATTTTTGGCAATGGAGTTAAACTCGGTAAACAAGCACAAGTCATTAAAGACCTTAAAGACTGCAAATGGGTTCAAGTAGTACACTCAGACCCTGAGGAACTTGGGATGTTTAAAAACTATTCCAACCCAATCTCAAAGGGTGAAGAAAAGCACAAGACCGAAGTAGAACTTTGTGAAATGGCTGATCTTGTTGTAGGAGTTGGACCCAAGTTGAGCGAGGCCTTTCGCTCCTATCTTCGTGGCTGTCAAAAAGATGATGATGTTCTTGACCTCACTCCTGGAGTATTTGAAGCGTTTGAGACCGTGAGGCAGGTTCCTAGCGAAAGGCACCAATTCAGTGTCTTGGTTTTTGGGCGTGGTGACGAAGAAGATTTTAAATTAAAGGGATTTGACATCGCTGGGAAAGCGGTTGCTGCATTACAAGATACTCGTCTTGTGTTTGTTGGAGCTCCAGATGGAAAACATGAAGAAATTGCTGAACGGTTAACCGAATATGGTCTTCCTGCAAGCCGCTTGAGAGTAAGAGGATTTGTTCACGAGCGAGAGAGTTTGAGGCGCTTATTTCAAGAAGTTGATCTTGTAGTTATGCCTTCAAGGACAGAAGGTTTTGGGTTGACAGGACTTGAGGCCTTGTCAGCTGGTCTTCCCGTGCTTGTCAGTCAGAACTCAGGTTTTGGAGAAGCTCTGTGCAGTGTACCATTTGGTTCAATATTTGTGATTAATTCGGAGGACCCTGGAGACTGGACCTCAGCGATAAAGAAAATCTGGGCTAAGGACAGAAAAAGCCGACTAGAGGAAGCGGAAGCCTTGCGTTTTAGTTATGGCAGGAAATACGACTGGGGAAAGCAGTTGAAAGATCTTATTAAGAAGATGATGAGCTGGACTCACGGTATGATTAAGGCTGATTTTCAGCATGATTGCTATTTGTGAAACTGAGTTTACTTCATGACATAATCTAGAGGAAAAAATAGAAAGTTAACCGGAAAACTGAAAAGACGTAAACAAAATATGATATTGACATTTACTGACGTATTTTGTCCTGAAAAGTGAGAAAAATTGGCGGCAACAATTTCCTTTTATGATAAATAATATTGTTTTATAACTGAGATGTAGTTCCAGTTGAGACCCGGCTAACAGCTGCTGTGTTTATTAGAAACCTACAATACATGTCACATTAATTTGGGACATCCCTTGCAGCACCCATATTGCGACATATAGCTGTGCTCCTTCTTCCTTCTTCCCTTCCAGTGTTGAATTTTTTTCCTTCTGTGGTGCCAACTCGCGAAATCCAACATGGATAAGTGGAAAATATCACGAGTATTATAGGTTGTGTCTTGAAATCAAATGCAAATGAACAGAGACGATGGACTACATGTATAAATAGAGCGTTTTCACACGATGACATGGCGGCCATTGTTGTTCCAAAACAATGAAATGGCGGCCATGTTGGTGTTCCAATCCAGGCATTTATTTTAACTGACGCGTTGTTAACTTGTTACTGGGATTCGACTGTACTTGGCAGTGAATCACATGTGTGGCCTTACATACATATGGAATATTACATACATATGGCGTTACATACATATATATACACATCGCATCTCCGAAGCAAGAGAGAGAACCCTGGGAACGAGGTTGAGATAAATGTATGTACTGCATCACGTTTTATCTGATGGGAGGAAGCATCTGTGAACAGGCTAGTGTTATTGCTTAATCTCCAAATTAGAAAGACGTGTTAAGTATAATTAGAGTGCTTGGTTAGTGACATAAACAGGAATGGCAAATGTAATTTCAACAGTTTTATTTATTAACAGCTCGCCTTCGACTGTCGATTGACTGTAAAGAAATTGTTGGTCTTGGTCCTCAAGGTGGACCCACAAGGATGAAAGCCCAGGAAACCGCGTGTTTATCGTTCACCTCAGGTCAAAGGCAAACTGTTGCCACAGCAGGTCCACCAAAGGAAAGGACTTCGGTGGTGTCGGCCCTTGTTGAATCTCAGGAAGATGTCCAGAGGGTAGCAGTAGTATCTGGCTCTTCAGGAACACCTCGAGAGGAGGTTTCCTCTGGTTCTCGGCGGGAAGATGTCGAAAGTGGAGCTATTCCCTCCCCACAGGACGTTCTGAGTTTAATTTCGTCAAAGTACTTACGGAAACTTGATCCATCAACACCGGAAGAGTTTAACGGGTTTCTTCATTATATGGAAAGGATGCGTAAAGCTGTTATTGTAGATGTTGGTACTGGAAGTTTGATAGTCACTATAGAATGTGGCTCTCTTGAAATCCTTGAAGGATTGTGGAAAGACTACATCGCAGGTTGCCTTAATGAAATGGCACAGAGATTCCTTGTGACAGAGGAAATTCTCGAGGAACTTGGTCTAGCTGAAGTTAAACTCACGACAACTATCAAAGAGGAGGAATACAGAGCTTGCCATGAACTTCTCACGAAAATTGCAGGTATTGTTTTAACATTCATGTCTTTACCCAACAAAAGTCACAGTAGTCACACCAAAAAAAAGTACAAATATCGCATTCAACCTAAGCGCAGTACTTAGAAAAACGAATTTGAGTATAAGATGGTACCTAAGTTGTAATGACAGGGTTCGCATGCACCTTGAAAGTCCTTGAAAATTGCAGTCGGCGCTGGGATGTCCTTGAATTTCAATGCTTGACTTCATAGTTTAAGAAGAACTGCAAAGGAAAAGGGGAAAACACAGAAAGACCTTCGCGATAAAATTCCTCCTCATGTGGAAGAACACTAAAACAGGTATAGAGGAATGCCGTGTAAACTTTGTTAGTCTCCATGACTCTTTCCCAGTGGCAACTAATTTGGATATGGAAAATCAGTTTATTTACAATGTTAAGGAGCCAAAAAGCGATGATGAAGCTGTTAATAAAAAATGTGTGGATGACAAATTAGACAGCAAAGTAGACAAGCGTATTGTACAAAATGTAATGAGACATTCTTTACAAAGCTGATTAAAGAGATCTTGATAATTATTTGAAAAGAGATGGTTCTCAGAGTATGACAGGTGATGTTGACGTGAACAACAAACAAATTACAAATTTAGGTCTCAACATACAAAATTCCAACGATGTCATCTACTTGGGATTCGCCGACACGAAATACGTTCAAAAAACAGCCATTGAAAAATTAAACATGAATAATCACACCATCGATAATTTACGGGATCCCACTGGTATGCGTCAGGCGACACAAAAAATACGTCGACGAACAAAAAAAATATGCATGGACAAACAAATAGAACCAAGTCATAAAACAAATCAGTCTGATTATTTATACGTTGGAATGGTCTGATGTCGGTCGAGGAGGTAATAGTTTTAACATGGTAAAGATTGGTGGTCTATCGCCAGATAAAAGAAATTTTCACTATTATAATCACAAAGGAATTTACACAACGATTAACAAAAATGGTCTTGGTGGTTACAAATACAAAATGGAAATTCAATGTTTTCCTTCAGTAAAAATTATTGATTACACTTTGTGTATTGAAATCTTGAATGTTGATTATCAACTTTGGCATAAATCGAGGATTTCAAAGCAACATCCGAAGGATAAACTATTGGAAATGCAGCGATGAAAAAATTCTCTCGCAGATATATCAATTCAAGCAACAATGTGGAATTTTTGTATTTCCACAGGACCATAGTTAATTTTAGGAAAACTGCGGCAGATCCACTATATCAACTTCATTTGCTAGTCGATATCCCCCAAGATGGGAACGATTTATAGACTTATGCACAAAATTTTACAGAAAATTACATCGTCAATTATGGTGTAATCGGGAGTGTGAGTGATATTGACGCCGAAAACATTTAGGAGTATCCCACCGCTTACAACATTAAACCCACAAAAATGAAAATGAATGTACCTTTGGACTTGAATGAGGGGCACCCAACGAGAATATGGTTCAAAATCACTTAAATTTAGCATTGTTAAACATCCGATAGATATAGGCATATTTTTATCCCCTAAAAATTTTCCATCTGTTCGGATTTCCTAGCTGAAAGTCTAGTGATCCGAACATTATAAGGATCGAAACTTACCTTTTCGAAAATTTCAGCCAGAAAAAAGGCTCCCGAAAATTCTAGGTGACCTTTTTAGGGTAAAAATCCGTTAAAAATGGGCAATTATACCATTTTTTAGATGTTCGAAAATCCTAGGAGAGGCAGGCAAGCAAGAAATTTTACAACAAATGTTCCGAAAATTCTAGATCTCCAATCGTCTTCCGAACAGATATTTTCCGAAAATTGACGTTGGGTGCCCCTGTTGAATTGGGGAAGAATTATCAACTCCCCTTCCATAAAGCCACCAATGCTTGCTTTTCCTGGCAAGTATCTCAAAAATAGTGACGACAAATACGTATTTTTTGGAGGAACGGACGTTATAATAACCTCTTTTAAATGCAAATTTGCAAAGCTCTATTTTCACACTTCAGAGTTAGGGTTTACGGACAATTTTGGTTTATCATAGACAGCCTTAATACTGCTACTCATGATCAACACTCAAGAGCATACAGTTACACAGGAAAGAATTGGTCATATCAGGTTATTTCCCCAAATTTAGTTATCTGATTCGAAAATGTAGTAAGAATAGCGCTTAGAAATGAAGACCACCAAAAAAAGGCCCAGTAAGTAACGGTAATATTATGTTATTGTTCGAAGTGACGGCGTAAGCGTACTGTTTATGTCAAATTACAGCTTTTATAGGGTTAAAAAATATAAACCTTTTATATATGATAAAGAAAAAAGACATTTTCATTTCAACCACATCGATCCTACTATCAACAAAGAAAAGTTATCAGAAATCAAAGCATTGTATAAATTATCTCATAACAGGTTCTGGTCTTATAAAATGGCTTTCAAATATTTCAAGCGATTGAATTTAGCCATAAACATTGGATCAACATCTTTAGGCGTTATTGGTACGAACACCGGCGGTATTGCATTAAATCCTGTTGTGTTAGGAACGATTTCGGGTGCGGGTGTAGTGTTCAAAACATTCAGTGAAATCAAGAGTTATAAAAGGAAAATAGAAATGTGCACAGTTAACTTACAGTACATACCAGAAGACATTGACGGATTTACGGGCTTGTCTGCGAGGTGGAGAATTCCTCTAGTTTTTCATTACAAAATGAGCATTCACTATATTCTTTTTTGTATTCATCATGAATCTCTTTACAACTCATTCTAAATATTATTAGTAAACATTATTTTTTTAACACATTAACGAAGCAAATTACGGAAAAGTCATTACGTCACGCCACAGCTGTGGCGTTCTCAAAAAACGAAAGCAAAACAATTATAGACAAACTATAATATAACTGGAATATATAATGAGCGACACAGCTGTGTCGTGACGTCATGGTTAACATTACTGAAACCCATACTTGGAATATATAATGAGCGACACAGCTGTGTCGTGACCTCTTGGTTAACATTACTGAAACCCATACTTGGAATATATAATGAGCGACACAGCTGTGTCGTGACCTCTTGGTTAACATTACTGAAACCCATACTTGGAATATATATAATGAGCGACACAGCTGTGTCGACGTCAAATTATTCAGGAATTAATATTATTAGGTTGGCCGGTACAATGCCATATATCCTAAGACCTAATAATTAATAAAAATTTATTCACTTGATATAGCGCCTTTTAACATTAAAATGACCAAAAGCGCTTTACATGAATTTAAAAATATATATACAAAAACAATAACTATAGTGAATTGTAAGAAATATATCTATAAAACCTAATGCAAAAAATACACAATTGACCACCCCAAGAAAAGTTACTCGTTGTAAAGCTAAATTAAAAAGAGGTGTCTTAAGGTTTTTCTTAAAAATGCTGAGTGATGTTATTTCCCGAACATTTGCTGGAGGGCTGTTCCACAGTGTCGGGGCAGCCGCATAAAATGAACGAGCTCCTAATGTAGATAACATGCGCTCCTTAGGACGGTCCAAAAATAGATGCGGTAAAACAGAGGTAGCCAGTGAAGGTTATATAAAGCTGGTGTGATATGGTCATACTTTCTAGTGTTGGTTTTTAATCTGGCTGCAGCGTTCTGTAGTCGATGTAGTTTACTTATATGATATTTGGGAAGGCCATAAAGTAGGCTTTTCTGGACGTAACGAAAGCATGAACTAATGTTTTAAGGGATTCTTGTGAAAGGTATTTAGAAATTCTACAAATATTGTGAATATGGTAAAAAGCGGTCTTGCAAACTTGATTTATATGAGTATCCATACTAATTGAATTGTCAAATATCGTTCCCAAATTCCTTACGTTGACCGAAGGATCAATCTTATGATCACCGACATGAAGTACTGTTGGATTTAATTTATTTAACTGCTGACGAGTTACAATAACTAGACATTCAGTTTTATCATAATTGAGTAACAGACGTCCTTCAATAAGCCAGTTCCTTATATCTTTAATACAATCCTCCACTGCGCGAATGGCCTCATCCTGGGCGTTAGCATCATCGGGCTTGAAACTCACGTATTGCTGGGTATCATCCGCTTAACAATGAGCCTCGGCGAGATGACGTTCGATAACCTTGAACAGCGTAGAAGTGTACATAACAAAAAATAGAGGACCTAAACAGGACCCCTGAGGTACACCACTACGTTGATTAGACAGAGATCCATCAATACAGACTTGTTGGCTTCGATTAGAGAGATATGAGCGAAACCAGTTGAGCGTAACACCGCGCATTCCAATGTCCTTGTCAAGTCTCTCCAACAGAATATCGTGATTGACAGTGTCAAAAGCCGCGCTGAGATCAAGCAACACAATGAGTGTGACTTGTTGAGAGTTCCTGTTCAGTAGAACATCATTCATCACTTTCAACAAGTAACACATTCACAGTGTCTTTTATGTGTCCACGGTAGTGCTGCCACTCTATGATTTTTAATATACTTCACAATGGGGTCACGATGCTTTACAAACCATAAAAATGGCAACTTACACCTCAATACCTTCTTGTAAGGAGAAAAAAGTTGTCGCGCTCGTGTCTGTTTAACTTTACAACGAGAATTAACCCAATCGTCGAAGCTACCAAATACTCACTTCATTCTCTTCTCCTCTTGAAACTTGTGAAACGCTTTACTCAACCACGCAACATAGGCAAACGCATACTGAACAACATAGTTTTCGACAGCCTTAAAGCAGTCATCACAATGTTTGATATAGTTTCCATACACAGCTAAGGAGACTTCACGTTCTGGTAATACACGTGGAACATCAAAATGAACTCTCTCGCCTCTAAAGTAATTTTCTTTCATTTGGTAAATAAGCTCCGCACCATCACACTCAAGTTCAACCGCCGATCGTTTCTTTCGATTTGGTTCTGGAGGTTCTTCAAATAATAGTTGCGGAACCCTCGGTGATCCATATGTATCAGGTCAATCTTGTCGTGATTAAATACAATAGACTTCTAGAACATTCTGATGACTCATTTCCTCGGGAAAATTCTCTTTTACATTACATCATTGAGTTCCTGTTTTGCTGAGAATGTCAGGCTATGGTGATTCTTTCCTGTTTTATTTGATTATGAGAATATTTAAACGTACTTCAAATTTGGAAAACATATAGTCTGTATAAATTTGTGGAAACCATAAAAGTTAGCCATTAGATGGCAAGTAGTATGGAGTTGGCTTGGCACGAGATCAGTCTTGCAAGACTGATCTCGAACCGCCAACTCACATACTACTCTTATTAGGGTTACTATCAGTGTCTCCATATCATTATACTGTACTCTTTTATTATGGCTGATCCTAGCAATATGTAGGACGTGTCACATATGAATCTAGTAGGTGTCTTAGTACCGTTACCATCAGTGTCTCTGTATCATTATACAGTACTATTTTATCATATCTGATCCTAGCAGTATGGAGGACGTGTATCACATATAAACCTAACAAATGGCTTAGTAGCCTTACCATTAGTGTCTCTTTAACAATTATTCCACGAGGGCGCGTTGGATATGAGATGATAGATAGCCAACGAGGCGCGTAGCGCCAAGTTGGCTATAATCATCTCATATCCAACAAGCGCACGTGGAATAATTGTTTTATTAAAAACGCCCACAAAATCTCGTTGAATCGCCCCGACTAGAACAAGCCGGAAAAGACAAGGGACTTCCGCTATTCACATGTCACACGTCTATCAAAACTGTCAACGCGCGAACGGACTCGCCTGGACTGCATGAATGAAAAATCAAAACATTGTAGCGATGAATTGTACACATCAGAGCAGCTAAAAAAACCTGTCAGATAATGTGAAGGAAAAGAATTTTTAAGTGACCGCCACTACGTTGTTATTGCGTTACTTTCAGCGGTATCTAGCGCGCGCATGCGCCCGTGGCTCTTCTTTGTAATTCCATGCGGTTCTCGTTCGGTCTTCAATAAACCTTCGTTAAGACACAGTTTGTTCCTTATTGGCGTGGTGGCAGCGGCTTTTACCCACGTACGGTGGACCCTAACACAAGTGTGGTCGTCTGAAACCTGTGACCCTTATTTTCACGAAGTGCGAAGATCAACAAATCAACGTGAATTCGCCGTAACCGCTCGTGTAGGAAAACCAACATGGCCGCCGCTCCCAGGGCGCCTAAACAATGGCAGCTTACGAAAAACGAGACCATCACCTCGTACGAAAGTTGGAGGCAAAACTTAGTCTACATCTTATCCCTGGACAAGAACTTTGTCCCATTTTTAGAGGCCACATGGCAAAAGCAAACCGCCGCCAACCCTCGAAGAGGCCTTACGAATGATGGCACGTCTGTACCTGAGGCACAACGACTTACTGCCGCTCAGAAAAATGCCCACCTGGATCTTCTGCTCGGACAGATTGCCAATTTTTGCCCCGTGATCTCCAGGAACTCCATAGTAAAGCACTCTACCTCTCTGAATGACATTTGGCAGAAAATTCGCCAGCATTTTGGGTTCCAGTCCTCCGGAGCCCATTTCCTCGACCTTGCAAGCATCAGCCTTCAAACTGCTGAGCGACCAGAGGACTTATTCCAACGCCTCATGGCCTTCTTCGAAGACAACCTCCTTGCAGTTAATGGTGGCTTAACCCACCACGGTGAGCAGGTGACCGCAGATGAAGATCTTTCCCCATCGCTTGAGAACACTATAGTAGTTCTGTGGCTGCAGCTGATCCACCCTGGCCTACCATTACTGGTAAAGCAGAAGTATGGTTCTGAGTTGCGTAACAAGACCCTTGCCTCACTCAAGCCAGAGATCTCACAAGCTCTTAGTTCCCTCCTTGATGAACTACGCTCCATAGAGGACACCAAAGCCATGCGTATTAGCAATGTCAACCCCAGACGCACCTCTAATGGCGGACAGGGCCAACCACGCCGCCGTCCATTTGTATCTTGTATTCTCTGCAAAACCGCTGGACGCCCTCACAACACCCATGATCTAATGGAGTGCCGTTACCTGCCTGATCGTGACAGGAGACCATTGGCCCGCTCACGTCTTATAAACGACGATCCTGATGAGTTTGCGACCGGCGACTGTGGCCCTTATGATGAGTGTTGCGATCATGCCCTCCCGCCAGAGCACAGTGATGTACCTACTGCACCTACTGCACTCCGTGTCAGCATCATTCAATCACCTGTCCATCCAACACCCCCCTCAAGGCAGAAGGAGCATGGCCCCCACCTCAACAAGTCCTCTCTGTGGACCACGCTGTACGCATAACCAATACGACTGACTCTCCTATACTTCTTCGGACCGGCGAGCAGCTGTGTCATGTAAGGCATGTTATACCTGTTGACAGCATAGACACCACATCTGCCCCTACCTCTACAGCCACTACTGCCCCTACCTGCTGCCAGCCCTTCTCCACTAATGTGATCCTTGACCCCGATGGCTGCTTAGACGAGGACATTCGCGACAAGTTCAGAGCACTGAATCTGGAGTTTGATGATGTTTTCAACCCCACTATCTCGAAATATAACGGCGCTAGCGGTACCATTGAAGCTGTTGTCAACATTGGTCCCACACTCCCCCCTCAGCGTAAAGGCAGACTCCCGCAGTACAACAGAAGCACCCTTGAGGAATTGCAAGCCAAATTTGACGAGCTCGAAGTGGCTGGTGTGTTTGCCAGACCTGAACAGGTGAACGTACACGTTGAGTACTTGAATACCTCCTTCCTTGTTAAGAAACCCAATGGGGGTAGCAGACTTGTGACATCCTTCGGCGAAGTTGCCCAGTATAGCAAGCCCCAGCCTTCTCTAATGCCTAACGTCGATGGTG
Source organism: Porites lobata (assembly GCA_942486035.1). Classification (NCBI taxonomy): domain Eukaryota; kingdom Metazoa; phylum Cnidaria; class Anthozoa; order Scleractinia; family Poritidae; genus Porites; species Porites lobata. The sequence goes on along the minus strand of CALNXK010000142.1, from coordinate 748,915 downwards.
TACTGCGTGAAATTGGGAAGTGGGAGTATATAGTTATCTCGGACTTGTTAAAGTCGTTCTATCAAATTCCACTGGCTCACTCTTCCATGAAGTACTGTGGGTAGCCACACCCTTTAAAGGCATCCGTGTTTATACCCGCTCTGCTATGGGCATGCCTGGGTCGGAAACATGCCTCGAGGAGCTAATGTCTCGAGTTCTGGGTGACCTAATTCAAGAGGGTTGTGTTGCCAAAATTGCTGATGACCTGTACGTTGGTGGGAGCAACCCTACAGATGTCCTTCATAATTGGCGGCGCGTTCTTTCCTTGCTTCAACGCAACAATCTTCGTCTCTCCGCGCCCAAAACACTCATCTGTCCCAGAAAGGCCACCGTGTTGGGTTGGGTATGGTCTAATGGCACCCTACAGGCTAGCCCCCACAAGTTAGCCGCATTATCCTCTGTTGACCCTCCTACTACTGTTCAAGGCCTACGATCTTTCGTTGGTGCATACAAGGTGCTCAGCCGAGTACTCCCTAAGTTCGCTGAATTGCTGGACCCCTTGGATCAGGCCACCGCTGGAAAGGAATCTCGAGAAAGACTAGTGTGGTCCGATGAGTTACTCCTGTCTTTCAAGTCCGCCCAACATGCCTTGAAAACCACAAGACCATCACAATCCCCAACCCCGCGACGCTTTGTGGATCGTGACAGATGGTTCTGTGAAGAATAGAGGCGTCGCAGCCACACTCTACACCCACCGGAACGGTAAACTGCTGTTGGCTGGTTTTTTTTCAGCGCGAAACTGCGAAAGCATCAAGTGACCTGGCTACCGTGTGAGATCGAAGCTCTGGCCATAGCTTCCTCCATCAAGCACTTCGCCCCTTACATTATCCAGTCATCCCATACAACCGAAGTTCTGACGGACAGTAGGCCTTGTGTCCAAGCCTACGATAAGCTTAGGAGAGGAGAGTTCTCAGCCAGCTCCAGAGTTACCACCTTCCTGTCTACAGTCAGCCGCTATTCTGTCCATGTGCGCCACATTGCAGGTGTTGAAAACCTCCCTCAGACTTCGCCAGCAGGCACCCAAGAGAATGCTTAGACTCCAGCTGTCAGATTTGTCGCTTTATTGCGGAGTTGGAAGATTCTGTTGTGCGCAGCATCTCCGTGAGCGAAGTCCTAGAGGGTTCTGTTCGAATGCCCTTCACCAGCCGCGCCGCATGGCAAGCTACCCAGCTGGAATGCCCTCACCTCCGGCGAACCCATTCTCACCTCAGTCAAGGTACCCGACCTTCAAAGAAGGCTACCAAAATAATTGATGTCAAACGCTATCTTCAGGACGTCGTCATCGCCACTGATGGTCTTCTCGTTGTCAAAGACCACCCGCCTTTCCAGCCCCTCGCGATCGCATTGTTGTCCCTCGCACTGTTCTTGATGGACTC
>CALNXK010000142.1:615000-737500 GCA_942486035.1 Porites lobata | reverse complement strand
TTGTTTTTTAGTTTCTCTGGCTCATTTTCCTCGATTTTGTTGACAGTATTTTTCTCTTAGCACCGCAATTTCAATACATTTGGCCTCAAAGACGTACTTTTTACCATGTTCGGGTTTTTGAAATATTTTGTTAACTTTCTATTGTTGTTTTGCGTACAAAATTATATCCCGTCGCCGTCTGCTGAAAACTATTGCCATTTTCTTAAATTTTGTTTTTAAAACAACTCTAATCTGATTGGTTCTTGTGGTTTCTATTGTGTTTTCAGCCAATCAGAAAGCATTTGTAATTTGCACTCGTGTTACATGTTTTGCTCTCGTGTTACAGAAGAGCTCCACTCCTTTCTCAGCCAATCAGAATTGAGTAATGTTTTCGTGTATATTATTAAACTTGTAATCGTAGCGAAGTGGATGGTGCTTGCGTGTGACGGTTAGTACCTCACATTTAGAGGTCTTTAACGTTAGGTACTTATCATCGCTTTAGCACTGCAGACTATCCAGGTCCTCTTGGAGTGACCCACAGTCTTCTAGAATTTCAATGACACTGGAACATTATGAGTCATCTGCGAAGTGCGCGATACGATTCATCCATCAGTGGTTTTGCATGCTAATTCTGAGATTTCCTGACTTTTTTACCCTTGACTTCATCCTAGAATCCTTGACATTACCCCCCACGAGGGGTGGAAGGTCGAAAAGGGGCAATTTCCAGGAGTTTTGGGGGGAAGGCTTCTCAAGGTCATTTTCCGGAGGATCCCGGTAAGATTGGTGGGTTATTACAAAAAACTAAGCTCTTGCTTTGTCGAGCAAGCTATCTGTTATCTGTTCACCGGTGATTCAAAGCAAGGAAATTTTTTTTCATCGATGATCCTTTATTTACGAGTGCCTGAATTCTTTTTCTATGGCTTACACGATAGTATATTTCGTACAATTGTCATCGTCTCATGAACAAACTTTCGGTTATCTCTTTAACACAATACATTGTTATATTCTCCGTAATGTCGTCGTGTTCTTAGACTTCTTCTAAGATGTTTTTTTTCTTACTGAAAGGAAGTAATTGAAGTTCACAAGGTGTTTAGTGTTTACAGAGAGCATAATTTGTGGCCTGCAAGGTATCGCCTCCATGGTTCGCAAGGACTTACCGTTAATTATTAACTGAGAAAGAACTCTACAAGGCAAATTGACTTAATTTATTGGATACTGTATTAACATGAATAAAAAGATTGTTTCTCTCCTTATCGCGAAAACTATTATCTTTTGCAAAATGGTATAGTGCAACAGCATTTTTGACTGAACTATTCTTTCCAGGGGAGTACCGAATCGAGTTAGAAGCTGACTAAGGAAATTTTAGCGGGTAGGGGGGTATAACAAGCACCCCTGGAATGAAAATATCAGGAGGCTGGGGGTCCAAAGCGAAAGTGCCCTTCGTGGGGGAGGTATGGACATTTTCTGGAACTTCACAAATTCAAGTTAAGTCTTGGTGTATCTGTTTGCATTTATTAATATTTTTTTATAACTCATCCTGCATAAAAAGCAATAGCTTGAGTACTTAAAACACAAGAGTGTAGTCACTGAAGTACAAACTACTGCACGACTAAACAAGAGTTTAGTGGTTTCTTTGCAAAGCATCATTTTATTTAGATACACCGCTAAGAAAGAACTTGTCCTATCACATAATTTTGCGTTCTTGGTAAATTGGACTGATTTGTTTCGTTATTTGAAACCCTTACAGAGAAAGGGCAAGATCTGCTTAAAGGAAAATTGGAAACGGTAGTAACACCTAGAAAACGGAAGAGAGAATTCTCTGTAACGCCTTCAAGGGAGATGCACGAAGGCGAAGAAAATTTGGACAGGCAGTTACGGGAGATGACCCTACGCGAAGAAAATTCCCAAAGGCAGTTAAGTAAGATGCAGAAACACGAAAAAATTTTGCAGATCCGGTTACGGGGGATGCAGGAAACCGTAGAATACTCGCACACGCTATGGAGGGAGATGGGTCACCGAAAAGAATATTTGCTGAGTCACTTACGGGAGTTGCTCCAACGTGAGGGAATCACAGAAAGGCAAACGAATGAGATTGTGGAACGTCAAAAACGCTTACAACTGCAATTGAGAGAGATACAATACCAAAACCAAGTATTTCAGAGTCAGTTATGGGAGATGCCCCAAAGCAAGAAAAACCCAGAAATGCAAAGGCAGTTGAGGGAGATAAAGCAACGAGAAGAAATTTTACAGAGGCAGGAACGGGAAATACACCATCGTGAGGGAACCTCAGAAAGGCAAATGAGTGCGATACAGCAAAGTGAAGAAAACTCACAAAGGCATTTGAGCGAGATAGAGCAAGGCGAAGAAAGTTTGCAGAAGCAGTTGAGGGAAAAGCACGAACACCAAGAAAATGTGTATACACAGTTAAGAGAGATGAACCGAGGCGAAGAAAATTCAGAAAGGCAAATGCGTGAGATGCAGTCAGGAGATATGCTCCAACTTGAGGAAAGCTTAGAAAGGCAGTTTATTGAATTGAGGAGGGTGGTCCAACACGATGAAAATTTGGAGAGAGAGGTGGGGAAGATACTTCAACTCAAAGCTGACTCAGAAAGGAAAATGGGTGAGATGCAGGAACGTCAAGAAAGGTTACATCTACAATTGAGTGAGATACAGCACCAAAACCAAATATTTCAGGATCAGTTATGGAAGATGCTCCAAAGGAAGAAAAACCCAGAAAGGCAAATGAGTGTGACACAGGACCGTGAAGAAAACTCAAGGGAAAAAGAGAAATTAAGGTATCAGCCACCCTTAAAATTGCCATTTTTCCATGTTTGAGATTTCAACGTTTTCAAATAGATATACTTGAGAGCTTTCTTTAAAAAAGAAATCAGACGAAAATATTATTTCTGTCGAAAGATATCGGGGGTAAAAGATTTTTTCTCGTTAACTATCTTAATTGATCGTTGACAAGATCTGTCATACCCGTGTCATATATCAATTAACTTGCCTGTGAACTAGTAACGTGATACCGAGTGCGTGCTTCGACACAACACGTGCGAATAGTCTTCGCGTTGTTTATAGCCTTTAGTATTCTCCGTGGATATTTAGCGTTTGCTTCGGTGAAAATGCTGCCAAAAAAAAAAAAAGAAAAGAAAAGCTCGTGTCCGTTTTCGTCATCGAAACCGAGAGCGAAAAGGAAATCGAAGAGCGAGTTTGACAAAGAATGGTCCGCAAAATTGGCAGAGAGCGACAAAGGCTCATTTTATCAGCAAGAGAAGTTGCTGCAGTTGCTGAGAGTGCAAGCCGCTCCAAAATCCAGCTTGAAGAGCCAGATGAAGAAAGCCAATTAAGCTCATCGACCCCATCTGCTGATGGAACGTGGAAAACAATAAGCGGTCGAGCTATCGTATCGAGCGAAAAGCTGCTTGAGAAACTGGACGAGTCTGTATCTTGTCGATTTTGCCAGGTAAGAGTCCAAGTCATGGAAAATGTAGCGACTAAGCATGGACTTGGTTCTACCCGGAGAATCCAGTGCGAGAATGAAAGCTGTCCGTCGCACAAGACAAATTCTGTTTTTAATTCTTCCGAGAAGAGCAGAGCGTTTGAAATATACCGGGCCTCAGTTCTTGGCCTTAGAGCAATCGGTGGTGGACATTCGGCGGCTTCAAAGTTTTTTAGTTTCCTTGGCCTGGTGCCGTCAACAAAAACGCCTCGGCGAATCATACAAAAAAGATCGAAGGAGAGGCAAAACTTTTGCTCGAGAAAGAATTAAACCGTGCTTCTCGTGGTGTAAAAGAGTGGAAGTTTTCCAACGGAGAATTAAACTGTTCACTTGAAGATGTTGATAGCAATAAAAAGTTCGTTCCTGTTACATGTCACCTGTCAAAGTCCTATTGTTAGAGAAAATTGATCCCTCTCTGATATCAATCAGAATAAACATTTAGGTGTTATAATCTCATTCCAGGTAGGATGCCGCCAAAAATGTATTTTCTATTTTATCTCCGAACGCAAATTTTGCCGATCGACTCGTACGTTTTAAACTCCAAGTCGGCAGCCTTTCAATCAATTTGGCTAAAATTTGGCCAGAGTGATGCCATATATCTCTTCTACAAAACCGTGTCTGCGAATTTTAATACTCCTTTTCATTTTAAAGCTAGAGCTTTTTTTCCACAGGGAGTGTTGACTAATTGCCTTCCCCAACTTCAGTTGCTAATAAAAGGAAACAAACGCACTTGTCAAAAATCTGAGACACGGTTTTTTAGTGGAACGTGTTGAGAAGCGAATGCGGTGTTAATTGTTTTCTTCCGTTTATTTCCGGCGGGAGTGGAACATGATTTATAGAGACGTGTACTTTTACACAAAGCGTTCCAATTTCGAAACACATTTAAGTAAATCGTTTTTGTTAGTTCAAATCCATAATCTGGAATTATTAAGCTTTTAAAAAATATATGGTTTAGAGGGGTTTTTATACAAACAACTAACGCTACAGCGATCCGCGCGCGGACGGGCCTGAAGGGTGGCTGATACCTTAAGTAAACTAACAACAGCTCAGCAAACAATAAGTGAAATGCGTCGGCGGGAAACAAGTGACTGGGTAATAGCCCGTAATGAAATTCATGTAACAGACAAATGCGTTGGTAAGGGAGAATGGTGTGTTGTCTATGAAGGTGTGTATTGCGGCTCTTCTGTAGCAGTGAAACAATTCCATGACTTTCTTATCACCCCCTATGACGTTCCTCTTTTTGAAAGAGAAATGAATATTGCATCGAAGTGTCGTCACCCTCATTTACTTCGGTGTTATGGCGCCACGAATGATGAAGAAAATCCTCTGAGTGTTTTCGAACTGATGGACATAAGTCTGCGGACTCTTTTGGAGCAGCGACAACTTTCGGAAACAGAAGTATCTCTCATTTCTCTAGATGTAGCTCGCGCGCTTAATTACCTTCATCAGAAGAAACCAGTTCCCCTTATTCACCAGAATGTCAGCAGTGCTAATGTGTTGCTATGGCAAAAGGATGACCAATGGAGAGGCAAAGTCTCAGGTTATAGCTGTGTAGATTTCATGCAGGAGACCATGATAGTGGCTCCTGGAAATACGATGTACAGCGCACCGGAAGCTTTTACTCCAAGCTATACAGTCAAGGTTAGTTTTCATTGATTTTAGAATGTATTGATTCAAGATTGTTTAAACAACACCTATTGCACTTAAGAGGTGTGATGGTGCAGTCATAATCAGCCTGTCGGACTTCAAGGCCTGGGGCAAGTTGTGGGAAACCCAAAGCCAGACGTAGGGGATACACTTTTGCTTTAAAGGAAAGACTTTGACAGGGCTGAACGTTCGGCGTTGACTGTTACGATCCACGTTAAGATTTCTGCAACTGTCCCCCTAGTCACTCCATTTCTCGTAAAAGGCAAACAGTGCTTCCCACTGACCTTCCTACCTTGGTGTAAAATTTGTTAACTTTATATTAATACTGAATTGGTTAACCTTGCAACATCCTTTATGCAGTAAAGTAGCAATACCCCTGGTCGCTCAAGCCCTAGTTTTAGTCAAACTTAACTGAAGTCGCGAACGTTGCTTAAGTCTGCTATACACACACACACTCTATTATTAACAACTGACATTTACATAAAGGCCATTTCCGCCCGCAAATAGTAGGTTCTAGTCGAGGCGGGCGGAGATAACAGGGGAAAAACAGTCAGTGATAAATTACAAATAAATAAAAAACTTATATATATATATATATATATATATATATATATATATATATATATATATATATATATATATATATATAAGTAAATAAGGCTTACGTAAATAAGGCTTAAACGTAAATAACTAACATCTACAAAATAAACCACTTCTAACAGTTACTGGTAAATAATATTGATTTAGCCTGGGCTAAAAGCGAAGCTCCCGCTAATAAATTTATGTTTAAATCAATCAATAAACTTGTAATCACAAATCAGTTAACTTAAGAGCACATTAATATTCATCTGAGGGAAAGGCTAGGTGATTTTAAAGAAAAAAAGAGTTTGCAAACAGTTCAATGTAGGTTTAAACAAATTTTCCATCGAGTCAATAGTCTTATGTACACCCAAAAAATAGCAATCATCTTCGATCACAGTAGATTAGGCCTAGAAAACATATTATTCCTAAACAAAATAACTCACTTACACACCGATACACCACCTTGTTATTTTATAAGGTTAATTGGACAGCCCGAAATATAACTTTATGCTATAGAGACCGATTATAAGACGCGATAGTCTTCGTTAGCAGCCAATTTACATGTTGCAGTTTCTAGGTTGCATTTCTTTGTCAAAAGGGAGCCCAAAATAGAAACAAAGTCAGGCAGGAATTTTTTGTGTTCGATAAATTTACTTTACAAAGTCTTGCCGACAAATCTGGTGGCGTGTAAACGAGCCTTATATACTTTGTATACATCACGTCTGAGATACACAGTACTATGAGGCTCTGTTTTGTTTTAAACAGACCTCGGACAGAATTATTTTTTTCTTTTATGCCAAACCTATTGCAAGAAAAATTGCACTCATTCAGTATTCAGGGCGATCGAAGCACGCGCTTCCTTTGGACAACAAATAGAATTGACTACATTATAGCGGAGCCTCCGCGCGCGCGAGCGTGGAGCTCCATACTTAAAGGGACAGGTTCACGGTTCAGCGCATGCTCATTAATTAAATTACGTTTTTCCAATTTATTGTTAATTCTATGGGTTAATAATCCCACTCACATGTATCTCAGCGATCTCAGAGTGTATTTCAAAGAAGAAGTGTATTTCAGAGTAACCTGAAGTGGGATGGAGGAGTACTAAAATAGCAGAAAAAATAGTGGATTATGCCAACACTACCAACTTTGAATTTATTGACCGGAGGGTTTTAATCCATTGTTGATTAATTTACAGCTATTTGCACCTAAGTTGAACAGGTAACTGCCAGGGGAGTGTGCAGATTGGTTCTTTGACAAAATTATGACATGATCATATTCCTTTCATAGACGATACAGCATGTCCCGGCAGAAAAATAGCATTTTGATTAACGAGCATGCGCTGAACCGTAAACCTATTCCTTTAAGAGAAAATGGTAAACTATCCATCCACGAAAATTTGGTTATGACGTCACCGTACGTCCATTCGTTCGTCCGTACGGACTCTCGGGTAGAGGTAAGTACAAACGAATTCCTCCCCTCTCCCTTAGAGAGTTTTGTCCCCTATTGTTTCAAAAGGGTTCAGAAATAATTGGCAAATCAGAGTCTATCTATTGAGCTAATGTTTGGTGGATTTTAGCGGCTGATAATTTGACTTTTGAGGAGGTTATGGGTGATCTCAGAAAAAAATATCCCCTAGACTGGTTTCGAGGGGGGAAAGTTTGCAAGGGGTGTACCTGGGAAAAATAATATCCTGCATTGAAAAAATTTCCCTCTTGACGAATATAATGCTTGAAAAAAAATTTTACACCGTTTTATGTCTGGGAAAAAAATTCTAACTCCAGAGGTTTGGGAAAAAAATTCTTACCCAAAGAATATCATCAATGCCCCCTCCCCCACAAAAGTCAAATGGGCAACCACATGGGGATTGGGGAAGAAGCAGGCGGATTTGACACCTTAGTAGATATCATCCGTCAAGAAAATGGCTGGCGCGCGTTCATCATGTGGTGGTTTACAAGACTATAGTTTTGTATTTCAAGATTGAAAATACGCTGATAAAAGACACAAGTGGGGAGACAAAGTTTAAAAGAATGCTCAGATTCCTTTTTGTGAGCAAACGAGAGCTTTTCGGTATTAAATTGTCTTTCAAGGAATTCAGCCTTGTCTTCTTCACGGCGGACCAGAGCGCTTGGCTTTTTTGAACCAACCGAGGTAGCGAGGTTTCTGAAGAAACTTAAGGTACATTCTGGTTTCATGGACGTTTTCTACATTTTGATATCGGCGTGAAAGGAAAACCACAAAATGTGCATTTGAAATTGATTTTTTGCCATGTGCTCAGCCGATTTAACTTGCGTGAACGGATTCAGGATCCAGTTAGTGTTATACACGAATTGCTTTTTAGGATTAACTTATAGATTTTTGAATAAAAATTTTCAAGGAATTAAGTTATTTACCCGTCATTGTTCATTCATAACATTAGCTCAAAACACGATCGTGAGCCTACAGATCGGAAGATTTTTAGAAACACTTCACACCTCCCCATTCTTGAATTAAACCCTAAGTGTTATTTTTACATGTTCCACTGAATTGCTATTCATTTTGTTATTCATTACTTGCCATTCAATATTTTTGCAGTGTGCTGCTCTTTTCCCGTAACTCGTCCCCTGAATAAAGCTGAAGCCGCTTATGAATGAAGTTTGTTTTCAGTTGTTTTGTTTACGGCTTTATATTCTCGCTGAAACAGTGAAGTTATCTAAACTATGAAAGAGTTACCCTCTATTCTAACGACTCTTCGGCTTTTCGAGCCCGCGTTTGTCTTTATTTTTGTAAACAAACAAAAAAACAGTTGTAAGTTGCTGTATTATTAACGTTTATAATTTGCAGTGTGATTAGCTCACGTTTCTCAGCCATGCACTGCACGAACACGAACCGCACAGTTTGAGTAGGTTAAAGACTGGATTAAAGAGTAGCGAAAACGGTTATCGTGTGCTGGCTTTTCTATTTTATGTCTGTCCTCAAATTAAATATACACCTTACGGTAAAACTTTCTATTAGATATTGTGAGGCTATATAAATGTAAAGGCTACACAGAACTATTCGTTCGGGCCCGTTTAAAAAAGAAAAAGAAGAAAAGAAAAGAGAATAGAATGGGCCTACCGAAACACAAAAGTACCTAAGTCGGACTAATTTTCGTTTTCCCTTTAAGACAGAAATACTAACCCTAGAAATCTTAACCTGTAAATTACTACTACTAGAGAGACCTACAATTTCACAATTTTTTAAATTCAGGTCTGTTTACGAGATATTTTTTATATGAAATGTAGATCATCGCGGTTATAGACGCAACTTTTTCGGTTGCGAAAAGAAAGCCTGAAAATTTTTCAGGCTTGCATGGGATTCGAAAGTTGCGTCTATAACCGCGTCTGTAACTGCGATGATAACTGCTATAATCTACTTCCATGTAATTCTTCACCCCGCAGTTCTCATGGTCTTTCATATATTCATAACTTCGGGCAGGAGACGATAGGGATATAGTAGTATAGTACATGGCGGTACGAACGCGTTTCCAAATTCTGGCCTTGGGCATTCTCGGTTTTGGGCGGTTTATCATTACTTAAAGCGATGCCTCGTTGCTCTGGAATGCCTAGCATGAGTAAAGATATGAGTAATAATAGTAATAACCAACAAGAAGCGCAAAATTGTTCAATTTTTGGTTCTAAGTTGATGGGTGTGTTTATCAGACTCACTCAATTTATGATTTGTATGCTGCCTCAAAAGATGGTAAAATTATTAATATTGAACGTATGGTTCCTTTTAGAGGGACAAAAAATAAAGGTGGATATTTGAGTTGTTCAGTAAGATCTATTAATAATAAACAAAAGAAATTATATGTTCATAGGTTTGTTTGGGAATGTTATTGTTGTACTCTTCCGGATAAAATGGTGATTGACCATATTAATGACGATAGGGCGGATAATTGTTTGTCCAATTTACAACTTATGACATAACAAGCAAACTGTAAAAAATCAGTCAAAAATCGTGATTATTCCTTTGCGGCTAATAATCATAAAAACAGAAGGTGCGTGAAAGCAATTAACCAGACTACGCAAAAAGCAGTTTATTTCAATAGTATGCACGCCGTACAGCAGCATCTTGGTATTAATGCTGGTATTGTTAAAATGGTCTGTGAAGGGATTAATAATTGTAAAACCGGCATTTCTTAGAAAGATGGTCATTACTATAATTTTGAGTTTGCATGTAAGGAAGGTATGCCTGGCGACTATAAAAAATCAGCTAATAAGCGCCCAAGAATGTTGACTGACGAGGACAGAAAGAAAAAACAAACTGAAGATTTTAAAAATTGGGCGAAGAAAAAATACATTGCCCAAGGTGCAATAAGATAATAACAAATGGCAGTAAATACCTGCAGAATAAAATTTGCAACTAAAATATACTCACTCTGCATATTTTAAGTAATTAATTGGCAAAAACGAAACATATTTGAAGACAAGACGATATATATACTATTATGCAGAGTGCATTAGAGAAATTGTGTGATATTCTTAATAATGCTATTAAAAAAAAATTGATTTCGAAATGGTAGTATCAAATAATAAGGACACAATTCCGGAACTTAAAAAGTTGCGAAAAAGTATTAAAAATAAGCCCAAGGCTAAGTCAAAGGGAAACTTTCATGCTGGAAAACGTTCATGGACGCAGAAGAAGATATCATAACTGCTTTGGGAAGCCCTAGAACCACATTGCATTCCCCAGACCAGATATTTGCCCTTGTGGAGAAGTTTATATGCCAGCTTTATCAGCCTGGAACCGGTATCTCACAAGTCAAAGAACTAAGATGGCATATGTTCAGAAAAAATCAAGCGGAATCGGATAGGCTTCCACCAACACAAGGGGCACTTTATGAAGCAATGCTGCGTGCCCACTATCAAATGATAGTATGAAACAATGATAAAGTGTGCTGTCCTAATTTGCCACAGCCAGGTGGAATCGGATGGGAGATAAGGGACCAAAGAAGCACCTGCTCCTGAAGCAATCATCCAATTGGTTAAGTGCGGTTGTCAAAAGAACCGATGTTCAAACAATCGATGTCACTGCCGGAAATCAGGCTTGAAATGCACCTACCTCTGTTCTTGCTGTGACAGTAATGACCCCTGTGAAAATGGATGTGAGGATAGTGAAACACTGAAAATTGAGTACGACGACTCTGACGATGAGTAGAAAGATTAGAAAAACGAAATTTGTTGAAAAATATAACTTTGTGACAGGGCCACGTTGTATTAAGTCTCTACTTCCGGTCACGTGACCATGCAGAAGTGTCGCGATCAACTACTTATTAAGTAAGACATCCCAGAATATCGAAACTGATTTTAGTTTATCCCAAAAGTCCAATAAACGACCATTTTTCAGTCGTTTTATTGTTCAGCCTCGTTCTCATACAGGGCAGAACAGTGCTCTTCTCTTAACGCCTTCTAAAAATCCTCTGCACACAATACAAAAGTGCCGACAACATTAAACATATTACTTAGGTCCCCCCTATTAATAGTTCTGCACTGGTGGCTTGAAATCATCACGAAAATCCCACGGGAATACCATTGCTCCTAGACTATATATAGTTGCCGGATTTTCGACGCATTGCGCGAATCGCCATGGCGCGTTGCACCCGAGAAGCAATTAAAGAAAATTAAAATTAAATATTGAAGAAAGAAAATAGGATTTCCGGTTTGCAAAAAGAAAAATTTCACCGGCCTTTAAACGTACCCGAAGCGCGGAAAGAGCGCTCGTGCCAGTCCTACTCCGCATCACACATTGAATGAAGAGCGGAGCGCTCGTTTCACCGCCCAACCTTTATCCGCCCTGATTTACCGTCAAAACGCGCGGGTGCTTTGAAATGCAAAATTTCATCCTGGCTTACATGAAGGGGTGGACGCACGTACGGAAGTACTAGGTATGGACAATTTTCTCAGAATTAATATTTCTTGGATGCATAGTTTACCAAGTTTCCATACCCATGATGCTCTGCTATAACTACAAAACTAAATTAAGCTGTATCTATACCGTATGGGTTAAACTGTGTATCGATAGTTCGCTTATTTTTGAAGCAGAATGGCGATTCATCATAATCGCCCTCGGCCTCCTATAATGAAAATGACATGTCATTGATAGGTTTTTTGAAAGCTCTCTTGGGGTTTTGACGGCCAGAGTTCGTCGCAAATGGAGCTCCAAACATTAGCTCCGAACCTAGCAAAAGAACCTTGGTTTTGATTCAGTCTCGATGGGTTAATGTAAAAATTGCCGGAGGGAGAGAACCTGATCTCGTTATCATTAAAAATAATTAATTAAATAATTTTATTTGAAAATTTTCATTTTACAGGGTACACTTAATGTAAAAAGGAAAAAACAATAACAAAAATAAAAAACTATTTCAGCAGACAACATCTAAGTACGTAGAAAGTACATTATCTTAATATGTATGTTATCATAGTATTCAGTTGTAAATGAGATCACGTGATATTGATTAACATTTCCCACTTACTAAAGCCTGGTTTCCACTGGCGCATAAGCGCAAGCAAAAGCACTTGTGTAAGCAAGTGAAAACCTGGTCGACATTTACATAAACACAAGAAAGACGGACAAGTCCATTTTTCTTGTGCTTGTCCTTATGCTAATGTCGTAGCTTTGATTGGTGAAAACGGGGTAGACATAAGCACTAGCATAAGCACAAGGCCATGGACCAATCATAGGTAACTCTGACCCAGACCTCATGCCAACATATCCGACATTTTTGCGAATAAATATAGCACTTCCCAAGCAATAAAAGATATGATTAATTAGAAGAAAATCATCTCCAACATCAAAATTACCGAAGATTATATCCTCTTCTTTTACATTCTCAACAATTATATTGTTGTCTCGCAGCCAGGACAAGACGTGGTTCCAAAAACAGAGGATATTTTGCAGGAAAAAAAGTAAATGCTCGATGGATTCGACTTGGCAGAAAGCACATTTATCAGATTCAGTCATGTCAAAACGAAATAGTTCCTCATTCGTAAATCCGATGCGGTTTAACGCTTTGAACGGAAATTCCCTAAGTTTGGACTCTGATGTTGTACGAAATGATAATAAGTAAACTCTTCTCGTGATAATGCTCTTCATTAGGTTTAATGAAAAGATTCCTTTACCAAATCCAACTCTGTTTTGAATCAATGTTCAGTATTTATAAACTGTTTTTGAAAGTTGCTTTTAACCTGTTTTTTAAAGAGGTTTTAAATACTGTGAAAGTGAATTTTTAATGTATTTTTCGACTGACTTTAAAGTGTTTTGACCTATTTAAAACGCTGTATTTAAATTCGTGTAAAATATATGAAAAATTTTAGAGCAAAGCTTACAACATGTTTAAAACAGTTTTTACGGAATAAAAACAGGATCAAAACAGTTTTAAAAACACATTTTTAATGCACAATACTATTTTATGTTCCCTGCTAGCAGAGGTCTCTCACGAGGAGGCAATTCTCTCATTTTTGCCTCGTCGTGAGAGACCTCTGCTAGCAGGGAATATTTTATGAAACTATTTATAATGACAATTTTAAACGTATTTTGAAAAACGCAGGTTTTAAATAGGCACAAAAGTATATTTTTAATATGTTTTTCGACTGATTTTAAAGTTATTAAAACCTGTTTAAAACTTTATTAAAAATAATTTTGTTTCTTTCTATATAAAAAATTTCAGAGCTTCTGCAATGCTTGAAACATGTTTAAAACGGTTTTCTAATACCTTGAGCCACGTGCAAACTGACGCAACATTGTTACCAACAACTCCCAACATTGTTGGATGTTACATGTTGCGTCCGTTTGCACACCCTGTTGCATGTTGTTGGATGTTGTTGCGTGGTTTTGCGCAAAGTTTGAAGCCGATCAAACTTTTCAGCCAACAACTCCCAACATTTCTTTTGTTCCGTGATCGCCGAAGTGTAGCGCAACAATGTTGGATCCGTTTGTACATCTCTTCCGACATTGTTGCGGCTACGCACGCTCATTACGCAAGGATTACAAAGACTTATGGGTTGTATTCTTCTCATGATGCACTGCAGGTCCCAAACTTGTTGGGAGTTGTTGCATCTGTTTGCACGCCTCTGCCAACACGCTCGCAATTAACAATTCCCAACATTGTTGGCGGATAGGAGTTGTTGCGCCCGTTTGCACGCAGCCTTATAAATCCGAATAAAAACAGGATCAAACAGTTTTAAAAACACATTTTTAATGACCAATAATGTTTTATGAAACTATTTTTGACGACATTTTTTGCGTATTTTGAAAAACACAGGTTTTAAATAGGTACAATAATATATTTTTGAGGGTTGTCCAATACACCCGCACCGTAACGGTCCGTATAAGCCATGTGTCGATCTGTACGGATCGAACGGATCGACAACAGGGGTATACGTTCTGTAAAGTGTGTCTTACGGTTCGTAAGTCGCATCTCATTAGTGGGACTTAGAATATTTTCATGGCAAGAGCTGTTATATACGATTTGTCGATCCGTACGAATCGAACGGATCGATAAAAGGGGTATACGGTCTGTAAAGTGTGTTTTATTGTCCGTAAATCGCATTTCATTAGTGGGACTTAAAATATTGTCATGGCAAGAGTGGGTATTTACCGTTTTTCGATCTGCACTGCTGGACGCAAGAAAAGGCTCTTTTAATTTAGGAGCCACCAAAACAATAAAAGTCTTTAACCAATAAGAGTACTTTTTAAGTAGTATTTGACGACTACACTTCGTTGTCAAAATATGTTTGCATCAACATTCCTATTTCATAAACTGCAATTGTTTTTACGGTTTTACCGTAGAAAAGTTACATTTAAAGTGCGCTTGCTTTTGTTTTTGGCTTTTAGAAAGAGGAAACTTAAATTGATATAGAGCATGTTTATCTTCCTTGGTTACACAAAGTACTGCGTGCTTATTGTGAAAAATTTGACAGCTTATATAAAACGAGGCGATTGTTACATTTGAAGCGCGTGTGCCCTCATTTGTGACATTAGAACGAGGAGACGTTTTATAATGAATATTACATTTGTTTTGTGCAGCAAACGTAGTAAGAAAAGCAAGCGAAGAACATTTGCTTTTAAAGTGCGCTTCCTTTTGTTTTTGGCGTATAGAGAAGGAACATTAAATTTATATAGAGCATGCTTATCTTGGTTATATAAAGAAATACTATTTTTGGTGCTTGCTTATCTTGCCTTTACATTCGGTGCGTGCTTATATTAATTATAAACGTATTGACGATTGTTCTTACATTTGAAGCGCGCTCGTTTTGGTTTTTGACTTACAAGAACATCACATTTAGACACAAGCATAAACCTTAGAGCGTGCATACTGTGGTTTTTGGGTTGTTTTGATTTACAGGAGAAGGAAAATTACATTTGGAGTGTGCCTTTCTTGGTTTTTGCGCTTGTGTTGGTTTATGGTTTATAGAAGAGTGTGTGGTTTTGCGCTTGTGTTGGTACATCGTTTATAGAACGAGGAACGTGTGGCTTTGCGCTTGTGTTGGTTTATGGTTTATAGAACGAGGAATATTATGTCTGGAGTGTGCCTTTCTTGGTTTTTGCGCTTGTGTTGGTTTATAGTTTATAGAAAGCGGAATATTACAGTTGGAGTGCACCTTTCTTGGTTTTTGCGCTTGTGTTGGTTTATGGTTTATAGAACGAGGAATATTACATTTGGAGTGCGCCTTTCTTGGTTTTTGCTCTTGTGTTGGTTTATGGTTAATTTATAGAACGAGGATCATTACAGTTGGAGTGTGCCTTTCTTGGTTTTTGCGGTTGTGTTGGTTTATGGTTAATTTATAGAACGAGGAATATTACATTTGGAGTGCGCCTTTCTTGCCGTACGGACCGTACGGATCGAACGAACCGTAACGCATTGTGCCCTGATGTAATAATGACATGCACGCTCCGTATTTCTACGGACCGTACGGATCGAACGAACCGTAACGCATTGTGCCCTCATGTAATAATGAGATGCACGCTCCGTATGTGCTTAGCATACGGATCGTGAGTAATAGTGACGGTTTGTGCAGAACGTACGGTCCGTCAACTGCTGTTAACGGTCCGTAACAGTGCGGCAGTATTGGACATGACTGATATTTTTCGACTGATTTTAAAGCTATTACTATAAATTTAAGATTAAAACTAGGTAATTCCAAATACAAGCCCTCGCCTCTTAGCCCATGCGGTCTATGCCCATATTTAAGAAGTCCTATACCACTCTAAGCATTTAAAAAGGAGTATTAACGCCTGATGTAAGCAGCTACGTATATTATACTAATGTTAGTTGAGAACAGTTGGGCATGAGACGTCGAACATTCATTTGCAATGAGGTGCAAACATTTATAGTCGCGGTATTGGGTATCCTGTGATAGTTAACGTTCTTAAGCGCCATTCACCCCAAAAGGTAAAGCTGTCTAGTCAAAGACAGTTTAATATTGTCTCCTTCACAGAAGCTCCTTTTTTCTATTGATGGAAAATTTAGGGTAATTATGTAACATGTTCAAAGTCAGTTATGCCTTTCCCATCCCCCCAATCCCAAAATCAGAAAAAAGTACGTTGGTGCCGCATTTCCCAAAGGTAGTTTACAGGGCGCTACTCAAATATTTCCAACACAACACGGAGTTAAATGGCTATGAATGAAGCCGCTTTTATTTAGGTAATAGTTCTTAGAAATTCGTCTAATCTGATATCTGACATTTAGAGGAAAAATTATTTTGGCCCAGTAAAAGTAAGGGCAACGCAAAATGCCCAACCCAAAATATATGGAAGTAGTCAATTGATGCATGTGTATTAATCCTCCTAGACTTAGTTTAATAAAAAAAAAGGTTTTGTTTAGCTGGTGTGAATGAGGCCTTACTAAGTTACTCACGCGCTCTATTGCGCGTATTGTTATTAGGTTGATGTTTATAGCTTTGGTGTTCTGCTGTGTGAAATGTGCATCCGGCAATGCCCAGATCCTGGAAGGCGTGAAGAACAGGTCATGCTTGTAAGAAATGACGCGTTTAGAGGCCTGATACGGCGTTGCCTGCGGACGGATCCTGAAGCGAGACCAACCATGCGGGGAATAATCGATGGATTAGAAGAGTCTAGTGAAGCATCAGTCTTAAAAGAACTTGATATAAAAAAAAGGGGGGGTTTATCAGCATACCTCAGAAATTGATGAGCACTTCTTTCTCAAGTTCTAAAACTTAGTTGTCACGCATCGAAAATAATAACAATGAAAAGCAAAACAACGACAGCAAATATCAAAATAATGTTTTTGGCATCAGCAAAAAAGGCTTATATTTCGTGCAGTTTTGGAACAATCCTGTAGGAAGTGATCTATTCTCTAAGAGGCATCACAGATAAAAAAAAACACAAGAAAATGCACGGCAGGCAGACCCTAGAAGTAGAATAACGGAAGTTGATTACAAAAGAGGAGAGTAAATTCACCAAGTTACAGCAAGGAGCCCAAAAGTGTGACGGGGCTTTTGATTTACCGTATTTATTCGAATAAGCGCCCAACCTCGAATTAGCGCCCACCTCGAACAAGCGCCCATCCTAAAGGCAGAAAAAGTTAATAAGCGCCCAGCCTCGAATAAGCGCCCACCCCACCACCCCTTCCTCCCACTCCCACTCAAACTCAAATTAGCGACCCCCCCTAAAATTGAATAAGTACTAATAAGAGACTTCCCCGAAGACGGAGTTTTCTTCAAAGTATTTTACAGGAACCTTGCTTTGTTACATCTTCGCGTTTTGTTATTACCATTTATTGTTTTGTTGCAAAATACACATACTACACTTGCTGAAAATGTTGAGAATTTAATAAGCGCCCAGCCTCGAATAAGCGCCCACCTCGAATAAGCGCCCACTCTCAAGGTCCAAAAATTTAATAAGCGCCCAGGGCGGTTAATCGAATAAATACGGTATTCACATTCTTTCGTACAGATTGTCCCAATCAGAAGCCAGCTGGAAACTGTCCTCGACTTCTGATTGGTCAATGTCTGCATGAAAGTAGTATACTATGTTGGAAGATAAGCCTCGTTGGTGGATAGGTAAGGATAGTTAAGGGATAGGTAAATCATTGATATGGATAAGTGCCTAGTCTATGACATCACCTCGGAAAGAAGCGCCTTCCTCCATACTAATTTAAGTGCCTAGTCAGTGTCTTCCTGCATACTAATTCGGTATAGGTTTACTAATGAGCGTCACTCTACTTCAATAGGAACAATAGGCTTGCCTAGACTTGCCCGGTAATTAACTTGAGCCCGGTTTTCGGTCCGTCTATTAAAAGAAAAATAGGAATAAGAGAAGTGATCACCTAGCAACGCGAGAAACGGCTTCCTATATCTTATTTAGCGCTAAAACTCAGATATAAGTAAACAAAACACATACAGAAAGTGGAGTTGAAAAGTCTTTATTTCAATTTAGTTGACATCTTCTTATTTAGCGCTAAAACTCAGATATATATAAACAAAACATACACAAATTGGAGCTGAAAACTCTTTATTTCAAGTTTGTCTGATATTTTCTCCTTTCTATCTCGAGGAAATGAAAGTCTTGTCATTTTCACGCGCTGTTTATCAGTTAATTATGCGAGTTCACAAGCCCAAAGTTGAATACAAATTAGTTCTACAGGAAAAACCTCAAGGGAGCACCTTGACGTATTATTATAAAACAAATAACTTAACAAGGATCAATTAAAACACGCGACTCATAATTGCTAGCAATAAAACCAGACAAGAGAGATACCGTTTTAAAAAACTTTATTAAAAACAAAAAGAGTCAAATACACAGGAATGTAAATTAATTAATCTTCATCTTCGTTCTCCTCTGTAGAAGGGGAATACAAATTGGTCTCCAACGTCTTCGCGTTTTTGTGTGTAACTGCTCGGCAATCGTGACACCGAAGAAAGCCCTCTTTCATGTAATGTCTCCCCCCGGGAATCTGGTGATCGCATATAGTACAAATCTTGTAGTAATCGTGCCAAAGGCATTTAGGACATTTCATGATCAATGTCCCGTACACAGTAGAGTTTTCGCAGTGTTCACAGGGACTTTTGGAGTGAAAGGAGGTGGACGTTTCAGGGTTACTACTTTCTATCTCCTGACTGTCGTTTTCAGTGTCGTTGTCGCTCTCTTGGGTGTCTTCCGCTTCAACGCCATTCTCAGAAAAACAATGGGAAAACAATGGAAATGTGGTGGCGGTGGTGGTGGACGGAAAACAATAGAAATGTGGTGGTGGTGGGAGGGGTGGTGGTCTTGGGGGAGGAAAACAATAGAATCTTGTGGCCTGAAAACTTATATAAATGTGCAACATTCTACCTCTTTCTCAGTCTACATCTGGCTCCTGAGGATTTGACATGAATTGGTTCTGTTCTGTCTGCGAAAAATCCTTTAGTAGAAAAGATAGTATGCAAAGGCACGTGATGTCTAAACACCGCAATGCTGGTCTTACCCCATTTCAAACAGTTCCAATATTTTCACAGAAATGTCAGCGGTTTCGCTTCGAGCATCCTTTCACCTCCATGATTGCCGGAATGACCGGGTCCGGAAAAACGGCCTGGGTTCGATCGCTATTGTAACAAGCTTCAGAGACCATTTACCCTCCCCCGGTGAGGGGGAGGGTAAATGGTCTCATCCTATTTTGATGTGAACAAACGGAATTTGATCGTGTTTGATGATCAGATGATTGACGCCAGTAAAGACAAGCGAATTGTGAACCTCTTTACTCGTGGTTCTCATCATCGCAATCTGAGCGTGATTTATATCGTGCAGAATCTATTTCATCAGGAGAAAGGTAGCCGCTGCACAAGCCTAAACAGCCATTATCTGGTGTTATTCAAGAATCCACGAGACAAATTGCATATCCTGACTGTGGCGAAGCAAATGTATCCCGGGCAGACTGATTTCTTTTTAAATCAGTACGAAGAGGCTGTAAAAAGACCTTTTGGTTATCTTCTGATTGATCTGAAAACTACTACCCAAGATAATTGTCGGTTGCGAACAAACGTCCTGCCCAGTGAAGAAGGCTTTAACCAAGCAGGGTTTCAAGAAAATATTCCTCAAGAGCTTCTAAAATATCTGAAGCAGCAAACTCTTTCGCCTGTCCCGCTTCTTCCAGCTATGCAACAAATACAAGGCAAACTGGATGACGTGCTTTCTCAAAACGATCTTCGGGACGATGAAAAAGCTAAACGATACCTTCAGTTGCAAAACAGATACCTGGGTTTTAAAGAATAATTAAATGCAAGAACACGACCGGAAGAAATAATCAGCACTGTTCCAGACTTAACATCAAGGACACAAGATTCCTCGACAGCAACGACAGCATTCTCGACTCCCCTCAACCCCTTTAATGTAACACCTGAATTAACAGAAGCGGCTATCTCTGAAAAACCTGACAAAGAAAGCCTCACCCCTCCACCACCCTTAAATCCTGCTTTCCTGACCCCTCCTCCCACAGTAGAAACTCCATCACAACATGGCCCGAAGCGCAAAAGACGTCGGATTTAATTTCTAAATTATTTGGATGATCATAAATCTCATGGCAAACAGCTGAAGAAAAGTCGGCATAAGAAATTCAAACCTTAAAAGTACTCCATGGGCGAAGAAGAAGGAATTAATTAATTTCCATTCCTGTGTATTTGACTCTTTTTGTTTTTAATAAAGTTTTTTAAAACGATATCTCTCTTGTCTGGTTTTATTGCTAGCAATTATGAGTCGCGTGTTTTAATTGATCCTTGTTAAGTTATTTGTTTTATAATAATACGTCAAGGTGCTCCCTTGAGGTTTTTCCTGTAGAACTAATTTGTATTCAACTTTGGGCTTGTGAACTCGCATAATTAATTGATAAACAGCGCGTGAAAATGACAAGACTTTCATTTCTTCGAGATAGAAAGGAGAAAATGTCAGACAAACTTGAAATAAAGAGTTTTCAGCTCCAATTTGTGTATGTTCTGTTTATATATATCTGAGTTTTAGCGCTAAAAAAGAAGACGTCAACTAAATTGAAATAAAGACTTTTCAACTCCACTTTCTGTATGTGTTTTGTTTATGCATATCTGAGTTTTAGCGCTAAATAAGATATAGGAAGCCGTTTCTCGCGTTGCTAGGTGTCGCTTCTCTTATTCCTATTTTTCTTTTAATAGACGGTCCGAAAACCGGGCTCAAGTTAATTACCGGGCAAGTCTAGGCAAGCCTATTGTTCCTATTAAAGTAGAGTGACGCTCATTAGTAAACCTAAACCGAATTAGTATGCAGGAAGACACTGACTAGGCACTTAAATTAGTATGGAGGAAGGCACTTCTTTCCGAGGTGATGTCGTAGTCTAGGCACTTATCAATATCAATGATTTACCTATCCCTAAACTATCCTTACCTATCCACCAACGAGGATTACCTTCCAACATAGTATACTACTCATGAAAGACTATGAGTTAATTAAAGGCCGGAGGTCACACTTTTGGGCTCCTTGCTGTAAATAAAGTATTGGCGTAAAATGTCTTTAATGATTTAAGAGGTAAGCCTTTTAGCTCGTTGTACGGCCACCCGGCCATCGTTTCCACGTTAAGGGTCATTGAATACACTTTTATGCTATGCCTTGTGAAACTAAAAAAAAGGTTTACAATATGTTTTTTAAAAAATCAAATCATGCATTTTTAGTATTTTTATTTAAGAATGCAATTTACAGGAAAAAAAAGCGTTTGTAGGTAAGGAACAAGCTGCATGAGAGGAGGATGCCTATGTACCGAGCCAGGACTCGACAATTTTTCGCTTTCCTGCCATTTTCACATCCTGCAAGTCCCATAACCATTAAGAGGAGGGTGTTCGTGGCAATCGTGGAAGGAAAGCACAGGTCAGGGATGGGGTTAGGTTAGGTTTAGGGTTAGGTTAGAGTTAGAGTTAGGGTTAGGTTAAGGTCAGGGTTAGGTGAGGGTGAGGGTTAGGGTTAGGTGGGGACATGTTAGGTTAGGGTTCTTTTTTGTTGCTTATATTATATTTTTCTTTATTTGTTTATCAATTATTTTTATTAATTTTTTTTTTTGCTAAAAGAAATATTAGAAAAGTCCGAACTGGAGTCTTGGCTCAAGTCCAGGCTCAAAGTCCTGGCTCGAGTCCTAGCGCGATTCCTGGCTTATTTAGTCAGGTAATATTTAGCAATTAATGAATGAGGCTGAATAGGATATGAAGAATTGAGCAGATCGAGGAGGGTGTTATCTACCAAGGCCGAAGGCCGAAGGCTTGATACGAGTGAAATGTCCGCCATTTTTTTCACAACCAAAACAACTCAACCTCGTCCCCAACCCCAGGTCTCCTCGGTTAACGGTGCCTTAACCTGTAGCGGGCTGCATTTTTGACGTCATTTCCTTGTTAAACACAAAATTCTTCCAAATTTGGTTATCAATAACTGGTTATGGTGAATTATGCGTGTGCTTTTAGCCAATCAGAATTGGGGAAATATTTTGAATGAATAATAACAGTTAATAGTACCATTTCAATAATCATTCAGTTTTTATAGTTAAGAATAAACGTGATATAATGTGATATTAGGTACTGTAATAAAGGTATTACAGTGAATATGTACACAGAGTTAGGTTAAATTGACTTTGTAGTTATGACCACAGTTTAAAAACTACTTCAAACGTTCATTTGTTTCACACTATTTACAGAGAATAACATAGAAAGAAAAATACAGTTACAATAGATGATTACAAAATAAAATAACTACAGCACGGGCTATAAAATATGTGTGGTGGTCGAAGTAGCGAAAGCTTTCTAGTTGACCACCACCTACTTTTAAATAAAACCAAGAAATGACACTGAGCTTTACATACCGTAGAGAATGTTTGTAGAGCCTAGGACTAACGTACAGGACAATATGATAAAGGTACGTTAAGCCCCGTGCAAACGGACGCAACATTGTTGGCCAACAACTCCCAACATTGTTGGATGGTACATGTTGCGTCCGTTTGCACACCCCGTTGCATGTTGTTGAATGTTGTTGCGTGTTGTTGCGCAAAGTTTGAAACCGGTCAAACTTTTCAGCCAACAACTCCCAATTTGTAATTTGTAATTTGTTTACCCACGGAGCACTAAGGAGTTCATAAGAACTCGTTGAAACATGTCCGTGCGTTCCAGATCGAATTGGAATTTGAAAGTGTTGGTTTTAAAGGAGAGGGGAGAACCGAAGTACCCGGAGAAAAACCTCTCGGAGCAAAGGAGAGAATCAACAACAAACTCAACCCACATATGGCGTCGACGCCAGGATTCGAACCCGGGCCACATTGGTGGGAGGCGAGTGCTCTCACCACTGCGCCACCCTTGCTCCTCTAACAACATTTCTTTTGTTCTGTGATCGCCGAAGCGTAGCGCAATAATGTTGAATCCGTTTGCACAGCTCTTCCAACATTGTTAGGGCCACGCACGCTCATTACGCATGGTTTACAAAGACTCATGGGTTGTATCCCTCCCACGATGCACTGCAGGTCCCATTGTTGGGAGTTGTTGCATCCGTTTGCACACCACTGCCAACACGCACGCAACAACTCCCAACATTGTTGGCGCAACAATGTTGGGAGTTGTTGCGTCCGTTTGCACGCTGCCTTAGAGATATACTGAACCAAAAGAGAAATCAAGAAAACAAACTAGTAAGGAAAAAGAAAAGAAAACAACAACATCAACATCAACAGCAGCAACAACAGCAGCGACAGCAAAGACAAAATACAATCAGACAATTATTATTAACTATTATTATTTTTAAGACAGTCGTTGTCATTAGATAGTTAAGTATACATTTGATTATTAAAATGGAGCAATGTTATTTGATTGATGGTTGGTTATTTGTAGCTGAGCCAACACACTTAAAATAGCAGTGTGGAGTTTATGTATGGTGGGTATCAATTTGGAAAAATTAGCATAATATTAAAGTAGTGAATGTTGTAACACGGATTTTTGGCCGGCTCGTAGGCTAGCTTAACTTTATATACATTAAATCAATCTCAACGAATTTTCACACATTATTATATACATCATGAAGATTATGTGATGAGGTTTCCAAGGAATTGTGTTGAGAAGTTTTAGAGATATACAGAAAAGCGCTCAGGGGCACCGAACGTCAATTTTCGGAAAATATCTGTTCGGAAGACGATTTGAGATATAGAATTTTCGGAACGTTTGTTGTAAAATTTCTTGCTTCCCTGCCTCTCCTAGGATTTTCGAACATGTAAAAAAATGGTAAAATTGCCCATTTTCAACGGATTTTTACCCTAAAAAGGTCACCTAGAATTTTCGGGAGCCTTTTCTCTGGCTGAAATTTTCGAACAGGTAAGTTTTGATCCCTATAATTTTCGGATCACTAGACTTTCAGCTAGGAAATCCGAACAGATGAAAAATTTTA
The DNA here is from genome assembly GCA_942486035.1 of Porites lobata. Classification (NCBI taxonomy): domain Eukaryota; kingdom Metazoa; phylum Cnidaria; class Anthozoa; order Scleractinia; family Poritidae; genus Porites; species Porites lobata. The sequence goes on along the minus strand of CALNXK010000142.1, from coordinate 713,409 downwards.
TAGGGGATAAAAATATGCCCATATCCACCGTTTAAATACTAAAACACGTTTACCAATGCTATGTTTAAGTGGTTTTGAACTATATTCTCGTTGGGTGCCCCTAGGCGCTAACAGTCAAAATTTATAATAAACTTGCACTTAGACAGGTGGTGAGAAAACGGGTTAGCTTTCAGGATCGCAAGAAAGAAAATACACGAAAATTTCGTAGCATAAAATATGATATTAAGTAGCCTTCTGAAGATACGTAAGATTAATTTGAGTTATTAAAAAAAAGTTATTTTTAAGAACTTTTTTATTAAACAATTTATCGTGGCTATTGTAAATAAAAGGTTTGAAGTATATTTACGTTTCATTTAAATTCAAAAATTTTACTTCTCACGGAGGTTATTTGCTAAACACCACACTTTTAGTTCCTAGTGCGGATTTTTTTTCGCTTTCAAAGTTTTTCGTTAATTGTTGTCCTAGTGCTATCTGTTTTAACAAGACGAGCTAAGAGTCCTGAAAGCATGCAGAAGTGCGATTGGCACAGTACAATTTGCTCTGGGAAAATGAGACTTGGGTCACTGAGACTATGAATTGCTCACTTGGAATGAAAACAATCAAGTGGAATTTGTTTGCACGAGTGGAACATTCTTGAAGTCTTGGTGATGAAAATCTGTTTTTTTAGTTTTCCACAGAAACTTCAAAAAAGAATCTAATGATCCTGGTTGTCCTTTTAACATTTATGCAAATCTAGGGCGCATTTTACACGAATTTCCTACATGCAAAAGCTAGATGCAGTTAAGCTTTCTCATGAACACAATTTCCTTAATTACGCTACTCAGTTTAAGGAGATACTGAATGTGTAAGTGTCAACGATAGTTGAGATTTTGTTCGATTGCAACACTGTGTATGGTTGTGTGCCTTGTTATTGTGGAAAACAAATAGGGACTTTAATATCCAACGACACGGACGGCAACGAGAACGTCAAATAAACAATAGGTTTTATAAGCAAACAACAACTTTGCACGTGCATCACGCTTTTTTGTACATTTCTTTGCCCGTTTTTGCAAGACGTGACAATGCCTAATTTCGCGTTTTATGGAGGACGTAAACTAGCAACGACGAAATTTAATTTCTCTTTCTGTACTTGGATATGGTCGCTAGGAATCCAACACCAGGAGGGTTCGCCTACATTTGACAAAGTAAGTGGGTAGGAATAACTACGATAAAGACTAAAAGAACGTAAATTCACCTTTTAAGCGACGTTCTCATTGCCGTCGCGTCGTTGGATCTTAAAGTCCCTATTGATTTCGAAAGGACGCAAACTTTTTTAAACTGAAATCCAACTATGACATGATTCCCTGCCCCCCCCCCCCGCCCCAAAGACCTTTTTTGTCTGCTTTCACCTACTTTTACCCTTCCAGAAATATGAACGTTAAACTTAAAGTAGGAATATTTAAAACCATGATTAATAACCGTGATAGAAACACCTCTTACACTATACTTGCTAAAGAGACAATGGAAGCAAACTGGATATTCCTTGGCTACAGGGGTGTGGTGCTGCGGAACAGCCTCCCAATCGAGTTCCGCAGGCATTCTGTACAGTTTTAAAGCTGGTTGCATTAGCTATTTTTCTTTTTCTAATTGTTTTAGTCGCGTTTGTCAGGACGCATCCTAATTAGGTGTTGCTGTGGCACTAAGGCAGACATTTTCGAGCCATCACGGGGCAACTGCAAATTAGCGCCCCCTATTAGTTTTATCAGGGGCGCCTCGGCCGGGAAACTGTACTCCTTTCGACCCGATTTCGTTTCCGTAACTTTTCCCTAAGTGACGAACGCCAACTGGCCGTTATCAATGATTACCTCTAGTTTAGTAATAGACGCAGCTCTCATGGTTAGTAGGCGTGTTTATATACACATTTTTTTCTTCTCACTTTAATAAATAAGGAAGCCAGCCTCGACTGTGTTCTGTTTAAAAGTAAAGCACACAGAAAGCGGCCACTAAAAGACTGGAAGGACAAAAGACTGGAAGGGTAAGGGGAAACACAACCAAGCATGAAACTGGTGCTTAACTAAACTTGTCATCAAAATTGAACAGTAAGTAGCTTTCGTGAAGAAAACAGATTAAAACCTTGTTTAACTATAGCTTTTAGACAGTTTTAAGCCTTGGTGCGAATGAGGAGTCAGTCGAGTGTGTGTGAAAGGTTTGGACCCAGGAGTCAGTTCATAAGTAGGTCTGGGTATAATCGTCCTGGTGAAGGAAGTCCTGAATAGGACTGTGTTGACAGGGACTGGCGTATTTAGGTCCTGTTTACATGGAGGTGGGGGAACCCAGGTAGGTAAGGTAACCCGCTTAGGTGGGGTAACCCGCCTGTCCATAAAATCGTTTGTTTTAATTTGATCACGTTTACATGAAAGGTGGGGTGACCCGCCACACGTTACCTCGCCTACTGTGGGTCCCCCAGACCCCCACCTCTATGTAAACAGGCCCTTAATGGTAACATTTAGAAATTGTTTATTGGTCGGCGTACGTTAGGGCCTCTTTACATGAAGGTGGGGGACCCCAGGTAGGTAAGGTAACTCTCTTAGGTGGGGTAACCCGCCTGCCCATGTAATCTCTCATTTTAATTTGATCACGTTTACATGATAGGTGGTGTGACCAGTTACATGTTATCTCACCCATCTGGGGTCTCCCACCTCCACGCAAACCGGCCCTTAATCTGGTTTTGCATCTGTCGCCCATCCTCAGGGACCTCAAGGACTCAGTTGGGGTTAAAAGGAAAAAACAAATGGCTGGCTACCCCACGTCACTGGCTTGGAACACGTTTTCAAACGTTTTTTAGCCCTATCAACCGAATAAATCACTATCTAGTGGATAAGTATTGGGGAAACCAATTTCGTTATCCTTTGGATAAAGATTTAGTACGTAATTTGATAAATATTGCACTGGGTATTTTAAAAATGACAATTGCATGGGCATTTTTACATACTTAACCCACCGCAGTGATTTGCTTGAGCGACCACTTAACAATAGCTTTGCAATGCGCAATTTACAATGCCTAAAGCAACCTTTATAGAATGAGCTATATTATATGATGAGCTAGAGATAATTAAAACAAGATTGACTGTCACGAAGATCGGGGTGCGGCATAATCTATCATTTTCAGCGCCGTAGCCAGTATGAGGCCAACCGAGGCACTCGCCTCGGTAAAATTTTGACGAATTTCGCCGATCATTTTTATTTTACATAAGCGATCATCGGATATTTTTAACGCATCATGATATTACAAAGAATTCAGCAATTCAGTCAATATACTATGAAAAAATTACCATGTCATCGATCTCAAGGGGCTACGTACGTTAACTCAAATTTTTTTTGAACAAATACTGATCAAAACCATTGGCGAGGTTAACGGTCACCCAGATTATGTAGCTTGTTTCTGATTATTGCTTTTTAAATTCCACTTAAATTAACTCGAAAAAAAGTTATCGAAAGGCCCAGAAAACGCTGCAAATCGCATTTCCGAGAGACTAAAGTTCAAAATTTCTCGGGGGCGTGCCCCGAACCCCCCAGCAACTCCCGCCTGCCTCGGTTGGCCGTTTGGTCTGGCTACGGCACTGATTTTGTTTTTGTCGGAGTAAAGAATTGAAAGAACCTTGCACTTTCTGTGGCTTGTACAGGTAAGTACGCTATCCAACGTCTTTTTCGGATTGCATTAATTGCTTCTGACTTACCAGAATCACCTAAAAGAATTCAGTGACCTAAATATTGAATGTCATTGTAGAAACCTGTCACCTGTTGCTCATTTCTACGGTGACCGTCTTCCCCATAAAGATCTTTATATCGTTAACATTAACTCCTATTTGGTCGTCGGCCTCAAGTCAAACGAATTGTTCTTCGAAATTTCATGCTTTTAATTTAAAACTTAGAAAGTGTCTTGGGATGCAAGTGCCGACAAAATAGAAGGACTTTATTAAGCGTTAACTTGAAAAACTCTTATGTATGGAAAACTAATACAAATTAATAGTAGTTAATAAACTAAGTCGAAGTAGCTTCCATCCGAGTAATCATTTTATTTCGTAAAGTATGTTAATTAGTAAATTGGTTATAAAATGTAACATCGAGGAAAGACAGCATAAGGCTGTGGACAGGGAAAAAGTTAATTTCGTCCCGTCGGCTAACATAGTTCAGGCTTCGAAGGAATATGGCCTATTTAATGGGTTAGTTTCGTTCCGTTTTTAGCAGTAATGCATTTTATCGTCTAAATAGCGGTCTCTTGAAATTTGTGCACATCAAATATTCAATACGAAGGAGTAAAGGCCGATACACATGAGGGGTTTTGCTCCCGGAGCATGCTCCAGTGTCATTTTGCACGTGTCAGTACACACGAGGGAGCGTTTTCAAGTTCGCTCAATTTGCCCCGGGAGCTTGCTCCCAAATATTTAACCGGTTAAATATCGTGGAGAATTTTGCGGGGTAAAAATTCTGCTCCCGAGGCTGAAGTAAGGAGCTCTGCTCCCGGAGCGTGACCCTGGAGCATGTTCCGGGAGCAAAAGCCCTTGTGTGTATCGGCCTTAAAGGATTGTTGCATGAGTGGGACTCGAATTCAGAGCGTAGGGTCTGCAGCCTAGCCAAACCACTAGAACACTGAGGAAGAGCTGCCAATGAAGAGTTTGATTTGAGGCTATTAATCAACAACCCTAACGGCTAAATACGAAGCTAACCGTTTCGAGTCAGTGCTTAAACCAAATCATTATTCACATCTCGCCTTAACCCCAATCAGCAAGGTCAGTGTTTAACCCTTATCAGTATTTCAGACCAATCCATTATGAATTGCAAATACAAGTCGGTGTTCGGGTGTACTTTTTTACAGCTGATTATGTACACAGCCCTTGCTTTGTTTTTCTTTTTTTTTATGCGCGATTACGGGTTTATTTCTTGATTGACCTTAAACTATTATATATATAAATATTCATTTTTTCAGCAAGGCCAGCCACTTGGCGCGACTATCATTTAAGCAGCAATAGGCCGCACTTTCTATGGGTTTACCGGTGTGATAACTCAGTCACACGGAGTCAGAGCACAGCAACTAGAAAATGATATTTATAAAATAACTGAGATAGTAGGCAAGTTCTGATTGGTTAAAAACCTATGCTTTATTGTGCGATAAAACTCATAGTTTTACTTAAAGTTATTTTATAAAACCAATAGACCACACTTTCTATGGGTTTACCGGTGTGATAACCCACTTGGGATGTTGGGAGAACACGAGTAAAGCTTGTAAATCACGAGTCGAAGGCGAGTGATTGACAAAGAACAGTCAAGGCTTCTTTAATACTACAGTGGAACCTTTATTCAGGGGACACCCTTGGGAGGCTTTATAGTGTCCCTTGAATCGAGGTGTCCCCTGAATCGAGATGTTGGGCTGGGGTTTGTTAATAATCATCATCAAATACAACATACATAAAAAAATGATCATTAACTTAACTCTGCCACATATTATATTTTGAATTCACGCAACGGCATTACATCGATTTAAGTGGGTTAGTTCAGTTTAAGTAAAAACTGCCATCATTGCGACTAGGGTACACCTCAAGATATCAGCCCTCTTTGTGGCCAGTCACTATTTGAGTGCTGAGGTGTCCCCTGAAATAATGGAGGTTAAAATATACCCAGGTTTCGGGACCTAGAAAACGTGTTCCTTTCTATCGAATCGAGGTGTCCCTTCAACGGAGGTAACAGAAACATAGCTTATCTGAACGTTTTCCAGGGACCAAATTTTATGTACCTTGAATTGGGGTGTCCTTTGAATAGAGATGTCCCAAAGGAGATGTTCCACTGGATTTGATTTATGTTAAAGAATCTGCTGATTCCCACGTTTATTACTTTCCAATTTCAAAGCGAACTTTTGGCAAGAGGTGTCATATACTCTCAAAGAGCACGCTTTTCTTAAAACTAATTCACTAATGCGCGTATATAATAGCAGTAGGACTGAGTGGAGTCCAATAAGTGTTGAAATCAGGACAGTTCATAGCCAATCAATTTGAGAAATTTTGTTATAGTTATGATTAATGTAAGAAATACAGTTAAAAAAGTACAACAGTAAAACCTGGACAATCTTGATATTCAGTTGTCATGCATCTATCGTGAAACGAAGTGCTCTTCAAATGCATTTTTCACTCTATAGAAGTTTCACTTTTACTAGAGGGTCTGGATGGGGAGGGGGGGGGGAGTGCAAATGTCAGTTGTCAGTTAAAATGTTGGCCATTTGTCATTTGTCAGTTAAATTTTCGGCCTTTTATCAGTTGTCAGTTAAATGAATATTAAAAATTAACTATGAAACTTATTTGTTCATTTTTGATCCGAAATTTAGCTAAAAAGCAGTGTTCTTACCAGGGTTTTCTACACTGGGGTCCACAGGACCGATTAAGAAGCTAAAAGGGGGTCACGAGGGAGAAAAGCGGGTCACAGTATATGAGTGATGGCGGAGCTTTAGAATGGATCATTTCACACATGAGCATGCGCAGAAATTGTTATTTTATGGACGCCGCTGATGGGGTGTTTTCTAAAGACGCCATAACCAATAAAAAAATTAATGTTTACGTATGTTTCTTTTTACTTGGGCGTCGCCCAAATAGAGTAATCGATAAGTTGCAATAGGCACGCAATACGTTGAACGACTCGTACAAGGTATAAAGCATGCTGGAAAGAAAGTTCCCTCAGCGTCTTGTTTTTCTTTGTTTGTTTTCCTTCTTTGCGCCCTTGGGACCCCTTCGGCTATATAGTGCGGCATTTCCCAAAAGAGTGAGCTAGGCAATGCTGCAATGCTGCGGTCTGGTAAGAACACTGTAAAAAGGAACATATAATGTAAATTAAACATTAAAAGCGAAAACTGATTCAATCATTTGTACCTTAATTTTTATCGGTTTTGCCTTCGAAAGCATTTCAACTGGCCCTCCATTTCTCAAGTCTTGTGTTACTCTCGTCCACACAAACGTTTTTGCTGGCCAGGGTCCAACATTTCCAACCATTAAGCCAATCAAATTTATAACTTAAGAATATTGCGACGTAGATCCTGAGAAAGACAAGAAAGACCGTATCTAAATCATCTGGGCAAAAATTTACAATTGCTTTTACAACGCCTTCATTAAGAAGCAAACGTGTATGTTGGCGCGTTCTCAGAGGAGGGTAAATTTGAGATCAGAGGCCATTTCCAACGGATGATCCATGACACGTGATGGGTTCTACGGTAGATCATTAAGGAAATTTGACACTTAAGCGTCCTACTGCTAAGACTATCCATATAAACGTACATTTGGTCACATTGCCTGACGGAAACAGTGGAACAATACTATTAAAAGGCCTTAAAAACGGGTTTTGTGGAAAATAAGGGACAATCAGGTCCTTTGTCAGTTGACAGTAAAACCCAAGGCAAATGTCAGTTGTCGGTTAAATTTAAGGCGATTTGTCAGTTTTCAATGAAAATTTTTCGCCATTTGTCAGTTGTCAGTTAACCCCATCCAGACCCTCTTACTAGACTTTTCAAAAACGTGTGCAAGAAGATCGTGTCAATAATTAAGTTTAGCCGATCCAAAAAAAAAAAAAAAAAAAAAAATGAGGGACGAATGTATAAATTTCATACACTCATTATCTTATTTTAATCTTTCCGGGGTATATTGCGAATCAGCTAGTTGAATTATGACCAGCTCCCTGTTAGGTAGCTCCCTAGAGTTCAGTTGGTTATAGCGCTCGAATTCCTACAAGCAGGAATTTCAGTTTCAGGTTTTCTTTTCGCAGCTGCAACAGTTGCGTCTTTAACAGCAATGATCTTCTTTGCATTTAAGATAATAAATCATTTGTGCATGTTCCGTTTTAACAGGTAACCTTTCAAGCATGAAAATTATATGTGCAGGACTGTCAAAAACGGGAACTACATCTATGGTAAAGGCTTTAGAGATACTGGGTTTTAAAGTCTACGATTGGAAAGAACACGTAACGATCCATGTCGATGAATGGCTTGATATCTACTTGAAAGGTAAAACTCCTGACTTCGCTTCCATGTATAAAGATGTTGATGCTGTCACCGATCATCCAGCGGGTTTTTGGTAAGAAGAAATCTTACAGGCTTTTCCAGACACCAAGGTTATTCTAAATGTACGAGACAGCGAGGATGTCTGACTGAGAAGCCAAGTCAGAGAGAATGATGTGGATATGTATTTAAATGCTGGATTCCTGGTTAAATGGTTGATGAGGAACTGGTCTCACCGCAAATATTATGCATTGTTAGATTGCACGAATGTTGTAGCGGTTGGCAGCTTACAAACAGAATCTACCGTTCTGTTCAGGAAAAAATATCGCGAGTATAATGAACGAGTGCAGACCGTCATTCCAAAGGAGCGGCTGTTGGTGTACAACGTGAAACAAGGCTGGGAACCTTTGTGCATGTTTCTTGGTGTGAAGTCCCTCAAGAAAGTTTTCCTTGGGTGAATAGAGGACAGAGAGGCACCTTGCGAGCGCTAGCTTAGCGAAAACAAGAATTGGCAGTCAAAGTGATCAAAGTCTTTGTTATTTTTATGGGTTTAATTATTCTTTTTTTCTCGTGTTGCTATATGAAGTTTTGATGCGACTTCCCGGCTTCGAGTTTATGATAATCCTTCTTTACTGAAGTACTTATGGAAAGCAAATTCATTTGTTAGCCTAGTTTTGAAATAATCAGTGCCGATTTATAAAACAATTGAGTGATTACATTAACAATAACATCGTTATATTTAGAAGGAACTGACCTCTTAAAGTTCAGTCTAAAGCTAAATCATTTGTGCGCTTTCGGAGATGGAATAGAAACAAAAAGACCATCGAGGGAAAAAAAGATGAAAAATAGTATCAATTAGTTTTTACGTTCGTGTGGTCTACGTTCCTGGGGGAGGAGGGGAGGGGGAAGAAAGAAAGGGGAAAAGGTCTGTACCTAGTTTAGATCACTTTGTCTCTTTTAACTGCTGTAAATGCACCGTCATCAATCCAGGAAATTTCTTTGTCTCTTTCACAGCCTTAAAATGTGTCTTTTAGCCACCCATTTTTCTACAGACCAAAACGACTAGACTGCGAGTAGTCCCCCATTTTTCCTCAGGGATGGTAGAGCGGCCTTTTCTCGCGTAGGGTGATTTTCACGCGCGCTTGCGTTTCGCTCGCTCTACTATCCCTGATCGAGAAATGGGGGACTACTTGTAGTCTAGAAACGACCTATGAAATCCATACCCTTTCACATAGCAGAAGCCTAAAAAGGCTCTCTTTTCAAGAAAGAGTCTCCCCGTTTTGGCCTTTATAGGGAGTATCCCCTGGGGCATATGCTTCAGTTCAATGACTTATCCATTCGCCCCTAAACTGGCCGTAAGGCCACCCGTGAGGATCCAGATACCTCACTGAGTGCATTGCAGGCGATGAAAAAATTATATACAATTATCGGATGAGGTTTTTATGATATCCGGAATAATCAAGGTCGAGGTGAATATTATTAGCCGAGACGAAGGCTGGGGCTGATAACACTCACCGAGACCTTGATTATTCAGGATATCACAAAAACCGAATGTAATAATTGTTTTATTATATAGATTGTTTTGAAGAAAATAGTGACAAACACACCGTCGCAAGTAGACTTAACTAGTCGACTGCGTGAGCGCCAAAGACGCGAGGTACGCTCGCGAGAGAAAGCGCGCGACGTAAGTCACCACCTAACCAGCCGAAACCGGAAACGGGCTTTGAGAAAGTCTACATCGTAAGAAACCTGAATAGACCATTTTCGAGATATTAAAGTTCACACTTGGCTCGGAGGCTTGGAGGAATAAAACAAAAGAAATCATCTTGAGGCTCAAAAATGAAGTGAATACATCGGAATTGGTCTACTGATATTGCTATTGGAAACCATACATTTCGCGTGCAACCTACATAGAAGTCAGTTATCTGCTAGCAGATGACTAACTTATCTGTAGGTTGCACTGGTTTCCAAAATTAGCTGTAGGCTCTTAGCCAATGAGAAGACAGCTAATGAGTATAATCGCGCTTATCAGGGGCTCCTTATATCGATGTTAGATATAGAATAGGGTCTCGCTCCTAAAAAGTAAAAAAATGACGTAATTTCATAAAAATTTGCAAGCTAAAAATATAATGTTAGTGTGTAGGAAGAAAAAAAAAGTAAATAAATCAAATAAAATTGAACATCACAAGAATATTACATGATTGAGTTTAAAAAATTGGGTTCCGTCTTTAAGTTTTAAAAATATATGGCATTATGTATAGAGAACAAATGAATAAAATATTACAGTAAAATAAGAATAACTAAATAATAATAATGATAAATATGTCGCCTATTAAACACGCTCTCAACTAGCATTGTCTGCCTTCTTATAGTTACTGTGCTTTGTTAAAATCAAGCAAATTAAATGAAAGAGAAGAGATTGGCGTAGTATTCTCTAAAAAGTCCTGGTCATCAGCCGGTTAACCAGGAAATCTCCCATTTTTATGTTACGAATGATATGTATATCTCTGCTCTGGGTCAGTCAATTTGACACAAAAGGATTCTTTACATGAAGGAAAGTTGCTATGAAACCCATACTAAGGTAAATCGCGGGCTCATTATATTTTCACTGCTCTTGAATGAGATTTTTTGGAGTATTTTTTGGTTTCGTCTTCGTAATTTGTGGTTGAAATTCGCTCGATAGTTTCGTTTGCGGAGATAGTATCCATTTTAAACGTCTGTCGTTTTCTGGTTGTACGTTCATAACGTTTTTATGAAGCTGTTTAGACATGTCCCCCGGTAAGGGGGCTGAGAAAGTGGAGATTGACATATTTATTCCGCTGAGGAAAACGCCAGCTTTTCATCTTCTTGGTTCTGAAACATTTGCTGGACTTCAATAGGATGTCTTCACCCTTAGTTTGTACGCTTTTATTCAGATGGATTCTTCCACTAGTCTTGTTAGGAGGTGGGTGTGTTGTTTCAGTATCCAGTGTGGCACCGTTGGCCCTTCACCGGCTACAGCGTACCTAAAAACATTTTTGATCGTATCGTTGTTATAAACCAATCTAAAAATCAGCTTTGAAGGTGGATTTTATTGATTACATTTCGTTAAAAGCACCTAATTTTGTGAAACTTAGGAACTTTTTGGGAAGGTTGGCGCGTAACGTTTGCGCGCCTTTCATGATCAGTTGAAAGTTCACCGACCTGCTAGGACGCACGTAACACAAATAACTTGCCATTAATCGTAAATCGCTTTCTACGTTGTAAATTTCTGAAGATTTTGAAATGTGATCAGTACACGTTTTGGCCCAATGTTTCTTTCAAGTGTCGAAAGAAATTTAATTTGGGGCAACGTACACCAACAAACCATCGGTGACGTAATTTACTGGATATTTATTATTACTTGACATTTTTTAAAAATTGTTTCTCCGTTTGTTTGCTTTTCAGCTTGTTGTTTCAGATTCAATGGCTTTTCTTTTATATATTTGTGTTGTCTTCTGGCTATTCCTCTTTTACCTAATCCGTCAAGAGGTTTGAGAGTTTTACAATTATATTATTGAATTAATAGTGGCCGAATTAACATGTATACTAGAGAACCGTCTAGACGAGTTATCTCTCAGATGAATAATTAGTCTAGATTTAAATTCGAGAGACCAATTTAGATAATTAATTGTTTGTTTTAACCATTTAAGTCCCAAGAGTGGCCAACATTAATTTTCTCCAAAGAATGTTAATACATAATCATCATCAGAGAAAAGTTTATAAGGGCTCTAAGAATGATCACCAAAGGGAAGATGCTTAGGTCTTTGCTCAAGTGCTCTCAATCGATCAATCCTTTATTTGATAATGCAGGTTAGTCTACGTATGAGGGCAGCCAAAGGCTGATGTGGACCTGCGAGAAGATGAAGTCATCTAACTAATAAAATTAAAAATAAAAATAAATAAAGTTATTTTCCTAAGATTTATGAATAAGAATTTGGTAAAATAAATGCTAAGGTGCTAAAAGTAAACAAAATCATCCTTCTTATTTTGAAATCATTATTGCTTCCTTATTAAAAGAGAATTGAAGTAAATCTTTTGATTGCTTTCTTATAATAGTTTTAAAAGCGTCTTTGCTAATGTCGCTAAACTTAACCTTCTCATTGGTACCTGGTCGCTAGAGGCTCCAACAATTGCTCGTGAGCAACTAAAATGTTAAACAGGCAGCCCACATGGGGACCTAAAATGTAAGATAGGTGCAAGTAAATAAACAGTGCAAAAAGCACACCAGAGTTTATCTCTGGTGATCTGACCTCGGTCAAAAAATGGTCTAAAACCAGAAAAGTTTTGAAAAATTTTGCAGTTCACAGTTAAACCTAAGGTCATGAAAAACTTTGAAAGTTCATGAAAAAATTGAGTCTTGGAAAGTCGTGGAAAGTGAAGAGCTCAATATATAGAATGAAGCTCATGTATCCTAGCAACATTCAGAGCATATGCTAAACAAAGATCTTACTAGATTCATGCAGAGTCAATTATGTCAATATGGAGGAAGCAAAAGAAGGGCTCTATTGGCTTGGTGTATTTGGCTGCTTGTGCATGATGCAGATTATCATTTTCCATGATACATGTATTTGTTCATATTATTTTGTTTGTTATTTATCTTTTTACAGCTGTGGCTTCCACAAGTCATTTCCAGAAGGCTTTGTTGGGCTTATCAGTGTTTGCCTTAATGGCACAGATTATTTTCCAGATTGTTCTGGGAGCTCTTCCACCATATGGTCATTTCTTTCCAAACTGTAAGTTTAGATTAGTTTTGGTAAATACGTTTTTTGATTGTTATTGGTTCATTGACTCATTGACCTGGTAGGGCCAATGCCACAACAGAGCTTGACTCCAAGTAGATGCAAAAAGCTGCATGGATATAGATGTTGTAGGTGAAATCCATTATTTGGTAGAACTAGAATTCTCTTTTGTCTGGTATGAGGGCTAGTAGCCAAGGCAATTCTCAAACAAAACTACAATTCTGGACAAAAGTCCTTGGGACAGTACTGCAATATTCATATTTTTCTGTCATTTCTTGCTTCCCTCTTAAAACAGTGCATTCTTTTCAAAATTTTTGTTGCAGTACTCCCTCCCCCCACCCTATACAAGGTTAAAACTCGGAAAAAAATTCTGGATACACGTGTCCAACATTGTTTGTGGGGTGAGGGAAGGGGTTGGACCTGTGTGAATTAGAAAATGCCCAACAACGCAAATTAAGTGTCCCATTTTAGTTTTCACAAAGAAAACAACTCAACCTCGTCCCCAGGTCTTCTCGGTTATTGGTGCATTAACCTGTAGAAGGCTGCATGTTTGACGTCATTTCCTCGTTAAACACAAAATTTTTCCAAATTTGGTCATCAGTAACTGGTTATGGTGAATTATGCATGTGCTTTTAGCCGATCAGAATTGGGGAAATATTCATTCAAAGCAACTGCAATGTATGATGTTATTTCCAGGGTTCGCACAGTCTTGAAAAGTCCTTGAATTTTAGGGGAAGTCCTTGAAAAGTCCTTGAATTCCATTTTTCCTTGAAAAGTCCTTAAATTTCTGTGCAAGTCCTTGAAAAGAGCTTGAATTTTCTTCAACTTTGAATGCAGTAGCCTGGAAAGAATTTTTTGATGCTTTTTGGTTGTCCAAGACAGAATATAAATCGTAGCTCAGTGAATGTAAAGGTCTTTTACATAAAGTGCTCAATGTTTTATGCAATAATTAACTATCAGTTTAAGACAAGTGAACTGAAAAATGTAGAGAATTTGGTGAAGCAAACAGTTAAAGCCTTAAAGTCTTGTTAGAATAAACTGGGAATATGCATTTTTGTACAATCTGTGAAATTATATTCCTAGTAGGTTGTCCTTGAAAATCTAATGTGGTCCTTGAAAACTCCTTGAAAAGTCCTTGAAAAATGGTTGCAATTTTTTGTATGAACCCTGATTTCAAAAGCCAAATAGCTGCACACATTGTCTTTGTCTGCAGATTTGGTATATTTTTGTTATATTGATTATGAGTTGTTTTTTTTTAATTATTCATTATGGGACTAGATGCCATTTAAGATAAATTAAATGAATTTCAAAAAGTTACAAACGTAGCAAAATTGCATACTTTTGGCGGGGGGACTGTCATTGTTGGCGGGGGGACTGTCATTGTTGATGGGATTCCTCCCATCTGCAACTGTACTCATAAAAACATGTGATCCCCAGCTACTTTAATTAACCAAAAATTAAATTACACATGTAGACTACTCTTCTGTACAATTCTCTTCTAACTGTGAGGATTTCTTAGAAGTTCAATTCTCTGTCTACCATCAATACATGTACTAATCAATAAATATATGAACGAATTAATTTGAAATTATCTAAGTGACAGCTCAGTAGTACCTCTCAGTGCAAAATTAATTATTAAAGTGCTAATACTATTTTTTTTGTCATTGAACCAATAACAGGCGTTATTTTTGTCTCTTTACTACAATGTATATGTTGTTGGTTCAATTTATCCTTGGTTCAATTATAATAATTATTCCTTTTGTTTTTGGGTATGGTGATGTATGATAATGAGTTTAAAACAGAGGGAAATAAGATTTAAACCAAGGATAAAACTGAACCACAACATATACACCTCTTGCTCTCAACGTCTTAAATTTAATCAGCAATAATTTGCTTAATAGGTTCCACTTATGAAAGGCTGACTCGGCAAATTGGCCTGAGCAGGTGAGTATTAAAGATTCCACTTGTTGGATACCAGATTTTTTTTGTCAGTTTTTTACCTTGAGTGCCATTTCTTGCTTTGAACCTTTTATGTGCCGAACTTAATACCTATTTAGGTCAACCCAGGTGAGATAAGTTAGAGAATTGATTCAGACGTCAAACTAATAAAAATCAACTCTGTAGTCTACCATGCTTACGAGTCAAAATAAATTACATGGTAATTTATGCACAAGATTTGGCACATGAAGAGTTTGATGTTTGAAATGAGGTCCCTCCACAGTCGTTAATTCCCTTGTGATTGGTGGGTTGACCCGAATTAGATATGTTGGACCTAATTATGTCAAGGCCCAGTTGTTCGAAAGGTGATTAGCGCTAAACTGCAGTTATATTTGAATCTGGTTTCTTTTTCTTTTATCCCAAAGAATTTTCTCACATAATCTTCTCTATTTTTTGTAGAGCATCTAATCATCATACCATAGACAAAAAAGAATTAATCTGAATTTGCTTTTTAAGCTTCCATATCTAAATTCAAATTTCACACTAACCCTGGGTTATCTTAACTCAGTTTTCAACAACCCGGTCCAATTAATGACTATCTTTTTATGTACTTAATTAAAGGGATTAGGTTCGGTACACAA
This sequence comes from Porites lobata, assembly GCA_942486035.1. NCBI lineage: Eukaryota > Metazoa > Cnidaria > Anthozoa > Scleractinia > Poritidae > Porites > Porites lobata. Next base: position 698,059 of record CALNXK010000142.1, on the reverse strand, counting down.
AATGTTTGAACCAGGCCTTAGTTACAATTTTTTGTTTTATTACATAAACACCGATGAAATACCAGGTGAGCTTTCGTGCGAAAACTTGATATCTTCACATGTGTGAAAATATCACTGTTGCTATGGCTTCATAAAATAAATTGCGCCTTTCACACCAAAAAACTATTAGAGAAGAGTGAAATGGTTTTGTATTTCATTGGTGTTTATATAATAAATAGAACATTAAATGGCCGCTTGGAGATACGAAATTTCTCTTCTCATGTTGAAAAAATATTTCACTTGTTCGCGGCGCTCACTCGTGAAATATTTTTCAACACTCAAAGAGAAATTTTGTATCTCTGCATGGCCATGTAATATCCTCTGTCTATTATATATGTAGCTTTCGTAGAGCAATAACGTAATAATGTAGAAGTGAATGTTATGATGGCAGCGCGATTACATGCAGAATAATGCGAACAATAATTGTGGGGAACTAGGAGATCTAGTAGGTTATAACATGTCACTACTTGGTGTACAGCTGTTTTTATCTGTTGCCTACACTGTGAAGTCAAGGCAATTTGGTACCTTATACATGTACATGTAGCACTCTATCTATTCTAATTTTTATTTTTCTTTAGATTTGATGGTGTTCCAGCTCTTGATATCTTCAGGATTATTGCACCTGATGTGGTGGTAATTGCAGTATCAATAACATGTGTCATTTGCTGCCGAGGTTTAATCAGCTCCTCACCACTTCATCAACATACTCCACAGCACATCAGAGCATCACCTGATTCATCCACATGGGATAACATCATGCCATACTTCATTGCAGTAATGTTGTTAGTTGGTGGAATAATGCTACCATCGCTAGCTTCCGCCATATACTTTATAATGTTCCTGATTTTAGGGACAATGTGGGCTTGCCACAAAGCTATTAGACTGCGACGAAAGAAAGCTTTTGCCTACATACGATTTGCTCTTATGGTTTATTCTGGCATCCATGTTATTACATTCTACTTGTATCAATTCCAGTTTTTTCAGAGTTCACTCCCTCCTGATAGTTTACTTGCCAGGTGAGTTTTAAGATCTATGATATGCTCTTGCTGTGCTTGAAATAGTTTGGAGTGTTGTTTTTCGCATGTAGCTTGTCTCAATCAAGGCCTTTTTACCCCCAGCCAAGACTGAAATGTAGAAGACCATACAATGTATTATTGGCTTGTAAAATTCCAGCAATGAATAATAATAAGCAGATCAGTCTTCCCTCAGAGAGAGAATACATGTAATAATACTTAAGCTTCTAGCCAGGTCATTGAAAATTCTTTGTCCTGGCATATTTTCAAATGAAATTAAATGGGATTAAAGGAATTTTCGTCAACTTCAGATCCTAAAATGGGCATTACCATTCTGGATAAAACCTTGTGTATAATGTTACCATGATGTCTTCTCTCTTCTACTACAGCTTTGCATAAATAAATCCTTTCTTGTTGTAGAAAATCACAAAATTTCAGCTCTACTACTTATTAACTAGAAAAAAAGTACATTTTGTATTTTTAGCTGTATAACTAAATTAAAATGCATTATCTATCTTCCTCTTTTAGGTTATTTGGTCTTGTGGGAATTATTTACACTGACTGTAGTGCTCCATTAGTGCTTCATGTAAGACCATATTTAGACTGGCCCCAGTGCGCATCGCCTGGTGTTCTATTAGCACTTTACTGGCTGCTTGCAACAGAAACAAGATTTTACTTCATTGATGTATGTATGCTACACTGTACCTTTTGCTTTGATGGATAGTAACGATATTTTAAAACTTTTTTGTGGTTACATGTGCATGTAGATAACCTCTTTGTATGCATTTTTGACATAAAAATCCCTTTTCTAAAAGAAAGATGCTGTGTCAAAAACTTTTGCACGAGTAAAAAAAATGATAAGGATAGTTTGTTTAGCAAAAAAACATTTTTGGGTGGTTGCTTGCACTTAAATATTGTTTTAGTGAACAATAACTGATGACTAATTGAGTCAAATCAGCTTTCACAGAATATAGCATTCTGTTATATGAGCATTTACAAACGTAGAAGCTTTTTATTAATTATTTTTTTTTGTTTTTTTTTCCCATCTCACTCTTCATTTCTCACACTCCACATTTTTTACCCTCTGCACTCTGTGTCCACCGAACCTTGCCTTATTTAGTTTGATTCATGTTTCTAGTATGGTACAATACATTGTACTTTCCCTTCTGTGATTTTGTAAAGCTGCTACAGCGTGCAAAGAAAGTCGTGTCCGACAGCCCGGGGCTAGAGGATTTTGCTATCGGGCTAGTGTTTTTTGTTCTTAACTTGCCCGATGGGCAAGTGCTGTTTTGGGGGGAAATTCAAATTACAGAAGGATTGTTATCAATCCTGCCAATCAAAAAGGGCTTTGGGGCTAGTTGAAATGACTTGTGGGCTAGTACATGCTATCTACAGCTTGCCCGAATGGCAGGCTGTAAAACTGACTTTCTTTGCACCCTGTGCTACTGGACATGTTAGGAACCAACCTGGCCTAAATAATAATAAATTACAGGAATTTTTATCAGCAGCATCTGTCTGTAGAATACTGGGCAGAAGAAGTCTTACAGTGTCAATAAGAAATGACAACAGTTTAAGTGCATTCTTTTCGCATAAATGGCTTTTGCGAATTCATTGGTGCCCAGTGAAGATGTTGATGTTGATTTTATTGCTTCTGTAGTATACCAGTGCTGGTGCAGTGGTGGTTTGCTTGAGATTGTATCAGACATTGCGTAGAATTAAAGTGAGCTACAGAAATGTTTGTTAGGTGTGCAAGGACTTACTGAGCCAATAACAGGAAGAAGAATTTGTTCAATTACATTAACTTTGCATTATTCTATTTATTTTTATTTATTTTTTAATGTTTTGAAAATGCCTCAGGAAAATATCCCTACATATGGTGGTCATCAAACTCACTGGTGGGACCCAAGGACATGGCCCCCTTCATACACGTCAGAAAGACAGGTACATTTACATTTTAGCATCCCACAGCGACGTTCAGAGGGCTATATTGTAGTGTTCCTCCCCCATGAACATTCATGAGAGAGAAACGTGTTATAAAGCCCAAAAAGCGTCAGCCAGTAAATTGTGATTTTTATTTTCAAGTGTGTTTCTTTTGAGCTTTTTTCGACGGATAACGCCCTCCTCGATCTCCATAATTCTTCATATGATTCAATAAGTGTTTATTATTCATTCAAAATAATTCGTAGTTTAAAAACGTGGCTAGAACATCTTCGATAGTGCACGTTTAGGGTTGTTCAGCTCCGCAAATATTCTCCAAATAGCACATGTCGTCCTTCGAGTTGTCTTCTTGCTGTTCTTACCATGTCTTTAGCTATTATTTCGCCTAGTTCTTATTCTTGAAACAAGTGAAATGTCCGCCATTTTTGTTTTCACAAACAAAACAACTCAACCTCGTCCCCAGGCCTTCTCGGTTAACGGTGCATTAACCTACAAGATAGCTGCACTTTTGACGTCATCGGTTCATTAAACGTAAAATTCTTCCAAATTTGGTCATCAGTAGCTGGTTATGGTGAATTATGCGTGTGCTTTTAGCCAATCAGAATTGGGGAAATATTTTGAATGAATAATAATTATTATTCTCGGAGGGTGTTATCCACCTCGGCCGTAACACCCTCCTCGATCTCCATAATTCTTCATAAGATACTCAGCCTCATTCATTAATTGTTAAATAAACTGAATTAAGAGTCTCGTGTATTTGTGTTAATAGAGAGCTTTAGATTTTAAGACGAGGTCGAATACGAGAGCGAGATTTTCCCAATTCTACATCATTTTGGCTGGAAAATGTGATAGCCATCATTATTCTTCTTCCAGTTTAAAGAGAATGTCGTAGTGGCGAAAACAAATTACCAAATGTTAGGAATTTTATCATTTAGCGATCGGGAGAGGGTGTTACCTCCTTCAACAGAAATAAGTGAACTAACTTTTGTGGTGAAAAAAAGGACAATGATGCTTTTCGGCGTGTCTATTTTTAGAGAATAGGTGAAGAAACCTAAGATTAAATGTCGTCTTCATAGTCGTCCTTGTCCTTGAATCTAAAGCTCTCTAATATCAGTGGGCCCATGATCTAAGTATATAAAGTACATATATATAATTTTTCCATCAAATTTATAAATTGGCGAAGATTAATTGCTGGTTAACTCATTGTCTGTCTTGTTTGTATACCTGCAGTCCCTGATGGCAGGACCTGGCCAAACAAACTACAACACCCTGGAACGCCTCCCTGAGAATGTTGTTGCGGAGGAACCTGTTCAACCAATCCGTGAGCCAGATGAATACCCAGGTGTGCAGGGAACTCTGGGAAGCATTATGATGTTCCTGATGAGGCAGAGCTACATTGCAGCCCTCATTATAATGATGGTAAAGTTGTGTTACATTGAGTTCGAGACTCAGAATTTTGGGTCGATTATTGAAACAAAGTTTAAAGCTGGGTTAAGGAAGTGATCATCTAGCGCAGGACTTAGTCCAAGTTTCCAGTTATTAAAGCAGCTTTTACCTTAGACCTCGTGTAGAAGACTTGAAAACATCATGGTTTACTAAACCTGATAATGCGGTAATAGAATTGAGGTTTCCAAAACTTTTAGTAACTCCAAAACATCGCGACAGAATTCATATTAACTCTGTACATAAAAAAGGAAACTTTACCATACCATTTTAGTATTTAACAGTAAAAATCGTGGCCGTGTCTTTCATTGTAACCTTTTAAAACTATGTAAGAGATTTTTATGGTTTTACCGTAATGTTGCTATGTTGCTTGTAATGTAAAAGAAACGACCTTAGTAAATTCACTAATATATGTAATTAGGCATTTGTTTGACATTTTTCTTGAAGGGTTAAATGAAAAAGTGTTGTAGTTTTGATCCCCCTAGTGTGAAAAAAGCTGGAAATAATCTTGAGCCATATTCAAACCCTGACGAACTTTGTTTCTTGCAGGCTTGGAGTATTACATACCATTCATGGCTGACATTTGTTCTTCTCCTTTGGGCGTGTCTTATCTGGATCACCCCATTCGCACGGTGGTTCTGTATGGTCTCCTCGCCGGGACTTGTGATCTATGCTGAGTTGTTGCTTCTTGTTCAGTATGTTTATGGCCTTCAACTGACTGATGATGAGTTACCACTGCAGGACCCCACTGGAACATTTGATTATGCTGAACTGGGACTGAAGAAATGGCAATTTCCCTGTCTACACTTGGGTGCTCAAGTAAGTTACTGGGCTCAAATGTCGTCTTTGTAAGGGGTTTTTGGAGGGCTTATAAAAGGAGGGGCTTATGTCCGAGGAGGCTTATAACAAGAATAAACAAAAACGCTTTAGAAACACGCTATAGCAGTGCTGATCAAAGTACATTTTGTATTTACTAAGGTTTAATCAAGCTTCAAAAAGTCTTGAATTTGGAGGGAGGGGCTTATAATCGGATGTATTTTTTTTGTTTACGGGTAGATGGACCTTTAACTTTGAAGGGGGAGGGTGGGTAGAGTGGGCTAACTAGCGGCAGTTAATAGTATGTCATTAATGTCATGCAAACGCATTTTTACCAGGCTGTGTAGCAGCCCTCACGCGTCTCCTTCGTGTCTCCTGCGCGTCTCCCGTTTGTCTAAAAGAGAATGGAAAAGGACTGCTACGTAGGCTACTTTTCTACACAGAAGTGCCATGTTCTGCTAAAAGAAAATAATGTTTAGGTTCGTTCCTGACAACCTTAGCTTCTTGACGTTAGACATTTAAGCCAACAGACTAAAGGACCACTGGCCGAATAGAATACGATTACATCTAGTTGTTCATTTTCCACAGGGATAGTTAAACGAACGAACGCGTAGGAAAATTGACGCGCGCCAGGAGAAGCGAAACGCGCAGGAGGGAAAGAAAATGGGTTGTTATTTTCACGCGCGCTCGCGTATTTCCCTTTCTCTTTAATGCCTTAGGAAAATGATGGAGTACTTATTAATATAGTCTACTGACAGAAAGGCCTCTCAACCTACCCTTGTAACACTCAAGTAATCCTGTGATTTTTCATAGACCCTCTTTACGTGGGTATTCTGGGTGACATTACGACAGCATATCAGGGAGAAGAAAATGAAAAGAAGAGAAAGGGAAAATGAAGGATCGCTTCCACTGAGAAATCTTGCACATCCATTTTTGAAGGCGCTTAGGAAAATGTGTAAGTATCCAATGTATGCACACTGTACATATATGTTTTCAGTTTTGTTTGACTAAAATCAGAGAATCTTAATTTGTTATCATTAAACGTAATTGCATTACTAAATGTAAAAACAAAGAGCTGTTTGGTTTTATAAATAAAAGTCTTAAAAATAAGTTACCAATTAAGTGTACTTTTCCCGAGATAAAACGCATGTACGGCTTCATGCTGTTAAAAATATAATACCTGATTCATTGTTCCTCTTTGTCTTGATGGATTAAAATTGAACTTCGTGGTCTATTGTGTTTATGTCCCTTGAGCTTCACAATCAAGTTGAATTTTAGTGCTTCGAAAAAAGTCTTATCCCCGTACTATGTTAGCGCATAAATGGACTAATGGAGTTTGCGATTGTGATAAAAAATAATACATTTTAAATCTTGTTCTTGTTAACACTTGCTAAAATATGTGCTTTCTCTTTAAACAAAAGCCTCCTTGGGAACATCGTCTTCCTCAGGTATTAAAAATAAATCTTACTGCTTATTTCATTTACATTGAAGTGCTTGTTGGTTGAATATTTTTTTTGAATTACTTTAAAATCTTAAAAGTTTCATTTATGATTGTTTGAAATATTAAAACAGTAAATTCAGTGGTCAAATTTCTTAGAACCCTAAACTGATTTTAATGGTTATTAGTGATCTAACTTAACAAGATTTTGGTGAAACAATTAAAAATGTATAAACATTTAAAGTGAAATAAGTCATAAAAAAATTTTCGTATGTAATGTTAATGTATACTAGTGCAAATTGTTATAATAATTGAATATGAGTATGTCCAAAACCTTTCTTTGACATGCAGCTAATCACTCTCTTATTTGGAGGTGGGGAACCCCAGGTAGGTGAGGTAACCCGCTTGTCTATACAATCTCTTCTTTTAATTTGATCACGTTTACATGATTGGTGGGGTAACCCGCTACATGTTACCTCACCTACCTGGGGTCCCCCACCTCCATGTAAACAGGCCCTAAGTTGCAAATTAATTTCGTGGTGTGCGAACGGCGCCACCATCTAATGACGTACATTGTAATGCAAAGGATTGGATGACCTACAGTCGAGATACAGGGGGGTCCATACCTCCCGCCTCCCGTACCCCTTCCGCCCCCTATTCTCCTGGGCTCCCATCCCCCTGTCCCCTATCACACCGTAGCTAACCAGCGATAACTTTCTTAACGCCAGTGAACATCCAACTTTGTGTACTTGTCATGCAATTAAAGGTGAATGACTGCTACGTTTGCGTAAAACGATTGTTTCTCGTTTAGTCGTTTTGAGAAATTTCTTTGCACTTTGCCATTGTGTTCATTACAGATATATTTACGCTGGGAAACATTTAAACTGCGGCTACTTCTTTCTTCTTTTTTCTGCGTTCCTACTTTAAATATAAGCTAAGGTCTTGGTCCCAGTGGTTCCAAAGGTTTTCAGCGCTATCCACTCCTTGAATTTCTGTACAGTGGATAATGCAACTGGACAGCTATTTATCTGGCCCCCGTTGTTCAAACGCTGGACAGCTCTATCGGAAACCCATGGCGTTATCCACTGGATGATAGCGTTATCCACTTTTGAACTACTGGGCCCTGGTGTTTAGCGCTATCAAGCTCTCTAACAACTGGGACCTGATACTGAAACTGAAACTGTACTATTGATCATTGCCATTGTCGTAATGTTTTGCGTCTTTTAAAATATTTAAACACAATTTAGCTGTTAATGAAGAAGGCGATGCCCTGGATCCTAAAGCCTCCGATGACGCAAAAGCGCTCATGATGTGGGTGAAATCCGTGCTCGCAAAGTACTGGATCCTACTCTGCTGTGGCGCGTTCTTACTGGTCGGTTTGCAGAACGAGGTGTCAGTTTATCAGATTGGATACATGGCGATATTCCTGTTTATACTCATCTGTTATCAGGTAATTGATCATTTTACAGACTGGTCTGTAATGTTATTGTTCTGCGGTTTTCCACTGTAGTCCAGGCCTTATCGTACATAAATGTATTCCTATTAATCTTGTGACTGATATGTGACTTGTTGAATCTTATACGTTCGTCCTGTTTGATCGGAACTACAACAGAACTGACCCTGAATGTGGTCGATAAGTTAGAGAGCTAGGACTCCAGGCATAGCCACAAATTTTCCCCCAAAATTCCGAATTTTGTTTTGTTTAAAGACCAAGTGAGGACAACAATAGAGAGATTAAGAGTCACACGTCTACAGCAAACTGCAAACGTCAGATTAAAGTTGATAATTTCTCAAAATAAACAGCAAATAAAAGCAATCTAAAACAATTCTTATTGACAAAACTTATTTATTTGGTTATTTATGTAAGGATTAAAAGCTACGCTATTAAAACATGACGTTTCGGCGACATGTCACCATTATTAAATGTAAAGGAAAGTGACTATGAACCGATATATACATATATAGGAAACGAAAGTGTGAAACACAACATTAAATTTGAAGAACAAAAGAATGAAATAAATAAGTCAAAAGTTTTGCAGGAATGGAGTCGGTATGAGTGTTTAAGGGTGGTCTCTCTTCCTTAATTAACAACATCTCATAATTAAATGAGGCACTCAAACTTTTCCTCGACATTTCTGGAGGATCTTAAATTCACGTTTGCCGTTTGCCGTAAACGTGACTAAAAATCTCTCTAATAGCTCCCTTTCAAAGTATCCTGAAATAGATTCTCAATTAAAAGATCGTCTCCACAAATTCAGTTAGTTATTGCTTGAAAGCGTGGGGGACTCCATACTGTTAAGAGTCCCATTTTTCAATAAGATTGTCAAGATCGAGTGCATACAGGCTGCCATGGTGGTTTCAAACGTATCGAGGGGATGGGCGTCGGGGTTTTGTAGCGGTGGTGGGAGGCAAGCCGTCCCCCACCCTCTAAGTAGATTTGATACTCTTCCCTAGGCCAGACTTCGTACATTTGAAGCCAAGATGGCCGCCTGCAAGGGCAGGTGCTCGAAAAATATCGGACTGCCAGATTCTAGAATACCTACGTTTTCTAGCTTTTCCGAAACTTTTAAGTAGCTAAACTTTGGGAGACACTCTTTTAAATTGAGAAGTAAAATTTTGGAATACTTTGAAAGGGAGCTACTGTTTATGGTCTTAATGTTTTTGTTTGTTGATAGATATCTATCGCTACATGGAGACTGATTCTGCGTCCTCTGTGGTGGGTGATGGTAATCTACTCGATATGTATCTTGCTGTTGATATACACCTATCAGTTTGACAACATGCCTGTGTATTGGCATAATGCCACTGGACTATCGGACCAATGGTAAGTATTTAAATCCCACAAGGATGATGATGAATTACGGTAGATCTAAAGTCTTAAAAGCCATATTTTTTATGACAGGTTTGGGCAGCCTTATCCGGACTACACTTTCGACGGTGGTTTTTTGTCCTAATAATCAGTAGTGATGACCATGTATTGTTTTAATGTTTCTCCTTTTTACGAAGTGGATTTCAATCTCAGGTTTCAGCGCATACCGGTTTGGATACAACAGCGCGGAAGTTATGCTCCGTGACTTTCATCCAAAAGGACACACTTAGGGTTACATCGATAGCATAAAAATGTTTGTGTTACCACCTTCTTTAGTATTGACAGAGCAATTTTAGTGATAGGTGTGAGTGGCTAATGGCTGTCGTTGAGAGGATCTTAAGTTGTGAGCACCCTCACCTACTGTATGTGTTTAAGACGCATCAGCAGGGCTGTCACTAAGGGCCCTGGGGCCCGTTTCTCGATAGGCCCGGGAACTTTTCTGGCGGTTAGCATTAGGTAACATCGGCTGAAGTCAGATTGTTTCTTTCAGTAAAATTACATGAAGAACAAATAGAAAAAATCCACTGTAATGCTTTGAACCCGGGTCACTTGCTTTATAGCCGACATCCATCTCCACGACACCATCCACGATTAGCTGCCAAATCCAATAATTTTGAAAATATACATGTTCTTATGCCGTACCCCAGGCAATATTTGAAAGCTAACCGTTTACAGTTCAGTGCTTAACCCTAATTACTGCAGATCAGTGCTTAACTCTCTACTGTGTTCTCTCCATAACTTGCGCTCTGTAGTTTTGGTTTCCTCAGCTATTCTAGCCTCATTCTACATTCCAACCTCGTTCCATTATGGAAATAATGCGTTGTGTAAAATTCATTAGGTGTCCAATCTGGCTTCACTCGATGTTATCTAACGCTAACCTTTTCTGGCCCGAAGGCAAATTTTTAATTTCCAAACCTGTTGAATAGAAGCACAGTTCGTAGCCCACAAACCTGTCAATCTTCCTCATAGCAAACAAGAGGAAAATTCCCCAAGCCCCAGGGAAGGGGATTTGCCTCGGCTATTAAAAGAATGATCTCCGGCAACTCTCATAGGAAACAAAAATGAAGACAATTCCTAGAAATCTTAGTGACAGCCCTGTTGCCTTAGTAGAGTAGTCTGCTGTTCAGTAGTTTGTGTACTAGCGTGTTCACGTTCTAGGATTTCATTCAGTCGCGCATAATTGGAAACTAGACACAAGAAAAATAGTGCTTCAAATTTCACGCTTAACGTCTGATGGGTTTCTTAATCTGGTCATTTGACACCTGAGAAGGTTACGTACCGTCGGTTGCATCTAAGCGTGGACACGAGACAAAAAAACATGTTCTGGTAGGGTGGTTGACAGGACGTGTTTTGCCGCCAAACATTTGAAACTTGACAACCGTTAAAGCAAACTGTCGCGCCTAAGGTAAGTTGTTTACATGTTTTTGATCAGCGCGTTCCGTTCATATTTCATTTTTCTCAACGTTCAGGCATATTTCTCGTTCAGAAGCAGCACACTTGCCTCCAGAAATTATTCTTAACGTCCAAGAATTCTTGCAAAGAATATTGTGTTAAGCTAAAATAAATCAAGTCGACAACAGGAGCCTACTCCAAACTTCGCTTTTTTGGCGGCAAAACATGTCCTGTTTGCATCCAATTAGAACATGTTTTTTTTCTCACGTGTACATTCCTAGATGCAACCGACGTTCGTTGTACTCCATTTTAAGTGTAAGGCCAACTGGTAAACTTTCTTTGAGAACTGCAGAGAAATTCACTTGCCTTTTCTTTGTTTGACGTCAGGTTGTACAACCTTGGTCTTCGTCAACACACCAAAGCCAGTCTGCTACTGGAGCTTCTTACTCCCACTGCCTTTTCAATCGTCATTGTTATACAACTACACTTCTTCCATCGTCCATTTTTGGCCATGATAGATCTGCGAGTAAGACCTCACTCCACATCTTACCAATCGTCTGCCAGAAATGCTGTAGAACCCGAGAATGGCCCCTCCACCTCACAACAACACGAAGGTGCCACGCCTTCAGAGACTCCGAGGGAGCATAGGCCGAGTACCCAGAAGTCCCTTCTGGTTGCGGCACTTGTCAAGATTGCCAACTTTTATAACGAGTTAACCGTGTTTCTATGGAGAGTTGGCGAGCTACACATGTTGAAAATTGTGAATTTGACGTTGATCTGTGTGGTGCTCTATCAGGTCAGATTTCGTTTTATGTTCCCCTTTACCTCATTGTGGTTACAGTATATATTATGCTATCGAGTGAGTATAAAATCCTCAGAACACTAAAGTTGCAGTCAATATTTTATCTGAGTCCGATATAGTCTGAATAAGTTGGCTACAGCGGTTTTTTCGCGATTCACTCCAACCAACGGCCAAAGTAAGATGGATCCGCATTTTGGCGAACACCGGATTTTGTGTGTGCTGAACAAGGAAAGTATTAAAAACGTTTGTAAGTGACAGCAAGATTAAGGTCAAGGAAAACTTGAAAAGGTCATAATATATTGATTTACCAGATGGCTGCAAATTCGAAGGATCGTCTTTCTCGAAAACTCCCCAATTATCTTCAGAATCTTCATTTACTTCAATTCACTATACCTTCGTTATAGTTAGATAGTTATAGTTAGATCGCCTAATTCCACAAAACACAAAACAATGAACAGAATCAGGGAGAAGGCTGAGTAAACAAACTGGCGTCACATGACGTCTTCAGCCTTTCTTTCATCCTTCACTCGTTCCCAGTCTCTGCGACAATTCTGAAGGGGGAAAGCAGTTTTTGGATGCCCAAAATTCAAGACACTTTTTTTGGAGACATTTTTAAAGTTCAAAAATTATTGTTGATTAAACTTATCTTTGGACCAAATTCAGTTAGAAAAAATTTCGCGTAATATACACTCTAGCCTGACTTCACTCCTTAATTTGCCAAACTTATTTTGACCTTATTATAATCGTCTACTTTCATGGCTTGTTTCTTCCAGGTGTGCGCGATAAACGCAGTTATCATCATCCTGCTTGGCATATCCATGCCGTCTCGTCTTCTTCAAAGGGCTTTATCCTACTGCTTTCTAATCTGGAGCTCACTCGTGATTCTGAGTAAAATGATTTATCAGCTAAGATTTGTGCAGGCGGATTTATTCCAACACAATTGTACTGACCAGGTGAGTATAAACGTTTTAATTTACAGGGATAAAAATTTTTTGAATACGAATAGATCTTGGACCTACCGAGAAAAGAAAGAAAAGCAGGTTTGAAACCTTTGTCATTCCCAGGCAGCCTGGTATTGTGAAATCATTTAAGCTACAGTCTAGGAATGTTGGGACAATTTGTCTTTCATGAATGAAGATTGTAAATCGTCTCCACTCCCCCACTCCCTGGACAGTTTTGGGTTTTAGTAGCGAAAAACTCTGGTTTTTGACATCCATTTTGTTTAGGGGGATGGAGTGGGGGAGCCTTGTTTAGGTCGTGTTTAGGAATGTGCGTCGCTGGTTACTTGCACAATCAACACAAAAACAAGAGAGAAGAGGGAAGCATCCCCAAAGCTTTTGGCGAGGATTTTAGTGGAGTCTCTGAGTCGTTATTTTGCGATGGCAATTTCAACGACCATGGCGGTTCACGTGAGCTGATGTAAAGGACCTGTTGGCCACTTTCAGGCTGGGTCTTGAGACTGTGTCCGAGGTGTGTTGCATTGCACTCTGGGACTGTTATGGGAGGCAAATTTAACAACAGGCATTTCCTAGTTCCAAAAACGGTCGCTTTCAAAACGAGGCTAATTTCAAAACCCTTGTTTTGAAAATGAGTTTTTTTTGCATGAGCATTAACATTTGAATAGCCTCGCACTTAGCCTCGCTTTAGGGCAACTCGAAACTGGCCTATTGTACTCGTACAGTGGAACCTCGATATAACGATCCTCTATATGACGAAGTCCTCGGTATAACGAAGGATTTTCTTTACCCCAGTAATAGTCAAGTATTTGAAAAAGAACCTCGGTATAGCGAACAAACTTTGCCAGTCCCTTGGCCCTTCGTTATATCGAGATTCCACTGTAACAGGCAAAAAAAGAAGCGCTAATGGTCCCTAAACAGTCCTACACCGACTAAGATTCATGCAAAACCGAATAATGTTCAATGGCACCTGCTTCACTTCAAGGGCAAATAGGTTTTTGAAACTTCGTAGAGCTGCCAGACTTCTAAAACAAAACTCCTATTTTCTTTCGTCTTCAGAGTTTGCCTCGACCGTCTTCCTTAAATCACTTTATCAACAACGCATTGTGGGTTGGATTCTATAAGACGGACAGCATCTCTGAAGATATAAAGGTGAGTTTGAAATCATTAATTTGCATCGCTTGGCGTTCGTTATTTTAGTTACGCTTTTCAGTGTGATGACTTTTCAAGAGTTTTATTTAATTTCGCGTTACTTCCTTTATGCAATAGGTTGAAACCCGAAAAAGCTACAATCATAGGCAAAAGTCTTGGGACACTTTTGCATTTCTGGGGCGTTTTCCAGTTCACATAGGCCCAACCCCTCTCCTCACCCCACAAGCAACGTTGGACTCGTTTATACATAATTTTTCCAAGTTCCAACGGTGTATAAGGTAAGGGGTGGGGGAGGGGGACCTGCAAGAAAGTTTCGAAAAGGATGCACGGCTTTATGACGGAAAACAGAAATTACAGAAAATTATGAATACTGCATTACTGTCCCGAGGACTTCTGTCCATGATTGTAGCTGTCAGCCAGCTGGCGACATCCAAAGGAGATTTAGAATCACGTCCTCGGCAAACGAAAAATACAAATACAAATACAAATGACTTTATTGATTCTCCAACAAAAGGGTTTCAGAATCAGTTTACAAGTATTAACATTACAATGAGGTAAAAGAATTTACAACAGTGATAAAACAATAGATAAGAAATAAAAACATCTAGTTAAAATAGAACAAAGACAGTATTAACCCTCTAGCCCTGACTTTTCTAATAAAACATGTTTTAGTGACAGTTAAAACTGGGAAAGGGAGAGCGAGTTTCGAATGTTGCTAGGTAACGACTTCCAAAAGGTAGTAGATCTATATACGAGTACGAGCTCCCTGAAAACGCCTGCTTGGGAGGCAAATGTCAATGCCGCTTTACTTGTTTAGCTGCCCCGAAGAAATTTTTCAGCTGCTTTCCCTGGGCCGGGAGCTGGTATCTATTTTATACCTCGCTAAATCACGTGGATGATCACGCAGTGAAATCTTTCTCCCTCCCCCGCTCCCTCCCTTTTGGATGAACTCCTCGTTTGTAATTATTTACTAGCTTAAAATATGGTGTTGTGTCAAAATGAAGCGAGTGCGCGGAGCACAGTTCAGTGTGTAAATGTAACGTAGGGAATAATGAATAATGGAAAAAGAAAACAATTATTATGAATTAAGTGCTTGGTAAATCGTGACCTCTTGCAGTTGGTTTTTACTCATTGTTTTGTACTTTGTCTCCGTTTTAATGCTAGGGATACCTGTTGATTGTAATAGTCATCGTATTACACGCAGTCATTAAACATCATCAGGTAAAAGTCAAAACAAGTCCAAAAATAGACCCCTCCACGGTTTTTCGACTTTTGGTAAAGACCAGTAAGCGAATATTCATTGACACTGCTGGATAGAGCGTCTTAAAATTAGTACATTTACCACGTTTAACGGTGATACGTCCAAAGCGAGCTAAGATATTGCTCCACAAAGAAACGAAATTTTACAGACGTTTGTGTCAACGAATCACTTTTAAACTTGGCAACTTCACTGATTTTTAAGGCGATTTTATAGCCTTGTTGACGGATTTTCTCTTACTGGACCCAGTCAGAAGTTGAAAAAAACCGAGGACGGGTCTAGTTTTGGACATTTTCGATTTTTTTTTTTCGTTCAAAGCAGTGACTCTTTTGTCTCGTTATAATACCGTGAACTTCCGCTCATAAGCCCCCCACCCAGTTATTTGTCCATTTAACCCGTATATAAGCCCCCCCCCCTCTAGATTGTATTGAAATGAACTGGATTTGTACGACGTTTTGAAGCTTAAAGAGACGAGTAAATTCCAAAAGTATTTTGATCCGCACTGCTATGTTCCTTCTTCAGGATTCGCACAATCTTGAAAAGTCCTTGAAATCCATTTTTCCTTGACAGGTCCTTAAATTTTCTTCAACTTTGAATTTAGTGGCGTGGAAAGTGTTTTTTGATGTTTTTGTGGTTGTCCGAGACAATAATTATGAATCACACCTCAGAGAATTTAAAGGTTATTCACACAAAGTGCTCAATGCTTTATGCAATAATTAACTGTCAATTTAAGACAAGTGAGCTGAAAAATGTAGAGAAGTTGGTGAAGCAAACAGTTCAAGTCTTAAAGCCTTATAAGAATAGACTGGGAATGTGCACTTTTGTACAATCTGTGAAAATATATTCCTAGGTGGTCCTTGAAAATCAAATGTGATACTTGAAAAGTCCTTGAAAAATGGTTTCAATTTTTTGTATGAACACTGTCGTTTCGAAACGCTTTTTTTAGTCCGGTTATAAGCCCCCTCGGAGGTAAGCCCCTCCATAAAGAAATACTTATACTTTTTTGGGCCCAGCGAATTGCCAGGATATTTTAATCAAGTGGGTGTATTATATTTTTCCACTTCGATAATGAAATGCAAATTTAGAAATCTTACTATTACCAGACAGCTGACCTTGAAAAGTCTTCGAAAAACTATCAGGTCTCGTTTAAAATCCAAGAATTTCTTGAATATCGTTGAATGAATTACTCCCGTACTCCTTAAATTATTGAAAATTCTTTAAATTTCTTCAATAACGTAGACGTGGTTAAACAGCTTTTTGCAAGCAGAACTGTCTTGTCTTGTCTTCTTTTCTTTTGTTTTTGTAAATTCGGCAGTTACCGTAAAAGACAGACACAATTTGAACAGAATTCAAACATTTGTATTAATTTTCTTTCCGTATAAGTATATGTTTTTGGAAAAAATCAAATAGATTTAAATTCGCCATTAAAAAGGAAGCTTCATTGCATTGAAACAGCAGTACAATACGCCTTTAATGTTGAAAATATCCTTTTGGCCATTTTTATCAATGCTAATTGGCGGAAAACAGGTCCAAAAAAAGGATTTGGTTAAAAGGCGGTTTTCTTGCCGTTGCCAAAGTGTTGAATTAAAGTTTTGTTTCGCAAATGAATATATTTTTTCATTGTAAAGAAAGCCGGAATGAAACGCTCTCTCTTGAACTGAATTTTTTTTTATCTTAGCGCCTATGATACGATATGTGCTACGCGATATGTGCTTATATATGTGGGTGCTGTGTCCTATTTTAGCAACACTTTTCCGTAAAGTGCTGTAGACGATGGTTCTAGTTTTGAACTTGGAAACAATCCTGGCTATCGTAAGTGCGATTCCATTTCAGTCAAGCTTACGTGCTCTGCTTTCCTGTGGCTTAGTTTGTTGTATCTTATCAAGTGGTTTTACCTTTAATGAAGTGCGGATAGTCTGTCGTACTTTCATTGTATTCATTCTTATCACTGACGTCATTACGTACTATTGCAAATTATTTCGGCCACATTCAGTAAGAAATAAAAAAGAGGATTAGTTGAAGTACAATTTAATTTAAACCCATTGCCACTTATATAGCAGCTGGTCAGGTTTGATTGGATTGTTTTCTTTAATTTTCTACCCATACCGCTAAGTAAAAATTGCGTACACTAGTACTGTTTGTTTATTTTTCCAGTATCTGAATTTGATTGTAATCTCACTAATGACAATGTTAAATTTGGAGTTAAGTTAAGATCGATAATAAGCTATCCGCGTAATTGTCTTATGACATTTTTGTTTCAGATATAAGAAATTTAAATCCTTTAATAATCCTGAAGATTTATAATAAAACTACTTCTGAAACCTTTCAAAAACAGTTGAAGCCTAGGTGTGCATACTTCATGCCTTGAAAGTGCTTGTTTGCCAGTCAGTTTTAGCAAGGCTTTATCATGGACCACAACCAGACAGAAACGACCATCGTCTCATCAAATGCGACCAAGTCATTGTTTTATTGCCCACATGCTCCACGATTAATATGGGACGTGCATGACACCATTTCTCCTTGGATATTTGCTGCTGTTGCATCTATAATATCACCCGCTGCAGTTCTTTTGAACGCGTTAGTTATCATAGCAGTTACGAAAAGGAGAGAACTGCAGAAACCTTCCAATATCCTGTTGTCAAGTATGGCCGTTACGGACCTTCTTATAGGTGCTATATCTATACCGTTATCTGCTATAGATGGATTCTTACTTCCCTATCAAATTGTTGCTGCTCAACATATTTGCACGCTCGACGTGGCAACAGTGTGGTTGTCACTCACTCTGACATTTTGTTCGCTGTTCCATCTGGTGCTGATTGCATGGGAGAGATACGTGGCCATTCGAAAATGGAGGTACCACAGAGATACACTGACTAAAAGCCGCTTGAAAAAGCTGGCAGCGATAGCTTGGACTTCAGGACCAGTATTCGTTGTGAGCCCATTTGTTTTTTCCACAGCGACCAATGGAAAGACTAACATTGCAGTTTTTGTTGTTTCAACATGTCTGATCCTGGCACTCATCGTATATTTTTACGTCATGGTGTACCTTGAAATTCGCAAGCGAAAATTCAATCAGATTCTTCAGGTCAGCGTGTTAGTGTTATTGAAAACAGAATACAGAGTTGCGAAGACCACTGCTTTGGTTACGGCAGCCTTGTTTCTTTCCTTCGTTCCTGTTGTTTCTCTCCCTTTTCTGGGAAGAGCTTTTCCCGTACTTCAAAAAATGACGTCGTGGCGCGTAGTGGAAATACTAGTGCTTTCTAACTCTTTAGTTAATCCACTTATTTACTGTTACAGAGACTGTCGTTTTAAGAAAGTTGTTCTCGAGTTATTGAGGATTAAAAACCCTAAACCAAAGAATGCAGTGGACATAGTGAGATTCACTGAACGAACAGATGTAGATGGTCCACTGAAAGATAGGATGGAGATCGTACAAGAAGTAGATAAAAATATCCGTTTGGCGAGATCAGCATCTTTGGATTTGACCCGACTTTGTGATCGACCTTACATCGAGCCCAATAAAATGTTGGCTAAGAGAAGTATGTCGACTCCGTATATACATGTAAGTGGCATTTCGGACGAAGACTAACTAGAAGCGTGTAAGACCATCGGCCATCGTGGTCCATAGCACGAAGCTGTTTGAAGAACCTCAGCGAGAATATGATTCAGACCTGCTGCCACAAAGAACCGATCCTTAAGATCGATGACCATCTTAAGAAACGGATGATAAGAGCAAATATCGAGCGAACAGACTATTTTCCACACACGATTGAGAGAATTTCAGTAGATTTTTTTTATATACAAGAATATATTCTATAAGAATATCAAGGCTGAAATTTAGGAAATTTTAAGAATATGTTAAGAATAAACCTCAGGCTGCGATTTTGAAAAGGATATAATTTTGTGTGCTGAAAATCTATAAACATACACAATGGAATATGTTTTTAACTTACTCCTTTCTCTAAACGGCAACTTCCCTAGCCAACAAAACGAAAAAAAAAAACCCTCCACTAACTATATTGATACCCCAATATATTCTAAAACGGAAATGTCATAAGCTATAATTTAGGAATAACACAAGAATGCTTTCAGCCTAAAATTGGCGAAAACAATAAGAATATTCAGCAACATTCTTATAAAATATTCATGTATTGATATGCACGAACATTCTTGTAAAAGAGAGTGTGTAACTACATGTAAAAAAAACCTTTGCATAATTATTATCAGCAGGCGCAAGACTAGTTAGTCTTGGAAACGCGTACAAACACCGTATCTAAGAAAATCTTTGGAATAGTCTTCCCACAACTCGTGTTTAATTTATATCTGTCGAGACTACAAATTGTTTCAAAAGTTCGCTCCGATCTGCGCGATACGATATATTTTGATTACATTGAATGAATTAAGCATTTGCAACCAGAATGACTTTTTTTTATTATTTTTTTTCCAGACATTTTCTAAGGAAGTTCACTAATATTATTTAAGGAAACCTCCTCTTGCATAAGACAGTTCTAAATGATTGATAATATATAACTACTAAATATGGACGGACGTTTTAAAGAGATACTTTTACTTTTTTGGGCCCAGAGAATCGACAGGATATTTTAATCAAGTGCGTGTATTATATTTTTCCACTTCAATAATGAAATTCAAATTTAGAAATCTTACTGTTACCAAGCAGCTGGCCCTGAAAAGTCCGTTCGAAAAACCAGGTCCTGTTAAAAATCCAAGAATTTCTTGAATATCGTTAAATTACTCTCCGACCGTACTCCTCTAATTATTGAAAATTCTTGAAATTTCTTGAACAACTTAGACGTGGTTAAACTGCTTTTTGCAAGCAGAAGTTTCTTATCTATTCTTCTTTTCTTTTCTTTTTGTAAATTCGGCAGGTACCATAAAGGATAGAGACAATTTTCAAACATTTGTATTAATTTTTTTCTGTGGGAAAGTGACTCTATTAAATTTCGTACTATATATATTTTATAAGTATAGGTTCAGTTTTGGAAAACATCAAATAGATTTAAATTCGCCATGAAAAAGGAAGCTTCGTTGCATTGAAACGGCAGTACAATACGCCTTTCATGTTGGAAATGCCCTTTTGACGATTTTTATCAATTCTAATTGACGGGAAACAGGTCCAAAAAAAGATTTGATTAAAAGGCGGTTTCTTTGCTCTCGCCGAATTGTTAAAATGAAGTTTTGTTTTGCAATTTTTTTTTTCATTGTCAAGAAAGCCGGAATGAAACGCCCTCTCTTGAACTGAATTTTCTTGGCGCCTATGACAGCGCGGTACGTATTTCTGTATAAGGTTGCTGTGTCCTATTTTAGCAACACTCTCCTTTAAAGTGTTGTAATCGATGGTCCTAGTTTTAAACTTGAAAGCAATCCTGGCCATCTTAAGTGCGATTCCAAGCTTCCGTGCTCTGATTTTCTGTGGCTTAGTTTGTGTTATCTTATTGAGTGGTTTTACCTTTAGTGAAGTCGACATAAATTCCGTCCTAGTGTTTTTGCATTCATTCTTATCAGCAACGTCATTACGAACTATTGCCAATTATTTTAGCTAGCTTAAGTAAGAAGTAAAAAAGAGGATTAGTTGATGTGCAATTCAATTTAAACCTATTGTTACTTCGCAGCTGGTCAGGTTTGATTGGATTGTTTTCTTTACTTTTCTACCCATATCGCTAAGTAACAATGGCGTACACTGTGTGTTTGTTTGTTTATTTATTTTTTTTTCCAGTATCTGAATTAGATTGTAATCATTAATTTCCTAGTGATAGCACTAAGCAAGAGTAATGCATTGATTAACCAACTGAGTCCTGGTACCTTCACCTATTGGGTACCTGTGGTCTTACTAATGAGAGTGTTAAATTTAGAATTAAGTTAAGATCGATAATGAGCTATCCGTGTAATTGTCTTTTGCCATTTTTGTTTGAGATATAAAAGATTTAAATCTTTTAATAACCGTAAAGAGTTACGTTGAAACCAAGGTGTGCATACTTCATAGCTTGAAAGTGCTTGTTTGTCAGTCAGTTTTAGGAAGTCTTGAAGCGTCCATCATGCCATCGAATACGATTAACTCAGTGTTTTATTGCCCACATATTCCACAATTAATATGGGATGTGCATGACTCCATTTCTCCTTGGATATTTGCCGCTGTTGCATCTATAATCTCACCCGCTGCAGTTCTGTTGAACGCGTTAGTTATCATAGCAGTTATGAAAAGGAGAGAACTACAGAAACTTTCCAATATCCTGTTGTCAAGTATGGCCGTTACGGACCTTCTTGTAGGTGCTATATGTATACCGTTGTCTGCTATAGATGGATTCTTACTTCCCTATCAAATTGTTGCTGCTCAGCATATTTGCACGCTCGACGTGGCAACAGTGTGGTTCTCACTCACTCTGACATTTTGTTCGCTGTTCCATCTGGTGCTGATTGCATGGGAGAGATACGTGGCCATTCGAAAATGGAGGTACCACAGAGATACAGTGACTAAAAGCCGCTTAATAAAGCTGGCAGCAATAGCTTGGATTTCAGGAACAGCTTTCGTTTTGATCCCTTTCCTTATTTCCATAGCGGTCAGTGGACGGACTACGTTGGTAGTTTTTCTTGTTTCAACATGTCTGATCCTGGCACTCATCGTATATTTTTACGTCATGGTGTACCTTGAAATTCGCAAGCGAAAATTCAGTCAGATTCTTCAGGTCAGCGTGTTAGTGTTATTGAAAACAGAATACAGAGTTGCGAAGACCACTGCTTTGGTTACGGCAGCCTTGTTTCTTTCCTTCGTCCCTGTTGTTTCTCTCCCTTTATTGGGAATAGTTTTTCCCGTACTTCGTAAAATGTCGGCATGGCGTGCAGTGGAAACACTAGTGCTTTTTAACTCTTTAGTTAACCCACTTATTTATTGTTATAGAGACTGTCGTTTTAAGAAAGTTGTTCTTGAGTTATTGAGGGTTAAAAAACCTAAACCAAAGAATGCAGTGGACATAGTGAGATTCACTGAACGAACAGATGTAGATGGTCCACTGAAAGATAGGATGGAGATCATACAAGAAGTAGATGAAAATATCCGTTTGACGAGATCAGCATCCTATGATTTGACCCGACTTTGTGATCGACCTTATATCGAGCCCAGTAAAATGTTGGCTAAGAGAAGTATGTCGGCTCCGTATATACATGTAGGTGGCATTTCGGACGAAGATTAACTAGACGCGTGCAAGAGCATTGACCATCGTGTTCCATGGCGCCAAGAGCGCCGTTTGAAGTTTTTCAGCGAGAATATGATTCAGAACTGCTTCCACAAAGAAGCGATCCTTAGGAACGATGACCATCTTAGGAAACGGAAGATAAGGGCAGAGGGCAAATATCGAGCGAACAGACTATTTTCCACAGACGATTGAGAGACTTTCAGCATATTCATTGTTTATAAGAATATATTTTATAAGAATATCGAGGCTGAAATTTGCGAAATTTTAAGAACATCTTGAGAAAAATCCCAGGCTGAGATTTTGAACAGAGCATAATATTGTGTGTTGAAAATCTATAAACTCAATACAAAATGTTTTTAACTTAACTTAACCAAACGGGAACTCCCCTAATCAACAAAACGAAAAAACCTGCACTAAGGATAATTGATACCCCAATATATTCTAAAACAGAAATGTCATAAGCAATAATTTAACAATAATACAAGAATACTTTCAGCCTAAAATCAGCATTTTATAAGAATATCGAGGCTGAACTTTGCAGTATCTTAAGAATAAACCTCAGGCTGAGATTTTGAACAGGATATAATATTGTGTGTTGAAAATCTATAAACTCAATACAAAATGTTTTTAACTTAACTTAACCAAACGGGAACTCCCCTAATCAACAAAACGAAAAAACCTGCACTAAGGATAATTGATACCCCAATATATTCTAAAACAGAAATGTCATAAGCAATAATTTAACAATAATACAAGAATATTTTCAGCCTAAAATCGGCCAAAGAAAATAAGAATATTCAGCCCGGGCCCGAAAAACAACGCTCTTTCAAAACTAAAGTTGCGTAAGTAAAAACCTTTGTTTAATTATTATTAGCAGTCGCGAGACTAGTTAGTCTTGGAAACAAATACAAACACCTCAGCAGATCTCTTGAATAGGCATATCTTTAACTACTCTCTTCCCACAGCTCGAGCTTAGTTTATATCTGCCGAGACTACAAATTGTTTCAAACGTTTGTTCCGATTTATTGTTCGCTTAAATTTTAGTTGTTATCAGACTACCATTTCGAAAGTTAGTACACTCTTTTTTTTTATAAGAATGTTGTTTTTCCGGCCAGGCTGAATATTCTTATTTTTCTGCCGATTTTAGGCTGAAAAGATTCTTGTATTATTCTTAAATTTTAGCTTATGAATTTGTCAGAATACTTTTTTGCGGTTTAGTTTATGTCTTTTGTGCTGAATACTGTACATATGTATTACATGTACCGTTTATCATGTCATTAGCGTTGAACATTTTGCTCTAGCTAGTGCAGGTTTTTTCGTTTTGTTGGCTAGTTTCGCCGTTCAGAGAAAGGAATAATTTTATACGGTTAAGTTAAAAACATAAAATTGTATTGTATTTTATATCTATCCTTTTCAAAATCTCAGCCTCGGCTTTATTCTTAAAATATTCTTAAAATTTCGCAAATTTCAGCCTCGATATTCTTACAAAATATATTCTTATAAAAAAAAAAGAGTGTATGATGTTTCTTGTAGATTTTGATTACATTGAATGAATTAAACATTAGCAACCGGAAGTACTTTTTTTATTATTTTTGTCCTGATATTTTCTAAGCGCTGGGGCATAGATTGCGCGAGCTCCTTAAGCGTGTCTAGAGCACATTTTTCCAGGCGAGGCGTAGTCGTCTTCTTAGCTCGCCTAGTGTGTTGGGGTTGGATCCTTGTAAATTGTCTTGATAATGGTAACCCAGTTGTTCTCTTGCTACAGGGTTCAGATTGGGTAAGTTTGCCGGTCAGTCATCCTTGGGTATCCTCAACTTCCCACGTGGTTTTGTTTCACCTAGTATCCCACGGAGACATTGCACCATACGATTTCGTTTCTTGTATTCGGATACTGAAAAGCAGATACTTTGGACGCTCTTCTGTAAATAAGAGATTCTTCCAATCCTCTGCTGTGGGCTTTAAGTATTTCTAGGCAAATCTTAACCATCCCTTCAATCTTCGCTCCGCACTTAACAGTGATATCTTGTATTGCTTGAAAACTTTCTTTTGTTGGTCGATCCATACCGTTGTGCTTGAAACTTAGTTCAATTATTACGCTTATAAATAGCTTTTAATTAATTCGATTATACGTTTCTCGCAAAGTTTATTAACACAGTAGGCTGTCTGCTCCTTGGTTTGTCTTCGAAAGAGTATATTTTTAACCACTTGTTCACCCATCGTTCTGATCTTTCTCAACAATTTGGCAATTCCTTAGACCGAACGAATAGTGTGCCTTCATTTCTGTGAAAAAGTAGAGAAAATCCAGAAAAAAATGAAACGGCAATGCAAAGAAGACTACAAAGTAGAAAGGAAATATATTCTGAAAAAAGGCACGCTCGCGTTCACAAAAGACCATGTTAGTTTATAACTTAGCTTATCAGTCCCCCGGGATATAAACCTCCCTTGTACTGAACTGAATTCGAATTTTTGG
The DNA here is from genome assembly GCA_942486035.1 of Porites lobata. NCBI lineage: Eukaryota > Metazoa > Cnidaria > Anthozoa > Scleractinia > Poritidae > Porites > Porites lobata. The sequence goes on along the minus strand of CALNXK010000142.1, from coordinate 673,265 downwards.
AAGTTTTGAAACTTAAAAAAGCGAGTAAATTCAAAAAGTATCTTGATCAGCACTGCTATGGCTTTTTCGATTTTTGGGTGAAAAGCAGTGACTCTTTTGTCTTGTTATAATGGGCCTTTTCCATTAGTTGATCACGTGACTGGGTGGCAAATCAAATCCTTCTTATTTTGCCATGTAAATCACTTTTTTGATCTCTTTCAATGATGTAATTTCTCTGGAATCGAGGCCCTTGAATTTTCGTGTTTTTATACACGCGTATGGTCTGCGACTGCAGACGTATTTCCGGTCGTCGGTAACACTCGCACTAAATCAATTCAGAAACAAAAAGTATCGTCTTCGGTAAAGTAGGAAGTAAAAAACCTTTAGCGAGTAAATCCAGATTCGTGTAGAAGTAATCGTCTCCTCATTTATCGTTCTAATCTGCAAGCAAGCGAGAGTGATGTCGCTGTAAGAACGTTCTTGTTTTAGTGCGCTTTTGACAAACCTGCGAACTCTAAAGTTCAAAAGCCGCCTTCACAATTGCTTTTTTCGCTGCGTCAATCATAATTACGATCACAAGCAACGAATCTTGAAACACAGAAACGCACAAAACGGATCGAAATCCACCAATCACATAAGACAGTTCTAAATGATTGATAATATATAACTATTAAATATGGACGTACGTTGTAAAGAGATACTTTTTCTTTTTTGGGCCCAGAGAATCGACAGGATATTTTAATCACGTGGGTGTATTATATTTTTCCACTTCAATAAGGAAATGCAAATTTAGAAATCTTACTGTTACCAAACAGCTGGCCTTGAGAAGTCCGTTCGAAAAACCAAAAATCGTTAAAAATCCAAGAATTTCTTGAATATCGTTAAATTACTCTCCGAACGTATTGAAAATTCTTCAAATTTCTTGAACAACTTAGACTTGGTTAAACAGGTTTTTGCAAGCAGAAGTTTCTTATCTATTCTTCTTTTTTTTTTTCTTTTTGTAAATTCGGCAGGTACCATAGAGGATAGAGACAATTTTTAATCATTTGTGTTAATTTTTTTCTGTGGGAAAGTAACTTTATTAAATTTCGTACGATATATATTTTATAAGTATAGGTTCAGTTTTGGAAAACATCAAATAGATGTCAATTAGCCATGAAAAAGGAAGCTTCATTGCATTGAAACGGCAGTACAGTTTGCCTTTTATGTTGGAAATGTCCTTTTGGCCATTTTTGTCAATTCCAGTTGGTGGGAAACCGGTCCAGAAAAGAGGTATTGATTAAAGGGTGGTATTTTTTTTGCTCTCGTTAAAGTGTTAGAGTGAAGTTTTGTTTTGCAAATATTTTTTTTTCATTGTCAAGAGAGCCGGAATGAAACGCTCTCTCTTGAACTGAATTTTCTTTTTATCTTGGCGCCTATGAAAGCGCGGCACGTACATTTATGTATGGGTGCTGTGTTGTATTTAAGCGACACTCTCCTGTAAAGTGCTGTAATCGATGGTCCTAGTTTTGAACTTGGAAACAATCCTGGCCATCTTAAGTGCGATTCGATTTTCAAGTTTTATGTGCTCTGCTTTCGTGTGGCTTAGTTTGTTGTATCTTATCGAGTGGTTTTACTTTTAGTGAAGTCCGGATTAAGTCCGTCGTAGTTTTTTTTGCATTCATCCTTATCAGCAACGTCATTACGAACTATTGCCAATTATTTTAGCCACATTAAGAAATAAAAAAAGAGGAGAAGTTGGTGTTCAAGTTAATTTAAACCCATTGCCACTAAGCAGCTGGTCAGGTTTGATTGGATTGTTTTCTTTAATTTTCTACCCATACCGCTAAGTAACAGTGGCGTACACTGTTTGTTTGTTTGTTTTTTCCAGTATTTGAATTAGATTGTAATCATTAATTTCTTGGTGATAGCACGAAGCAACAATGTAATGTATTGATTAGCAAACTGAGTCCTTACTAATGAGAGTGTTAAATTTGGAATTAAGTTAAGAGCGATAATAAGCTGTCCGTGTAATTGTCATTTGACATTTTTCTTTGAGGTGTCAAATAAAAGTTTTAAATCTTTTAATAATCGTAAAAATTTATAATGGAATTAAGTGTGAAAGCTTTCAAAATCAGTTGAAGCCAAGGTGTGCGTACGTCATGGCTTGAAAGTGCTTGTTTGTCAGTCAGTCAGTTTAGCAAGGCTTCATCATGGACCACAACCAGACAGAAGCGTCCATCATGTCAACGAGTACGACCAAGTCAGTGATTTATTGCCCACATATTCCACAATTACAAAACAGTGGATATCCAAGGATATTTCGAGTTACGGGAGCCAATCAGAACGCGCGAAAATTGCTGTCCACTGATTTGGTGAATACTAAGTGCATATATATATGTAGGTGCTGTGTCCTATTTTAGCAAAACTTTTCTGTAAAGTGCTGTAAGCGATGGTTCTAGTTTGGAACTTGGAAACAATCCTGGCCATCTTAAGTGCGATTCCAATTTCAAGCTTCCGTGCTCTGCTCTCCTGTGGCTTTGTTTGTTGTATTTTATTAGGTGGTTTTACCTTTAATGAAGTCCTAATAAAGTCGTCTGACATAGTTTTAGTGCATGCATTCTTATCAGTGTCGTCATTACCGCGGAACTATTACCAATTTTTTCGGCCACATTAAGAAATAACAAAAATAATTAGTTGATGTACAATTTAGTTTAAACCCATGGCCACTTTGCAGCTGGTCAGGTTTGACTGGATTGTTTTCTTTAATTTTGTACCCATACCGCGGAGTAACAATGGCGTACACTGTTTGTGTGTGTGTGTTTTTTTTCCAGTATCTGAATTTGATTGTAATCTTACTAATAAGAGAGTTTGATTTGGAATTCACTTGAGATATATAATGAGCTATCCGTGTAATTGCCTTATAACATTTTTGTTTGAGATATAAAAGATTTGAATCCTTTGTTAATTCTAAAGATGGAATTAAATTTTGAAACCTTGCAAAATTAGTTGAAGCCAAGGTGTGCGTACTTCATAGCTTGAAAGTTCTTGTTTGTCAGTCAGTTTTAGAACGGCTACATCATGGACCACAACCGGACAGAAACGTCCATCATGTCATCGAATACGACCAAGTCAGTGTTTTATTGCCCACATATTCCGCAGTTAATATGGAATGTGCATGACACCATTTCTCCTTGGATATTTGCCGCTTTCGCATCTATAATCTCACCCGCCGCAGTTCTTTTGAACGCGTTAGTTATCATAGCAATTATGAAAAGGAGAGAACTACAGAAACTTTCCAATATCCTGTTGTCAAGTATGGCCGTTACGGACCTTCTTGTAGGTGCTATATGTATACCGTTGTCTGCTATAGATGGATTCTTACTTCCCTATCAAATTCTTGCTGCTCAGCACATTTGCACGCTCGACGTGGCAACAGCCTGTTTATCACTCACTCTAACATTTTGTTCGCTGTTCCATCTGGCGCTGGTTGCATGGGAGAGATACGTGGCCATTCGAAAATGGAGGGACTACTGAGATTTACTGACTAAAAGCCGATTGAAAAAGCTGGCGGCGATAGCTTGGATTTCAGGACCAGTTTTCGTTTTGAGCCCATTCCTTATTTCCTTAGCGGTCAGTGGGCGGACTATTGTAGTAGTTTTTCTTGTTTCAACATGTTTTATCCTGGCACTCATCGTATATTTTTACGTCATGGTGTACCTTGAAATTCGCAAGCGAAAATTCAATCAGATTCTTCAGGTCAGCGTGTTGGTGTTATTGAAAACAGAATACAGAGTTGCGAAGACCACTGCTCTTGTTACGGCAGCCTTGTTTCTTTCATTCGTTCCTGCTGTTTCTCTCCCTTTATTGGGAACATTTTTCCCCGTACTTCGTAAAATGTCGTTATGGCGCGTAGTGGAAACACTAGTGCTTTCTAACTCTTTAGTTAATCCACTCATTTACTGTTACAGAGACTGTCGTTTTAAGAAAGTTGTTCTCGAGTTGTTGAGTGTGAAAAAACCCAAACCAAAGAATGCAGTGGACATAGTGCGATTCACCGAACGAACAGATGTATGTGGTCCACTGAAAGATAGGGTGGTGATCATACAAGAAGTAGATGAAAATATCCGTTTGACGAGATCAGCATCCTATGATTTGACCCGACTTAGTGATCGATCTTATATCGATCGCTATAAAATGTTGGCTAAGAGAACTATGTCGGCTCCGTGTGTAAGTGGTATTTCGGGCGAAGATTAATTAGAAGCGTGTAAGACCATCGGCCATCGTTGTCCATGGTGCCAAGAGCACCGTTTGAAGTTTTTCAGCGATAATATGCCGATTCAGAGCTGCTGCTACAAAAAACGGATCCTTAAAAACGATGACCATCTTAGAAAACTTAAGATAAGAGCTAATATCGGGCGAACTGATTATTTTCCACAGACGATTGAAAGAATTTCAGCGCGTTCATTTTTTATAAGAATGTGTTTCATAAGAATATCGAGGCTGAACTTTGCGAAGTTTTAAGAATACCTCAAGAATAAACGCCAGGCTGAGATTTTGAACAGGATATAATTTTGTGTGTTGAAAATCTATAAACTCAATACAAACTGTTTTTTACTTACTCCTTTCTCTAAACGGTAACTCCCCAAGCCAACAAAACGAAAAAACCTGCACTAACTATAATTGATTCCCCAATATATTTTAAAACGAAAATGTGATAAGCTATAATTTAAGAATAATACAAGAATACTTTCAGCCTAAAATCGGCCAAAGAAAGTAAGAATATTCAGCCCGGGCCCGAAAAACAACGCTCTTACAAAAATAAAGTTGCTTAAGTAAAAACCTTTGTTTAATTATTACTTGGAAACGAATATAAACACCGAAGCAGGTCTCTTGAATAGGCATATCTTTAGCTACTCTCTTCCCACAGCTCGAGCTTAGTTTATATCTGCCGAGACTACAAATTGTTTCAAACGTTTGTTCCGATTTATTGTTCGCTTAAATTTTAGTTGTTATCAGACTACCATTTCGAAATTTAGTATGATGTTCCTTATAGATTTTGATTACATTGAATGAATTAAACATTCGCAACCAGACTGATTTTTTTTATTATAATTTTTTTCCTGAAATTTTCTAAGCTTCGGGGCATAGATTGGGTGAGCTCCTTAAGCGTGTCTAGAGCACATTTTTCCAGGCGAAGCCTACAATGTAGTCGTCTTCTCAGCTCGTCCAGTGTTTGGGGGGCTGGATCCTTGTAAATTGTCTTGTTAATGGTACCCCAGTTGTTCTCTTGCTACAAGGTAAGTTTGACGGTCAGTCGTAAGTTTGCCGGTCAGTCGTCCCTGGGGATCATCATCTTCCCACGCACTTTTGTTTCACCTAGTATCCCACGGAGACATTGCACCATACGACGTCGTTTCTTTTATTCGGATACAGAAAAACAGATACTTAGGACGCTCATCTGTAAATTAGTCTTTCTCCCAATCCTCTGCAGTGAGCTTTAAGTATTTCCAGGCAAATCTTAACCATCACTTCTTCGCTTCCCACTTAACAGGGATATTTCTATCGCTTGAAAGCTTTCAGTCCCTTTTGTTGGTCGATCCATACCGTTGTGCTTGAAACTTAACTTATTACGCTTATACATAGCTTTTAATTAATTCGATTATACGTTTCTCGCACAGTTCGTCAAAACAGTCGGCTGTCTGCTCCTTGGTTTGTCTTCGAAAGAAAGACTTTATTTTTAACCACCTGTTCACCCATCGTTCTGATCTTCCTCAATAATTTGGCAATTCCTTTGACCAAACGAACAGTGTGTCTTCATTTCCGTGAAAAAGTGGAGAAAATCCAGATTTAAAAAAAATGAAACGGCAATGTAACGACAAAGTAGATTGGAAAAATATGGTGAAAAAAAGCAGGCGTGCCCAATAGACCACTTTAGCTTACAACGTAGCTTATCAGTCCGCTGGGATATAAGCCTCCCTTGTACTGAACTGGATTCGATTTTTAGGAAGTTTTGAAACTTAAAAAAGCTAGTAAATCTAAAAAGTATCTTGATCAGCACTGCTGACTTTTTCGATTTTTTGGTTGAAACCAGTGCCTCTTTTGTCTTGTTATAATGGGCCTGTTTGCATTAGTTGTTCACGTGATCAACTTTCGGATTTTCGGATTTGTATGGAAAACTATTCAAGCGTGACTGGGTGGCAAAAGTTGTTTTTCTAATACAAATCCTTCTAATTTTTGGCAGCCGTTGCAAGCGCAACCTTTGAGATATTCGGCTGAAAATTTGCAGGTTACCTAATTAGTCTCGCTTGCGTAAGCAGGGAGAGTCATAATCTGCAACGCGTTTTTCTTTGTATTTAGGACACAAAAGGGGCGTCATTGAGCCAGGCGTTCCTTACGGAGACCGTGGAAACTGGGACTAAGAATCGTTGCGTGATCGAAGCCACGCATGTTTTGCGAAGAAAGCTCAGAAAAGATTAAATTTAGAGCTTTTTCTGGTCCACCGAAAGATAGGGTGGTGATCATACAAGAAGTAGATGAGAATATCCGTTTGACGAGATCAGCATCTTTGGATCGATTTGACCCGACCATATATGGAGCCCAATAACATGTTGGCTAAGAGAACTAAGTCGGCCCCGTTAATACATGTAGGTGGTATTTCGGGCGAAGGTTAACTAGACGCGTGCAAGACCATTGGCCATCGTGGTCCACGGCGCCAAGAGCGCCGTTTGAAGTTTCTCAGCGAGAATATAATTCAGAACTGCTTCCACAAAGAAGCGATCCTTAAGAACTATGACCATCTCTAGGAAACGGAAGATAAGAGCAAATATTGAGCGAACAGACTGTTTTCCACAGACGATTGCGAGAATTTCTGCATATTCATTTTTCATTCATATACATCATTTTATAAGAATATCGAGGCTGAACTTTGCAGTATCTTAAGAATAAACCTCAGGCTGAGATTTTGAACAGGATATAATATTGTGTGTTGAAAATCTATAAACTCAATACATAATGTGTTTAACTTAACTAAACGGGAACTCCCCTAGCCAACAAAACGAAATAACCTGCACTAACTATAATTGATACCCCAATATATTGTAAAACGGAAATGTCATAAGCAATAATTTAAGAATAACACAAAAATACTTTCAGACTAAAATCGGCCTAAGAAAATAAGAATATTCAGCCTGGGCCGGGAAAACAACATTCTTATAAAAACAGAGTGTGTAAGTAAAAACCTTTGTATAATTATTATTAGTAGGCGCGAGACTAGTTAGTCTTGGAAACGAATACAAACACCTAAGCAAATCTCTTGAATAGGCTTATCTTTAGCTACTCTCTTCCCACAGCTCGAGCTTAGTTTACATCTGCCGAGACTACAGTTTGTTTCAAACGTTCGTTCCGATTCTTTATTCGCTTAAATTTTAGTTATTATTACACTACCATTTTGAAAGTTAGTATGATATTCCTTATAGATTTTGATTACATCGATTGATTTAAACATTAGCAACCAGAATGACTTGTTTTATTAATTTTTTTTCCTGACATTTTCTAAGGTCTAGATTGCGTGAGCACCTCAAGCGTGTCTAGAGCACATTTTCCCAGGCGAGGCGTAGTCGTCTTCTCAGCTCGTCTAGTGTTTTGGGGGCTTGATCCTTGTAAATTGTCTTGTTAATGGTACCCTAGTTGTTCTCTTGCTACAGGGTTTATATCAGGTTTGTTTGCCGGTCAGTCGTCCTTGGGTGTCCTCACCTTCCCACGCACTTTTGTTTCACCTAGTATCTTACGGAGACATTGCACCATGCGATGTCGTTTCTTGTATTCGGATACTGAGAAACAGATACTTAGGACGCTTATCTGTAAATTAGAGATTCTCCCAATCCTCTGCAGTGAGCTTTAAGTATTTCTATGCAAATCTCCTCACCTAACAGTGATATTTTATTTTGATTGAAAATTTTCTTTTGTTGGTCTATGCATACCGTTGTGCTTGAAACTTAGTTGAATTGTTACTCTTATACATGGACATGGACCCCATAGCAAAAGTAGCTTAACAATCTATACAATAGTTTATAACCTTTAGAAAATTTATGTACAATAATAAAAATAATAATGATAAACTGTGAATGCAACTGATAAACTGTGAATGCAAATATATAGAGGATATTACACGGTGGCGCGAAGATATGAATTTTATTTTGGAGTGGCAAAAAAATATTGTTTTTGCAACGAGAAAATAAAATTCATATCTTCAAGCCGCCGTGTAATGTTCTTTTTATTATATAGACAAAAAGACTTCGATAAAATAATAGATTTTTATTCGCCAAAAAGTAATTGTGACAGCTCAGATTTACAGTACAGCAATATAAGACATTGGTTACAATAATCTTGAGAAATAACACTGAGCTGAATAGGGCTCTACAATGACAAAATATAAGCAAAACTTTGAAAAACGTGTAAGTAAAATTCAAAAGACGCAAGACGCCTACAAATTTCGAAGGAAAATTACCGAAATTACGTTATCGATAAACTCACGTGTGAGATTATGGAAAATAAACCACTCGGGTCCCTGATGTAGTTTTTATGAATTTTACGAGTGGTACATTTTCCAGTAAAACACTCGTGTCTATATGATAATTACCTTTATCCTTGCAATTAAACGAACATTTTTAAGTGGACAAACTTACTTTCTAGGTGATTTTAACATCTTAGTACAAATCATCCCTTCTGGGGTCAGTTTGGACCCCATCAAATATTCAGTATGATAGTGACTACGGACTTTTTAAATATCAGCCTGTAGTATAAGTTTATAACACCGATAATGTGTGTCATGTAGGGAAGCGTTACGTTTGTAAACAGTCCTTACTGAACAAAATTTTCGTTTACAATTTTTATTACATTTACTTCTCCAAAACCATCCCACGTAAAAATATATATCTATGTTTAGCAGCCTTATACATAAACAAAGCTGTGTCTTTTAAGTGAAACGTAACAAAAATTTATTATTGCTGGCCTCTTATTTTAGATCCTATTTATTCGAAAAGAACATCTGTATTTCGGATCTCCTCACAATATTAGTGTCTGACATCTGTTACAATTGCCAGGAAAATTGATTCTTTTACCCGTAAGGGACAATTTATCAAGTCAGTAAATTTCCGTATAAGTCAGGGAAAATTGGACTCTTTCAAAGAAGTCAGCGGGAGGAGACATATTTCTGCATATTCACCGGAGTTAAACATATTCCATCAGCAGGATATTGTTTCCAGAAATTAAACGACAAGCAGATATAGGGTTTCCTATAAGATCAATCCATTCTGTGCTTTACATTCGTGATAAATTCATGTAATAAATTGGTGGAGAGGATGGTTGTGATGGGAGTTTGGGCATTTATTTTGTGTACCGGACACAGATGACGTAAAACAAAATAACAAGATCCTTGAAACAATACCAAGCAGATTTTCCCAGAACAGAAAACAAAGAAGTCTTTTGCTTTACGTCATTTGTGTCCAGTACACAAAGTTTTGAGTGGAATTTGGAATCCATTAATATCTGGACAAATTGTCAATATATTTGGTCAGAGAAAGTGTACATTTGACTGTCAGTCTGGGAATTTCAAAAACTATTCCTCTATCAACCATGTCTCAACAAGCTCAAGCATGTTGAGAATTGAGAAACTGATCAACTTCAACATAACTTGTATTTGCACATGTCATACAAATTCACTCGTGCATGGGTATTTGTTTCTCATACATGTACACAAATAAATGCGAACACTTTCATAAATGATTTGGTACTCTTTACAGGGATAATTCAGTGCTAATGAGGGTACCGCATATTCAATAATCATCATAAACACAATTCCCCTCAGCTGTTTCCGTAGTGACATTGCTACATGTAATTTCTATTTCAGTGTAAGTGATTATGTTTGCACCTTACTGTTAAAAACAGTTAGTTGTCAAGTGTGATTATCATACATGCCAACTCTCCCGAATACGACAATAATCTCCTCCCGTACGGGTCACCAAATCCCCCGGATAAAATCGACTTGTGAGCTTTTCTGTGCATTAATTTGGAATTTATCCCATTTCTCCCAAAATTCGAATTTCCTTTGATTCAAAGTTCGGTTTCTGGGGCATTTTCTCTCGTATTTCATCACTGACAAAGATTATTTCCTCATTACAATCATAGAAGCTAATTGTGATGGTTCAGTACCTCATGTTAGACTTCATATAATGTCCTAAGCCGAGGGACTGGATCGAATTGTGCTTATGGGGGGGGGAGGGAGGTGATCATTGATGTTGGGGGGATGAAAGAGAAAGATTCTCCAGTTTTTAGATTTCCAGAGGTTGGCATTTCTGGATTATGTACTACAACAGTAGTGCAAACACTCTCATTGCTGTAGGTCGCTTAACAAGGAATATTTTTCGCCAGCATTTACGTGTTATTTTCACTGCATTACTAATAACACACTTCACAAGTAATTATTATTACACTTATTATTAAAAATGGCATGGGTTAGCTGCATATTCACCTCACTTTCGTGCAGTTATTCAGTATCACACCCATTTTCTTTTGACTATTTATTACACATGTAGGAGGGTCAAATGGGGTGAACACAGGACCTATGAAACACTGGCTAACCTTCCTTAACAACACCAACCCCATTAAAACCCAGAAAATCCCTTTTAACGGCAAAGCACGGGGTTCAAATTTACTCCAACAAAAAGGTGATCAAGTTCATCTCACATTCCAATATTAGAGCCAGTATTGAAACCCACCCTCCCAAGCTACACAATTTACTCCGATTCTCTCCCCCCTTCCATCCCTGTCGTTTTATGCCCCTTCCCCACCCTCCTGGGTTTCGCGAGTTTCTGCGATACACGTATTTCTAGTATAAAAGTAATAATTGCATTCAAGGTGGTTTATACATAAGGACACATTCCTTAAATTTCGAACACATTGTCCAACCATGTGAACTGTGGTAAATGTTGATTATCAGTTGGGGTCTCATTGGACCCCACTTGGTAGGATGAGGGTTAATGATAAGGATGATGATCTTGATGATAATGATGATGATAATGATAATGAAGAAATAGCTTTTTGTTGACTTCAAAACCAAATACTAAAACCTGTTTGTAGTTCCTTTTCATTAAAAACTGTTTTCAAGTACAGCAAAGCTATTTTCAAGTACAGACTTTAAGGAATAAAGTGATAAACAGTGCAAGCAACAATGTTGGGCTACAAATATACAATAGACCATTTTACAGTTGCGGACTTAGTAACCTAGCCTTTGAGTGAACGTGAGGCTGAGGTTGACCTTGTTTTGATACAAACCTCCTTCCTTTTGTAGTGGAAGTTATGCTTGAAAAATACAAGTTAGCATAAGAACAACATGATTTACATAATAAAGCAAGAAGGGATGTATCAAAACAAGGTCAACTCTGGCCTCGTTTTCACCTGTAACTGTAAAATGGGCTACTTTTAGGCCCCCAAACAAGTTTTGGATCATTGTGGATGTTCTTTTTTACGCTTGTTTTCAGAAACTTTACCGTTGGAGAAGAAACTTGAAGGAGCCTGAACCAGGAATTCTGTTCCCTGGAATCACACGACCTGATGCAGACGAGGGATGTGTGAGCTGCATCAAATATTTGTTTAATACGGTAAAAACCCACGAGTAAGAACTTGCATTTTCCCATAGATATCCTAAACAGGTTCTTACATGAACGGTAATTAGCATAAAGTTAGGTGTCCCCTGCAAGCTTAATAGAGAGTACCAGATTAAACTTAACGTTTTTGTGCGTGTTCTAAGAAAAGACACCCAGGAAAGCTTCATTTTACTTGTTTCACCAAAAAAGCTAGTACGGTTATTTGTACTGAAGGTGGTTAAGCCCTCTCCCAATGGCAAAATGATAAAACTTCTCACATTTGATGACTTGTTGCCGCCACTACGACATTCTCGCTAAAACTCGTAGTAGATTGACGACGGCTATCGCGTTTTCCCGCCAAAATGACGCTGGTTCACTCGTGAGTAATACTCAATATTGAGAAAGTCTCGTACACGTAGTCTTCCTCGTCTCGGAATCTAAAGCCCTCTAATACTTTCTCGTATCCAACGCGTTCTCTTGGAATAATTTAGGGAGTTTAAGCAACGACTTTTTTGAGCGACGCACGTCAACCGGAGGTAGATTTTTTGCAATCTCGTGATTCTGACCGGGCAAATCGTCTGTATGAGAGGAAACTGTATTTACATCACTCTTTGGCTCAGCTGCTGATTTTTCTTCTTTTCAGGTTTGTCTAGTCATGATCGTCATAAACATGGCTGTCCGTTGTGATATCTCTTCCGTAGTGTACGCTATATGGCTCGGGGTCTTTTTAGTACTGGGCCGACAGAACTCGTCTATTGTGTGGCCTGTGTACGTGGGCTTCCTGGCAGTGCTCCTACCACTACAGTATCTTCTTGTACTTGGATGGCCTCCTGCCCTGTGTTTGGGTAAGAGCTCGTTTGGATTTGACTTTAAACTGATGTATTGAGAGTGCCTGTTTGTTACTTCTTTGAAGTCAAGAGTTACTGTACTATAAAACGGTTTTGGTGAGCACAGTTTGAAGCTAGTGTTTTTAAACAACCTTTATCGCAAATTCAGTCCAATTTTTGCCATAATAATATTCATCATCATCATCAACACCACAATCTTCACCATCATCATCATCGTGTCTACTCGACTCTCTCCTTCCTGCAAACAACTTACTCTAGATGTGGGTAGAGATGTATACGAAGTGTACCGTAAATGACCAAATAAACACTTCTCATGTAATAAAAGCCCCCTCTATGCTGTTCAAACTGTATTAGACGCCCCTATCTAATAAACCCCCTCCATGAATATTGCTCCAAATCAGTCAATTTATTCATTTCATTGTTTGATTTACAACGGTTTATGTATTATGTTTGTTCAACTTCAAGTTCAAAGTACGGATAGCGCTTATTGATCTTCTTTAATACACCACTTATATGCACATTAACTATGCAGTAATCTAGTTTTTTTTTGACCTGTATATAGCGGTTACCATGTGTATAACGATCACTTTGCCATTTCCCAAGGGTGACCGTTGTACACAGGTTCCGTAGACGCCCTGGGCGTTTATTAGGTCATCGACGGTATGCGTGAGGTATGAACCCAAAGGCTGTTAGCCAAGTGAATATGGTGTGGTTAGGCTGTGTTGTCACTGCTGTGGCCACTTTACATCATGTTGTTGTTCATATTAGTTATTCATTTATTTATCCAATTGCAGCATATCCTTGGACTAGCGCTTTAAACAGCAATCTTGTACACTGGCTTTACCTGACGGATGTAAAGCTACCACCTGACCCTAAGATGCTTTTCAGTAAGTCTATACGAAACAGCAATCTCTCCTTTCTTCGTTTTTTATTAAGAGCTACACGACCCATACGTTTTACATAGTATAATTTGGCCCTCGTTTTTGTAAAGGAAACTTGTCCTGGGCGGAAGGCTCACTCGTCTACTCCAGCTACCCTTATTCTGCATAGCAGGCGCTATGAATTAAGGGGGAGGGAGCACGTTTCAGATCACGCAGCGCTGCCAAGTAATTGGATAGGGGGCGGAAAAAACGATTTTCGTGGGCCTCTCCGGCATGCGCTCCGTCTCCCCTCGCGTGTTTCCCTCGCGCGAGCCCGTTTTTTCTTGCGCCTATTAGTTCCTAGCGCCTCCTACGCAGGCTAAGTTACCCTGGGCGAGTCAACTCTTCCTACATTTCCTTTGTAAATATTTTAAACCATTTACATGAGAAACAAAAAGTTGGCTCGGCTATAAGGGCCAACTTTCTCCATACAAACACTTTGGCTTGCCCAGTCAAGGCAAGGCAATCAGAGCATGCATGAGTCCTGTTGGCTAGGGCAAAAGGGTCAACTTTTTTCTCATATAAAAGCTCGCTAAAGTTGAATGACCCTCTTTTCTCCAACGGGGCCTTTGGACTAGGAAAACAATGCTTTTATAAGCTTGCTTTTGAAGAATTTGCCTTGAGGTAACACACCCCATCCCCATTCTTGCAGTCTTGTGAACAAAGGCACAAGCCTCGGGGTAACGAAAGACCTTGATTTCAAAGAAACTGTCCACCCTTGACCCGACCTTGTTTTAGTGTGTGTGATCACTAGAGAGGAATGCCGGAAAGGCTGATTTCATCTGTGTCGAGTTGCTTTAGCAAACCGACGACAGTCGACCCAGTTCTAACTCCTAAGCGTTAGAACGTAATTCGAAAATAGCTTCGCTAAATCACGGCATCTTTGTCTGCGTGTGCGTCGGGCTTCCATTTTCGGCAGTATGCAAGTTTGTTTTGTCACGTGCTTTGATATATAGTTGTTGTTGTTGTTTTTTTTTCACGTGTCAGGACGTCTGTCTGTCATATCATTGCACCAGAAATAATAAAACAGCAGCCATATTGGTGGACCAAACCATTCTTGTGGAGGTCACACCCTTTTCTTTTGTGAACAAGTGCCTTTTTTTAGGCCACTTCCACACAAATCCGGATAATTTTAAAACCGCATACCTTTTAACACGAAATGCCTTTCATCCACACGAAACCAGTGAATCTGCTCTCCGAAACCGTTCCGTTCCGGCCCCGTTCACACGAATCAGGATAAAATATATGTGGTTTAAAAAATAACCGGATTCGTGTGGACATGGCCTTATGACCAACAGTGATTTTGTTACCTCTGCGTCCTGCTCCCGAAAGACGCAAAATGATTTGTGGTATGTGCCCCGTTGGATGATCGATCTGAAGATGTTTTTGTAGAATATCCTGTTTGTGGATTTCTGTGGCTGTTCTTGTGGCTGTTGTTTAACTACCCATATTTCTTTAAGTCTTTGTTGTCTAAGGCCCAGTTGTTCGAACGCCGGCTAGCGCTAATCCGGGGTTAAATTTTAACCCGGGTTTCTTTTTCTTTTTATCAAAAACACTCTCTTGGATAATTTTCTCCATTCTGTTTAGAGTATCCAATCATCAGATTGTTGGCAAAGAGAATTAAACTGAATTTACTTTTTAAGCTCTCTTATCTAAATTCAAATTTCGAACTAACCCTGGGTTACCTTAACCCAACTTCGAACAACCCGGCCCAGGACTCACCATACCTATTTGCATCATAATCACTGGACCAAGATGGCCGCTCGGCACTCAAGCCATAATTCTCCTTATGATTCGCCATTAAAGTTAGTTTTGGTTAGAAATTTTGCACAAGAATTAAAGAAAATACCATTTCAAAAGAAGCATGGTGTCTATTCATACTTTCATTACAACATTCTGTATATCTGGTTCTAGGTGACTTCTTCCAGTTGCTGTTCGCCTGCTGTCAAGAAAACGTTTTTTCTGTTGAACGTTTTCAGCGTTCCGCCGAGCAAGGAACAGGGAGGGTAACTATCAACTCCACCAGACGCGGCAGCCGAGGAAAAACAACAACTACTCCAGACTTTATGTGGAACATAACTTGGTTAGATTTCTTTAAGGTATGTACCATCTCATTGTTCGATGATTTTAAGTTCTTCTCCTTATTCCCTAGTTATCGCAGAAGAGGCTTTTTCATTACCTCGAATTTAATTCATTTGACAAACTCCTAAAGATTTGCAGCCGATCTAAAGTTGGCCTCATTGTTACAGTTTGTGGAAGTGGGGGCAGAGGCTGATCTTGTTTTGACAGAAACCTTTTCTTTTCAAATACAAGACATACTTTTAGGCATATGAAGGACTCCGAGGTTTCTATCGAAACAAAGTCACCACTAGCCTCACTTCCATTCATAGGCTAGGTTGTTTAGCTTTTCACTGTAAGTTTGAATATGAATTACGTCATTGGAATGGAGTTTCTGTCGTTGAGGCGCAAACATCTCTCCCGCAAAACATCCGTAGGGACAAGGAGCGAGGAGAGATGGCTATCTCTCCATGTAAGGTTCGGTGTTTTGTCAAGTTACATTATGGGACTCTTTTGGGAGACGTTCTCGCTTTTTCTATAAGCCTTTTGAAAGTTTTGGCGGGAAACTGGATGACACTTGCTCCTCAAACAGACCCATAATGCCATTCGGTTCAACACCGAACCAGTCTCAGACGTTGCCTCAAAGTGGCTCATTGTTTTCTCTCTGCAGGTGTTCGTGTTTCAACACATGTACTGGGTGACCTTAGCTGTAGTTTACATCACAGTCCAGAGCACCATCAGCATCTTCAACTTTGGCTTCATTCTTTGGTGCTTCTTCTTTTTATGGCACGGGCAAGCCCTCTATCTCCAGCCAAGAACAAGACTATTCAAACTGTGGAAAATCTTCATAGGATACAACTATTTCACACTTTTGGCTAAAGTTTGTCTTCAGGTAGGGTTAGACGCATGTGGAGCAATCAGGCCGTTCTTTAGGCGAAAAGTCACTTTTATGAGCGTATCAGGGCGTAGCATATCAGAGCTGTGCCAATTATATTTGAAGCCACTGGAATTTAGCTCACCGGAAGTCGAGACAATTGGGGTTATTCGCAGGCTTCATCGGAATAACTCAAAGTTCCCAACGGAGTGGATTCTGATTGGAATAGATAATCACCTATAATCGTCTTTTTATGAGCTGTTATTGGGGTTTCGTGATTAGAAATGAAATGAGGTCGTAAGCCAAGTCATGTACCCCCCCCTCCTCGCTTTGATTGTATTAATGAACTGATTGTTTGAGTAATGAATCCGTTAGTCGTTCCCGTATCTAGTGTCAATTTCAAATCTGCATTTCTGCAGGCGTAATGAGTAGTAAATGTTTGACTATAACTTGTGAATATTTTGGTGAGATTGAAAAATCTTGTCCATCTTTCAATGCATAAACATTTAAGAAAACTAAAACTGGAGAGAAATCTCATTACTTTCTGACATGTGAATTCTCAGCTGACTACGCATGCAGGATTGCAGGGATGAATCTGAAATCTACAACTAGGAACGGATTCCTTTTTCAAATAATCAATTCATTAATAGAATCTTAGGGGCTCACTTGACCCAGCTTGACCCTAGTATAGTTTATTCGCAAGTTAGTGGCACTAAATTTCGATCAGCGTGCAATGAATCGCCATTAAATCACAGTTCGTTTATACTTGTAAACTAGTCTAGTGTTGCAATCAATTCACAGCTCCTGTCGTGCAGCAAATCGCTCAATAAAGGCGCTCTCTCTTTGCCTTGAATTTAAGTCTTTCTTCTGTCTTCACGCAGCTCGTGTCGTGTGTATATGTGGAGTATGTCAAGAGACATACTGGATGCTGGGCTTTACAGTTGTTAAGTTTGTTCTGCCTGCGGCAGCGTGGCTACAACAAGATCGCGGCGGGGATGGTTAACGACGGCTGCGTGGCGCCATCAGACACGGGACTTGCTATGGACTGCGCATGCTTTACTTTTCTCGTCATACAGTACCGTGTGTTCACATCAGACTATTTTAAGCACGTGGTGCGCGACCACAGAGAGCAGTCAGACATGGCCAGCAGGTGAGCCTTTTTAAGGCTATTAACATGCGATGATTGACTGTCACGATAATATTGCTGTTTTCGATCAATTCTGTACTGAGGTCATTGCTTAGTGCCTAAACCCATACACAGGTTTTACGGTCCAGTTGCCCGAAAGTCATCTCGCACGAAGTTATGTCGCCCGAAATCTTTAGTCAAGTCGCCCGAAAATTTATCATGCTAAGTAACATCCTAACATCTTAGTCGCGCTTGTTTCGTTTCATCATTATTACGCATTTGACGTGTTTGTTTCATCAAAGCTAACAGAACGAGATATGTTACACATTCATCTCGCTTGTTTCGTCTCTTCATCGCTTAAAGAACGGGTTATGATACACATTCATCCCGCTTGTTTTTGTCTCACCACATCATCATTGCTTAAGGAACGAGACCTAATTACACAATTGTCTAGCTTGTTTTGTCTCATTATCGCTTAAAGAACGAGATATATTACATACATTCTTTATTAAAATTTCAGGCGACACGACTCTCGTTTCGGGCGATATAACTTCGGGCGAGATGACTTTCGGGCGACCTCACGGTTACCATACACAGAAAGCTCCAGCAGAGTTGTTGAAAAAATATCAAATAATCTCACCACTGGGCACTAACCTTAGGAAATTTCAGGTCAATATACGTTTCTGGGAAACTGCCCTGCTACCCCTCCCCTAAGCCAACATTTTGCCCTAAGTGAGGAGTAAGTATTAATGTTGGCTTAGGGGAGGGTAGGTGAGCAGTTTCCCAGAAACGTGTAATGACCTTTTTGCAGGCACAGCATTAAAAACTTGAAAACGTTGGCCCAATTTTTTCGAGTTTCAATCATCCGTGTCCATCCTTACGATCTTTTGCAACAGACTACAAGAAATAGTTTCAAAGCCTGAGATACAGTCTTGACGAACGAAACTGGACCATTATTTTTGTAATTTAATTGATGCGAAAAACGTTTTAGCTTTTTTTAAAAAGATAGGAAATAGCGGGACATGCATGATAGCCCCTTTAAGTTTTATCAGCACGTTTTTAAACTCCTGCTGATTCATGAACATAACACCAGTTATAGAATTTTGATTGTAAAGACACGGAAATCCTAGAACGTTTTCTTTGAATTTCCTTAAGACTGAACAGAAAAGGTAAATCAGAAACTTTCGAAATAATTGGGTTTCATCTGATGTCCACTTACCTCGACGTCGTTAATAAGTGTTGGATAACCTATAAAACACTGCTCCTGGTGTTTGATATAGTACGTAAAAGATCTGACCGAGAGCTGTCTACCTCACCGCAAAAGGCTTTAACTTGTAACTGTAGCCTCTGAGTAACCTCTGATTTTAGTTGGTCAAACAGGAAGATATTCCGTTAAAATGTATCCAGTGTATTGCTTGTTTGTCTAATAAAACTAGGCAGCACCCGCAGGTCTCTAGAGAAAATGATTTATATGTTGTTTTCCAATTACATAAATTGTGGCCCAATTAGTTTAAGCATTGACCTGCGAACACATGACGTGTTTCCGGTCGTCGCTATTCCTTTTTTGGCTAGAGATGCATTGGCTGATATGCATTTAAATGGAATTATTACAATATATATACTTTTTTAACGCGGCACATCTTTTCGCTTAGGGGAGCTGAGTTAGTTGATGAGCATGTGCGCGCTCAATTGGAAGCCGTGAGGCGAGAGGACAAAGGAAAAATGGATCGAATAAAAAAGTCGTAAGTACATGTATAACTGCATCTGCACCAGTCAATTTTTTCGTACACTTTGGCCCTGTCCACACTAATGCGTTTTCAAAAGCATGCGTTTTCGTTATCATCGAAAACGCATCGATCGATTCGCGTCCACACTACCGTCTTGATGACTTTTTGACTGTCCACACTAAAACGTTGGAAAACGATAGAGTTGCAGGTTGTGACGTAAGTTGAACTCTATGCGCATGCTACAAACACACGCGCTTACAATATTTTCGGTCATCGTTTTCATTTTGATGAGTTTTCGCCGGTTTTCGACCGTCCGCACTGATACAATATGTATGCGTTTCGTTTTGATCCACTTTCAAGAGCGTTTTCAAGTCGGTGCGTTTTTGATGAAAACACTCAGCGTATTAGTGTGGACGGAAGGCCTAAACGCATCGAAATGTATGTATTAATGTGGACGGGGCCTCAGACTTCTGTTATGTATCCCTGTTTGAAAATTAGTTACTGTTTGTGAGTATTATATTAGAGAGATTAAGCATCGCGTTTACGGCAAACGGCAAACGTGAGATTCAAGTCGCGAAATTTCGAAAATGACAGATGAGCAGACAAAAACAGCTTAAAGTAATTCTTATGAATAAAATTGGCGTGAATCTACCGATTTTCGTGTAGTTATGATGAACAGTAAAAGGCAAGCAAAGAGGAAACTTGGTCACGTGGTACAAATTCACGTTTGCCGTAAACGCGATGCTTAATCTCTTCATTGCTCGTGTTTCTTTCCAACAGGTTATACAAATTAAAGAAGAAACTTGCTAAGCTGCACCCAGAAGGGGAACAGTACGAGCCTCAATCCCACTATGAAGGTACGTGTTTTAAAGTAACAAAGGAGTTCATCACTTACATTTCTTGTGTAGAGGATATCGCTTTCGTTTAATGACAATTAAGCCGAGAAAAAAGCTGTAAACCAACCTTTTTTAAGTTTTAACAAAATTAAATGTTCATCCTCGCTCAGTTCTTGTAGCTTAAGAAGAAAAGTGCGCATTCACCTCACTCGCTGTCCGTCCAAGGTCTGTCACGTATTTCCGTATCCGGTACCTTTCGCTCCTGTCCGTCTCCGAATCGAGTTTCGAGTTTCTTTCTGCTAATTGCACGTTTCTTCATTTCCTGCGTCAAGTATAGGGTACTTTTTCTTTGGTCTGCTTTTGGACATGAAGGTGGGGGGGGGGGCAGGGAACCCGCATAGGTGGGGTAGCCCGCCTGTCCATATAATCTCCCATATGGTCACCGCACCTTTCATGTAAACGTGATTACATTGAAATAGATTATATGGACAAGCGGGGTACTCCAGCCAGGAAGGTTACTTCACCTACCTGGGGTCCCCCACCTGCATGTGAACAGGCCCTAAGTCGACCATAAATAGATAGATACTTTTTTTTAATGAGGGTTTAACTTGACTCTATCCACAGATAATATAGTCGTGGTCCTCAACAATAAATAAAAGATAATAAATAAAAAAAAAGTAAATAAAAGTAAATAAAATGAAAATTAAATATACAGTATTCTAGAAAGTCCTGCTTAAAAACAATTTTTACAAAGATTATGGTCATGAAAGGCACGTTCTAAGTTTTAGCGAAGATGTACTGATCGACTGGTCCCCTTTGATGTCTTTTGGGAGTTCGTTCCAGCTCTAGCTGCTAAAAACTTGAAAGCATTTTTGGCTATACTGATCCTAACTTTTGGTAGCATCAAATTATACTTTGCGTTTCTCTTGCCCGCATTATGTAATATGATGCGAAATTGTTGAGTGTCTTAAAAACTAAGAATACCGTTAATACTCCAGTGTTTTATCAAATGGCAAGATATTTAGTACCATCATGTGTATTTGTATTCTTACAGCGATATACTCAGGTGATTACAAGTGGTTCGAGTCGGAATCCGAGGAAGAGGTAGAGAGTGACTCTGCCACAGGGTCACCAAGCCGCGGCAGAAGTCCCACTCCCTCTGCAACAACAGGAGAACCAGCTGGGATCGAGGAGACTGGCGACAAAGGTAGATTAACAGACCAATTTGAATTTATTAAATGGATACTTTGTCTCGTAGGCTTGGGAAATAAAACAAATGAAGTCAGCGAGAGGTTTTGGGGCTGAATGTATAAATTTAGCATTTCTTTTTTTTTATTCTCAAGCCTTAGAGCCAAGCATAAATGTTAGTATCAACCTCGCAGCTGTTGTGTTTACAGGAAAACCGGCCGAAGCCACGGGCGCGGCAGCTTCATCAGAGGACGAAGATGACTTTCTGAATGTCATTGCTCCGGAATTGCCCGACGACGAAGGACAAAATGACGGATTTGTGAACAAGATCAAGAAGTGGTGTAGCTGGCTTTATTATTACATCGCTATTGCAGTGGACAAAGTTATAAACTTGTTAAATGATATTTCTAAAGACTACCGGGAGATAGCTGACCAGCTCAAGAAAGAACGCAAAGAGAAACGAATCGAGAAGCTTCGTCGTGCTAAGTTCGGTTATACTAGTGCTCGGCTTCGGCACGAGGATGTCTCGGACCCTGATGCAGATGCGAAGGTTTGTGTTAGTGACTATAATTTTGCAATACCATATCATAGTTAATAAAGTGCAATGGTTATAAAGTCTGTCAGACTTCTTTGTTTTATGTATTTGTTAGCCTTTTTTGGACATGACCGTGCGCAACGTTCACTAGCATTCCCATCATTTTGACCTATAAACCCAGCAATAGAAATATAGTATTAATTTATTCATTATTAGTCATAATCTCGGTGTGAATAAAGGATTGCGCACGCTCAGGGGACTTCCAACTTACACTGCACCACCATAGACCCTTCCACGGTTTTTACAACTTTTGCCTGCGACCAGTTAGCCAAAATATGTTAACACGGCTGGAAAGAACGCCTTAACAGTAAAGGTTGCCAAGTGTGAAAGTGTTTTATTGAAAACTACTGATGATATAGCCCCGCAAGATCGCGGAATTTTACAGACGTTTGTATGGAACTTGCCCCCCAGTACAAGTGTCTGTAAAATTTCGCGACTTTGTGGAACAATATCTTTGCTCTATTTGCACGTATTACCTTTAAACTTGGTATTAGTTACCAGTGGACGGGAGTGAGTGGAAGGGTCAATTGTTATCATCTTTAATTTTTTTTCGGCGTAGATAACCAGTTTCCTTCACTAATGACTATGACCATATTTGCGACCATAGTCCCCCTTAGTTATGTAAATAACTAACTGGTCATTCTTCTGCAGCAGGGATTATTCTCGGCCATTAAGTTTTACTGGTTTTGTTTTCCTGCTAATATTAGAGTATGACTTCACGAATCACAATGGAAGACGATGACGCGTGGTCCGCGTCCAATATAGATCTTGACGAAGCTGACGGAAGTGCGAGTTGGCGGAAGTCAAACATGCGTATATCACGCCTCACAATAGCGTTTGTATACGCACTACTGGCGAACACCGACATTCTGTGCTACATGTTAATGATTCTCAATCACATGGTATACGCCAGTGTCTTGTCCATGCCGCTGCCTTTCTTGGTGTTCCTGTGGGGTATGTTGTCGATCCCCAGGCCGACCAAGATCTTCTGGATCACTGTAATGACCTACACTCAGGTTGTGATTGTGGTGAAGTACTTGTTTAAGTTTCAGTTCATAGACATCAATGATTGTAATCGCGCCGAAGGTCTGGATAAGAATAGTCCGCTGTGTCCGCCCAGGTTGATTGGAATTGAGCGTGATGGACACACGTCTGCCTACGATCTCCTACTTCTTTTGGTCCTGTTTTTTCACAGATATTCCTTGAAGGTAAGTTTGTTTTTACGGGTGCATTGTTTTTTTCACCCGTGGTGGGATTAGCTCAGTCGGGAGATTACTTGACTGCAGAGATGGAGGCACTGGGTTCGATTCCAGGGACCGGACCAATATTCAGGGTCTTAAAATAACTTAGAAATGAAGACACTTCCTTTGCCCTACAATTGGCTAGGCCTTCGCGTGGCTCGGATGACCACGTAACGTGGCGGTCCCGCGTAAAAAAAGTGTCATCTATTAGTACTTTAGTGCTAATAACTCTTGAAGAGAAAAGAAGAAAATCTGCCATGAAGCAGACTTGGAAATGATATCCTGTCAATTATTTATGATAACATTTTGCTAACTTCCGCATAGAATTTATCTTTAAGAATTATTAGTGATCGTCTTGAAAACTATATCAGACACTCTGAAGGTTGTTTTATGGGATGGAGTGTTCCCCACTTGAACCACTGGCTGAAGTTCTTACTTGGTAATCTTAAATTGAATACCTCGAGTAGAAGGGCAGTCCATGAACTTTGAAAAGTAGCCTGAGAAGGATTCCCCGTCCCCCCCCCTCCCCCCCCCACACATAAACACACGCATGTTGTGGCCTTGCTGTCAATTTAAAGCTTGTTATCTTTATTTTACAAAGCAAGTTTGCTTCTTGGCAAATATGGTACCTGTGACGGTTGACATGTCCTAGCTTTGCCAAAATTTCACAACAGTTACGAGTTTTGAGAATTTGTGCACTAGGAGTGACCAAACCCCTCACTAGCGAATAAACAATAATGCAAATGAGCTCTACGGTCGCCCGAGTATCAAGCGTTTCTGGGAAAAAAGGAAAAGAGAGAGAAGCTTCTTCCTCTAAAATCAGTCCTTTCCCTACCCCCTTTCTCCCCCCTAAGGAAGGCCCGATACATACGATACATAGCGGCTCTTGTCAGGTTTTAGTTTATTCAAGTCTTCCTTTTTATTCAGGTGCACGGTTTGTGGAGAGATAAGGCGAACAAAGACGATGGAGATGACACAGACGAACCGCCAACGTCGCCATTTTCGCCACATGGTAATAAAGACATGACCTATCCGCTTTTCTCGACGGCATATTCTTCTCGGTATTCAGAAACAGGCCTGCCCGTAATAGATCGGATTTTTTTGTTTCTCCGATAGTTTTTTGTGGCCACACGTCATGAGACAACATAATTATTTTTTGGGCGACCTTGCAGCTCTCGGAAGACCTCACAAGAGTTAACAGTAGAACCTGGCCCAAAAACAAAAGAGCTGCGACCCATAGGGGTCCAATTAAATTAGAGGTTCTGATGAGCTGTAAGACTACTGTATTTTTTACCCACGTGGCGCTTTTTTGTAACTCGCGCTAGGCAAGGGAACATGCGTGTCAACAAGCCACTCAGTAATAACCCGCGTAGGCTGTTAAAACTTATGAACCAATCAGATAGACCCTTCCACGGCGATTTCACTTTTTGACGTGAAGCAGTTATGAAAAATCCTCCGTCGTCGCTTAGAAAGAATGCTTTAAAACAAGTCTGCAGTTGGCACGTTTGGAGGCGATTTGCTGAAAACATTCGAAAATATAGTTCCTCAAAGTCACGAAATTTTTCGACCTTATTACTTTTTTGTGCATTTGTTCTTATTATTATTTCCCTTTCAGGTCAATTGGGTCACGGTTATGGCGGTTCTATAATGTTTGAAAGATCCCTGTCTACGGAGACGAGCACCTCTACACGTCACTCACAGGTACTTTTAACAGTTATTTCAAGGAGTACCACAGATTTTGGGACGTATTTTGTTATTTGCGCATTCATGACTACTAACGTTTTGCGCGTGAACCATCGAATTTCAATACAATTCGCTGTTGATAGGCTAGTATTGGGTCGTACGGATTTGACTGCCAGTGCATTTATTAACGGGGTGACCCTGTTGGCTTGTTACTTTTCTTGTTAACGTTATAGTAGTGCTACAGTAGTTCCTTACTGAATTGAACGATATGACATCTGAAAGACCTTTTTATTTTTATTTTGTGTGTTTCATTCGTCCTTCGTCAATCCGCTTAAAACCTGGAACACGAACGGGAAGAAGAAGTGCCTGATCTTCGGCTACATGAGTCTCCTTCGCAACTGCTCGGGCCGGAGTCACGCATTGGGAACGGGGAGCATTGCGTGACTTCGGCCGGAGTGGTTGCGAAGGAGACAACGGCTACATTGGTATTTACAACGTGGTGGTGTAGAACTCGCGCTGGCCTGGACCGAGTATTGACCCGTCAAAATGGCGTCGGGGAACCGTCGAAAATAATCAGGGCAAAACCCACAGTTCTAGCAATTGCGGGATATAAATCAGGGTTACAATTATCTTACTACTTTGTGCTCATTGTGTTGTTCGTTGTATAGAATGTAATCTTAAAAATCAACGAGAAATTGAAATGTAAACAGTCACGGCTTTATTTCGGTGGTTGTCAAATTTTTACTACCAAGAAGTTCAGCTTCATCTTGCAAGCAGCCAAAGATGTCAAAGCTGAGATTGGTGTCTACCGTGTTAAACTACCGTTTTAAGAACACAGCTCTTCCATGTTAAGAAACCGTGCCAAGAAAACAAAGCTTTTCTGTGCAACGAAGGCAATAACAATACTAAGCAACGGGGTGACACGATAACCTTTGTTTTGCTTATCAATTATGCGCATATCGTCAATCTCAACACGCTGAGGGTGTCGTGTTACTAGCGTGCGAACGTGTAGTGCACGTGCTATCACCAAAATTACTGAAATCCTGTGGAGGGTCACTTTTGGTTTGAATCAATAAAACTATAAAGGTGAATGTATAAAGGAAAATACTCGTTGGGAGTTCACGGCCGTTGGCCGTTTGCGGCTTTAAAGAACAATCGTATCAATTTAGGTTTCTGGGAAACTGCCCACCTACCCCTCCCCTAAGCCATCATTTTGCCCAAAGTAAGAAGTAAGTTTTAATGTTAGCTCAGGGGAAGGTTAGGTGGGCAGTTTTCCAGAAACCTAAATTGGTCCACCGTTGGCCTCGTCAAATGACTGATCTGCTTGCCCATGCAAAGTCATGATCATAACACTGATAATGAATTTTTTACTCTGTTCAGGAAGTAGAGGTGGATGGCGGTGATAGCAGACACAACAATCAGGAACGGTGCGTAGTTAGTCCTTAGTTTTAAAAAAAAGAGGCAATAATAACCTTGAGAGCGTCTTAAAAAGGTTGCAGTGGCTTGCTGCTGTCTGCCATGTTTTTACTATCCCTCCAAACGATCCTTAGTAGCCTTTACGGTGATAATTCGTACCAGTTTCCCGCTCGTTTAAAACGTGGCCAATTATAAGAAAACCACGCTAAATTTACCGAAAATGAGCCAACTGAATGGCATTGCACCCACGGACGTTTTCATTAAAAGAGTTTTAAATGTTTTCAGAGGTGCTTACGTTGGTTTTTAAGACTTACTGTTTATCAATGTTTCATCTAACACATCTTACTTTGTAAAGCTTTGGAATACAAATTGATAGTACAAAACAACGCTTAGCTCATGCGTTCATTTTCAGACGTTGTATGTACCATTCTCGTTTATTAGCCTTCCAGCGGCAATTTGATACAGACGAACTTCTATACGTGACCACCTCTTGAAAGCGGCCATCTCCTATACGCGAACTTCAACCCAAAGCACTAAAAATGTTCCCAGTCAAAACCCATGGGTGAAACCAACAAGAAATGACCACCTCTCGCGAGCTACGACGATCACGTTCAGTGGGGACGGTTTTGTAACTTCCCAGTCACCCTTGAGGGACCACTTGACACATAGCCTCATCTTTATGATCGTTGTATGTACATCGTACTGTAAAGCTCAGAGGGCCAAATATTTCAACGAAGTCTAACTTAAGCCGCGGTTTAACGAATCTTTGAACCTCCAGATCCCTTCTTTGGTGGTTTTTTGAAGAAGATAAATGCTTTTCTAGTCTTCTCTATTTGCTTTCATAAAACTGTTCACGATAAATAATGTTTAGATAAAATCGTTGGGCAAATTGAAAATGCCTTAGAATGCGGTTTTGTTAAACACTGGCTAAACTGCGTGTAAATATTTGGCCCAGCGTGTGTAAGAGACTTTGAATGACATGTCATTGTTACTTTTAACATTGTGAGATTTCGAGCTATTAATTTCCTGGGTCAGTGAAAAAGATGTGTCAGTCCCGTTCTCGATATAGACCCCCGTGTTTCGGCCCTCGTAAGCGACCACTATATCCTGACATTTTTGTCGGTCGCGTACGGGAGGTTTTAGTATAATTGTCTTTTTCATTTATCTTCTCTAGTGGCCTGTGTTTTTCTGTCGCAACATTCTTTCGTCGAATTTATGATCCTGAAATTGGTTCTGGTGCCGTTGATGTGTATGCCATGATGTTTGCCTGCCAATTCATTATCTTCATCATCATCGTGTCTAGTTGGTCTGCGTTTTCTTCCCCAGAGGTAAGATAAACGATGGGTTCCCCGTTTAAACTTCTTCCGGCTCCCAAGTTCCAGTTGTTCAAAATCCATAGGGTAAATCATTACCTAGCGGGTAGTGCAATTGTTTTTCCTAATACTTATCCACTGCCTGGATAGCGATATATCCGGTGGATAGTGGCATGTGCTATTGAGCTTTTGAACAACTGTGGCCAGAGATAAATGGCAGGGAATGATTCATGAGCAAGGGTTGTTTACCATTTACAAAAGGTTTGCAGAAAATCCGGTTGGACAGTAACTGGAACACGACTTTTTAAGTCGTTCCTGCGGAAAAGTTCCGGGAGCAACGGAACATCTGAAAAGGAGGCCTGTTTTTCCGAACGGAATATTCCAAACGGAAATTCGAGTTCCATTTTTTCAAAGCCATCTTTGTTACCAGTTTCAAGACTTCGCGGTCGTTTTTCGGTAAATGAAACTGATGTGTAAAAATGGTAAACGCGATTCCGGTACGAATTTGCTAGTCCTGAATTTTGCGTACTAGTAAACCATGGACCAACCGGTTTGTCTATGTAAATGGTAAATAACCAAGGTTTACTTTTTCTGCCCAACACCCTTAAGAGTAATTTCTAACACCAGGTTGACAACCCACTCTATAACTCTTTCGTTTTCTTTTCAGCCGGAGCCCCAAGCTCAATTCATGCAAATTATCGAGCAGAACGTCGTAAGTTTCGTTTTATTTTTTTCCTCTCTGGAAACACCGTTTGAGTATGATATATATTGATAAGTATTCATTAAGTGCTATATGTCATACCTATGAGAGGAAGCTAAAAATGTGCAATTAACATCTTTTACGGTGCGCAAGTGACACCTTTTACAGCTTCCCGGCCTTCAATAGACTATTTTACAGTTGTGGGCTTAGTATCCTTAGCTTTTGAGTAAATGCGAAGTTGAGGTTGACCTTGTTTTGATACAAACCTCCCTTCTTTTTGTATGAAACTTATGATGAAAATTATGCTTAAAAATACAAGTTAACATAAGAGCAACATGATTTACGTAATAAAGCAGGAAGGGTTGTAGCAAAACAAGGTCAACTCCAGCCTCGTTTCCACCTGTAAGTGTTAAATGGGCTATTGATTGACCGATACAGTTTGTCTGCACGGCTTGCCCAATTGAGGCTTATTTCGCGTTCTTTTATAGGTGCCTAAAACTTTTCTTTACATGCTGCTAACACAGTTTATCCTCATCATAGTCGACAGGTATGTTATCATAAGTCCTTGACTTTACGCGTGTTGACTTCTCCTGCTAAAATTTATTTTTTTACTTTTCTGATACATCCTAAATTTCTTTTTTAATCCTCTGTTGTTGTATTTCAGATATTTGTACCTCAGAAAGTTTGTTATTGCCAAGTTGGTTTACAATGTTTGTTTAGTGATCCTTTTCCACGTGTTTATGTTTTTCATCGTGCCGCTTGTAACGCAAAGGTAAGAACGAGGCACGCTCCTTTTCTCTTTCTTTTTCTTTGGCCGAAGTTATAGTTGAACCTCTCCACAACAAGAGAACCACCTTGGGGAAAGAAGAAAGTGGCAACAAGAGTCAATTTGTGAACTGTCCACCAGTGGCCGATGCAGAGAGGTGGCCGCTCGTGGTGGTTCGACTGTACTTTTAAACTGCGCGATTATATAGCTGGTAGCACACGGTTTAACGTCGTACATTTGTTACTCGACGAATGTTGCAAGATGTTGCAGGATTTGGAGAATTCCTTTTAAATCACGTGAACGCGGATTGGAAAGCGCTGTTTACCAATTTGTTGATTGGAATAGAACTCATCTCTATTTTGTCCTACTATGCTTGGCAATGTTTCAACGTGTTAGCGGGCCTATATCGACATTAAACTTTTGTTACTGAAACAGTTAAACCGTCTGTCACCCACCAACTTATCAAAAGGGAACTCACGAAAGTAAAAATGTTTTAGCTTTTGTATGGAGAGTCCCCGTTAACGACTCACCTCCTCTCGGATCTGCCTGGTAACGTGACTTGCGACGCGTTTCTTGGGAAAGTTTGATCATCTTACGATTAGAAGTAGTTATGTGATATCAAGCACGCAAGTATAGATATATCTGGTATCATTTGATGATCCACTTTTCACCTAAATATTAAACTTATTGACAACTTGGGCGAAGTGGAAACTTCAGTTTACAGCTATTTCGAGAAAGGTTGTCGGAAAAAGTGCACGCGACGATTCCAAAAGGTATTTTGGGTGGTTTTCCGTTCACTCAAGTTCTTCAAGGAAATTTGGAAGAATGGCACGAGAGACCATGGACGTGTTTTTTATCGAATGCTTAAGGGAAGCAGGAAAAGTAGGTCCGATAGCTACAGTGTCAGGAACAGTGTATTGATCATATCCCATATTACCTTTCGGGTTTGTCGCGTGCACATTTTTCCCGACAACCTTTCTCGAAATATCTTTATACTCTCATGAACAGTCCTTTTCCGGCCTCGGTTGTTCAAAAGATGACTAAGCCTCCCGGGGTGTGTAGGAATTTTGGGAAGGGAATGTGCCACTGGGACTCTGGAACCGTGAGTCAATACCAGAACCTACACTCAGGGAAGATTGTTTTTGTTCGATAGTTACAACACTAAAGTTCACATTCTATTTTTCTTTTCAGAGCGTTTATTGAGAACATCCCAGCAATCTTCATGTACATCTTCTTCTGCATGTACTTTGCCCTTTCTGCTTATCAAGTACGCTGTGGTTATCCCACGAGAATTCTGGGAAATTTCCTGACAAAGAGCTATACCTTGACCAGCGGTATTTTATTCCAAGGGTAAGAGACAGTCACCATGGTGACATAAGGCCCGTGAAAAAAGCAATCCAGTCAGCAATTAGGTAGCCTGTAATGCATGCATATTTTTTATGGGCGAGCGAAAGCTGCTTGTTTATGTTCGTGATGCTGTGGTCGCCATCTTTGATTTTTTCACTGAGGAAGATTGGCGAGAGTAGAAATAACAACCCTTGGGATAGGCGTTGGGGCAAAACAAAATGACGGGTGAGTGACAGGGGCGAAAAAAAAATATATATAATTTTCATCTTTCTCCCTCCCCCTTCTCGTTCCCTTTGACCCGCCTGAACTCAACTTTTTAGTATTCAGTATTGTGGTTACACGATCGTAAACATTGGCGCACCCGAAGAAAACTTCTGAAATGCAGGCTAGGACTGAGGTGATAAGAAGAACCAGAGCAAAGTGGCCAACTGCGAAATTAGAAAAATCGTATTTAGTTTTTCTTTGTATTTCGCACTACTTGTCATGTCACACTTTGTGGCCTTCTCTTCGCCATGTATTTCACCACTATTAGCTATAGGCGAATATTTGCTGTCTTCACTGTGTACATTTTTGCTCATTAATTAAGTTGGTTGCTTAAATGTGACACTTTTTGCTCTGTTATTACTAGTTTCCAGGCCATTCCCTTTCTTTTGGAGTTGCGCAGTGTGCTGGACTGGGTCTGCACAGATACGACGCTGACCTTGTATCACTGGCTCAAGATGGAGGATATTTATGCTAACATTTATGTTCTCAAGTGCTACAGAGAGTCAGAGAAGGTGAGGATTGACTTTCTACGTTGTTGGGCTGTGATAAAACTGTTTGCTCGGACGCTCTCGTTTCTTCGCCAAACCTTTATCCGCCCTGGGTAATACATATCTTGAACATACTTACCAATATTCTCGAAAAAAAAAATAGTCAGTAAACCCTACATATACATTCATTAGGCAACTGAAAGAAGCGTAATATACCGTGTGCCCAAGAATATCGATAAATTCAGATAAAAGGGGCCGTAAACACAAGATAAGATTAAGAGATATCTGGTCTCATTCTCAAGCTCAGTACCTGAGCTTTGAAGGTATAGGTGCTCATTTTACTTCAGTAACTTCAAATAACTTCTAATAGTTAATGGAAGACTGACAAACCTAAACCCGACCTAAGCGCTCATTTTACTCACCTCTCCCCATCAGTGCTCCGTTTCATGGGTATTGTAAGGTACTTAAAGCTGCACGAAAAGAAGTAAAGAAGCCGAAACAGCGATTTAATGCCACACCTGGGATTTGAACTCTACCCTGCGAACAGAGGTCTCTTTCTGGCACGGCTTTTAGCATTCGTAAAGTCGTTCGCGTAGTTGCTTGCCCCGGACGCACAGAAGACCAACCCTGATCGGGCTGTGCACTGACTCACCTACTGTGCTAATCCCTTAGTTAGTATTTTGGCGGCGTCAATTGAAAATTCGTTACAGTTAATTTGCGTATTTATCGTTGTTGTTTAGACGTGGTTCCAAGCTCGCGGCCAAAAGTACTGGACCATAAGCAAGTGGGGCTTAGGAGGGCTGTTAGTGGCTCTTCTTGTCATTGTGATATGGTTCCCTCTCCTGTTCATGTCCTATATCAACTCTGTGTACACCAGTAACTTGCCGCAGGACGCCACCTTCACGCTTTCGATCGGAGGATACCAGGTAGGTAATGGTTTTGTCTCGGCTCTTGGATCAGTTATGCACAACATGAACCTTACCAATCTAAAATTATAGATTGCTCACATTTTATTATTTCAACTTGTTGTTTTTGTCCATCCCTCCCCCCTCCAATTCTCTGAGATTATTTTTGTTTGCGCTGCTGTTCGTACAAAGTATTTTGTTTTTTCACACCTTTTAACTTGCCTTATGTACATGAATGTGATCTACTTTATTAGATAAAATGTTGTTGTTGATGATGATGATGATGACGATGATGATGATGATGAACTATGGGACTCTTTTGTGGTCGCTTTCGCTTGTAACTAGTTAAAACATGACAAGGCATATAAAGGTTATCATTGTTGTCCCATCAAAGATTAAGACTGTGCCTCTAGAAAACCGTATTCCAATCTTCAACTTTTTCTGTTACTGTTGCTTATAATGTTATTTGATTAATTTCCAGCCTCTCTTCAAAGTGAGCGCACAGGAGAAATCTTTACACCCCCTGAGTGATGAAGATATTGACAAAATAAAGAAGGCCGTTCAGAAACGAGACGATGGCTTGTCAGAAACAGAGGTATTTTCAAACAAAAAATTTCATTTTCTTTCTGTCTGTTGAGAACGTATCACGGGTGATGTCAAACGAACTGTGGAAGGTTGTCGATGTCTCACCTTTGTGATCTGTAAACTGGGTGTGTGTAACAAAAAGGGTAATTTTGTTCATTATGTGTCATTACTTGTATGTCTATCATGTGTAGTTAACTAACCTGTATCACCCAAAGCAGTTTTATAAAAGTTAAAGCTTCGGATGGGCACTATTACGGCGAGGAGTTTCTATTTTAGGGGAAAATGCTCCAAAATGTTTCTAAAAGTAGACTGGTTTATGAAAAGGCTGTGTTGTAGGTCTAGTATGAGATTTGCTAACTCCTGGTTAATGGCAGCTGGTTTATCTCAACATTCCCAGAGAGAATGATTGAGTCTTGTAAGGTGCCTCTTACTTGAGTCTGTGGACAAAATCCTATCGACCCTGATTCAAACGAAACCTTTTTGCCAGTACGTTCACTCCGTCACTCAGTATGTGTGAGTGTGTGTTGTGCCCGCCACAGGCAGGTCCTTCTTTATAGTTTCCCATCTAAGGCGCGCCTCTTGACCACTATTTAAGGGCTCGAGGTCTACCAGGTGGCCTCTTGCCTATTATTCTCCCCTCGATGACTAATGGTACAAGACCACCATGACGTAGGGTATGACCAAGCCAGACTCTATGTCTTCTGCTGATAACAAATATGATTTCCCTGTCCTCACCGACACGCATTACAGAAACGCGCCCATTGAAAAATGTCGCCCGTGAAAAGTGGGGTACCCATTAGGCTTTGCGCGCAAAAACGAAGTTTCAAAGACTACCGTCGTTTTCGGTCTCTTATGAACTTCATAGCGGTTAACTATTCTCACACTTTCAAGAGACAATGCAGAAACAGTAGAAGTAGGTTGCCATTGTTTTAAGTGTTGGAATGTCTTTGTCAGTGCTTCAAGTTTATGCAAAGAGAAGCATTTTTCTTCCTCGTGCACTAACATAAAACCCTCGCGAATTCGGTAGTCTCGTGCGAATCGTTTTGATGGCAAAACAGTTAAAGCTAATCCGAAACCAAAGTATTCTTCACTTAAAAACTCATCTTCACGAAAATCACTCGATAAGATTGAATAAAAATGTTTGCAGCGTTTATAAATATTATTATCAGAAGCGGTATTGTAGTTGTTTTCAAGAGACGGATTAGATCGCTGTTTAGGTTTGGCCGTTAAATATGTAGTTATAGGGTTCTAAAGAAAGTATCGCTCTTAATTTTGCCTTATACTTTGCTAAAATCAATATCTTAAATGAAGAATGTAAGTGAGAGTACTTTTTCGTCGAATTTGCCCGTAAATTTTAAGGTTTATAATATTATCCAAAACCCGTGACAAAATGTAAACAAACTGTTAACGCGTCGGTTGCGCTCATATTTCGTCGATCGATTCGAACACCAAGAAGTTTGTAAAAGGTAAAAATTCATTTTAAGTCAGTGCATTGAATTATTTACGGCAAAATCAACAACAATCATCGAGGATTTTTCAATTTTGAAGCGTTTAACAGCAAAAAGTCACATGCTAATTCGGAGTAAATTTAGACAGTTTTTAAACAGACTGAGCTATTGTTAGTCGCGTAAAGTTCTATTCTTCATCGAAGAATAGGCAAATGTTGCGGATGTCTGAGCAGGAACAATAACCAGGAAAGGGATATACCCAGGGGATTTCTTGATTGACACTAAATTAACGTCATTTTTCACTTATTTACATTTTCACGATCGACGTTTTTGAATGGGCGCGTTAATACTTCTTCGTTATAGACTTTGTCAGACCATGAAATGTTTAAGGCCTTTATCCAAAGCCACATCACACAGCTTTCTCGCCTCCTCGTGTCCTCTTTCTTCAAGGTCCACGATTCGGCTCAATACAGAAGGGTACTCCAGATGACAGTCTATATAATTCTCTTCTTCAGGCAAAGGCTGAAGGCTTCTTTGTTTCACACATTCCTTTTTGTTTCCCACCTTTTTACAAAACGAAATTGGAAACTTATACATTTCTTGGAAACTGCCCACCTACCCCTCCCCTAAGCCAACATTTTGCGTTAAGTGACAAGTAAGTGTTAATGTTGGCTTAGGGGAGGGATGGATGGGCAGCCTCCTAGAAACGTATAATGATCCGGAAATTTTTGTCTTATTTTGACTTAGGTCACTTCCGGAAATGAAAGTTTTAAGGAAATTATTGTTGAGACTTTTGTGGACTTGAAATGCTCTTTTTTCGTAATTTCAGATCGAGTCGTTCTTTCAGACCTACAAAGGCAGAAACACCGTGTTACAAGTGAAGATTGTGGGGAACTCAAGCTCCATTTGGACAATAAGCCCTCCTTCACGGGATCTTTTGACCAAGTCCCTCTCGGACAACAATGTGACCATGCGATTTAGTTATGAATTTACCAGGTAAATACTTAGAGAAGAAGACGTTATATTATTTCTTTGGCACTCTTTCGAGATTCACCCGAAATAGCCGCGTGTGTGTTTGTGTGTGTGTGTGTGGGGAATATCATAATGTTGCAGAGTACC
Organism: Porites lobata; assembly: GCA_942486035.1. Taxonomy (NCBI): domain Eukaryota; kingdom Metazoa; phylum Cnidaria; class Anthozoa; order Scleractinia; family Poritidae; genus Porites; species Porites lobata. The sequence continues at coordinate 638,215 of CALNXK010000142.1, read as the reverse complement.
CTAATAAGTTCTACAGATTTAAGATAGAAAAAAAAAGTGTACTGTACAATTGCAAAAATGTGTCCTCCAAACATGAAACGCAAGATTTAACTCAAAGTTCTTTTTTGTGCTTACTGGCTTATAGCACTGTGTCAAGCCTGTGTAAGTCCATCCTTTAGTCCATTTCTATTGTTCTTGCAGCGAAAGGCGTTAACGCTTAACCTTACGAGCCGTAGGTACCTCTTATCGCTTTTTTTTCTGACGAGTAGTCCCTGTATCTGTAAAAGGAAAAAATTTTGTCTGTGGCCGCCGAACCAATCTTACCTGCTAAAAGACTTGTATCACGTTTGTGAAAAGTGTACGTGCAGATTAGAAGTCGCTTCACAACGGGACTGCCGTGTCCAGTGGTTTTGTTTTGCATCACTTGGTTTTTGATGGACATTCGGTTCGTTGTCACTTATTGCGATGTGTCACGACATATTATACGTTTCCACAGATAACTCATTGCAAACATACGTAAGAATAACATGCCCTAGTTCGACTGCTTTACTTATTGTTATCGAAATACTTTTCATTGTCAGTAAGGTCATGTCCTTTGAGGGGACTATTTTTTGTACTGTTCAGTGTTAAGGTATGCTGTATCGCTTATTCAGGGAACCTAAAACGGCACTTGCGCAAGAAACTATATCTGGTGATACCCAAGTTCTGCTTGATAATGCTACTAAATCTCAGCTGGCGGACATGCTGGAAGGAAACTCCACAAGCGATGAGCCTGTGTAAGTAACCTATCTCCACCCCTCCCTTTCTCCCTGCCTTCCTCCCTTCCCTCCCTCCCTCCCTCCTTCCCTTCCCGCTGCCCCCAAGTCTCGGTATTAGTAATAAATATTCCTCTAAAAACGGACAACTTAAATAATTCCTCGCACAAAAGGACAATTTTCGCGAGTCATATTCACTTCATGATCGTTAACAACCCAGTTTACCGTTTATTTCCAAGCTTCACACATTGGACAAAAAATGGATTTTCACAAATTTGCTTTCGGCAAATATGTGGCAAAGTTGTCAAAACTGAAGAGTAAATCCGGGACAAAGACAGTAATGGCCACAGTTGCGTGCCAAAAAAACGCGGGGTTGTAAATAAGTTGGTAAATGTGGCCATTACCGTCTTTGCCTGAGACTTAGTCCTCAGTGTCTATATCTTTGCGGCATATTTCTGCAAATGAACTTTGCGCTCTTAAAATACATTTCTTCCTGATTTTTGAGAAACGCGCGCTAGGTGGCTATTTTCCCCGCCGTTTATCGCTCTTAGTGACCCGGTGCCCGATTTTTGAAGTCCTTGTTTTAGAAGAATTATCCTTAGGTATTCACCAGAAAACTAGCCTGTTGTTATGTGGCTTGCATGGTTATATCCGTGGAGAGATGTTGTTATTTGTTCTTCCTCTATCTATCTTTCTTTTCTTTTTCTTTTTTTTTTTATCACTTTATGAAGAAAAACCGAGGACGTCGACGTGACTTACTTTTTCAGAGAAATAATCCATTGATTTCTCCTTTTTTAAAGCGTAATTAAAGACTTGTTCCCAAGCTTCGTGCGCGTCCCAGCAAGTGGCTCGGTTACCCAGGTCTTAAGTAAAGACTACTCCAACTATGTGACTTGTCGCCTGCGCATGCGCTCTAAAGCAAGCTTTGATTGGTGGGAGTTGACGCAGAAGGAGCCTGACCCACTTTTTGGCACCAAAGATAACGTGCTTGAAATGATCACGTTTAACGACCTGGTTCCGCCTCTCCACTTCTCGTTCTTCACAAGTACAGGGTACGTTGTTTTGGTGTGTTTCAACAGAACTATGACCTGTTTCAAACGTCATGCTGCTGCCGTGCTGAAGTCAATTTATAAATTATAAGTACATTATAATACATTAAAAAGTTCACCATTTTTAAGTTTTGTTTTCCCCAACAGCTATTTTATTCGACTGACTTAAATTCAACTTCTAAAACCAAGTCGTGCTAAGTCGAGCCAGCTTAGAACGGCAGTTACGCGACGTTTAAAAGAGGCCTATGGCTGAATTTCAAGTCAAGTCAAGTCAATCTTTATTTAAACACGGTAAAATCCATCAGGAATTTAAAAAAAATTAAAAATAACCTAACTATCCTAAACAAAATTCAAAACCTGACTACAACTAATCTAACTAAAACCTGTTTTTCATGAATGCCGTGTATAACATTAAAAATGAACATTAACTAATCTTTTAAATTGACTAAGAGATTCGGCTTCTCTCACATGACAGGGTAGGCTGTTCCAGAGAACTGCTCCGCTATAAGTAAAGCTGTTTTTCATGAAATTAGTTCGTGGAAATGGGACAAATAGTTTGTTAACAGAGTCCCTCAGGGAGTAACGCGTTTCATTTCGTTTAACAAACTTAGATGATAAATATTCAGGAACAAGGCCATTTAAAGACTTGTATACCATTATGGATTTCTGTATTTGAAATTGAGTGCTCAAGTCTTTCCAATCGAGTTGTCTAATCAAACGGCTAGCATCAGCATCATAGCTAGAGAAGGTTAAAACGCGAGCGGCACGGTTCTGAAGCTTCTGTAGCCTGTCAAATAATGTTTTACCACAATTACCCCAGACAAGATTGCAATAATCGAAATGAGATTGAATTAGTGAGTTGTATATATAGTGAAGGGTAGGTGGAGGGACAAAAGGTCTAATTCTTTTTATTGCTCCAATTCCGGAAGCGACCTTTTAGATAATTTATCAATGTGTGTTTGCCACCGTAGATTTTCATCAATAAATATTCCAAGCGATTTGACAGAGGAAACGTGTTCTATCGGAACATTATTAATCGAGAGCTCAAGTGGGTTCGACAAAGTACTCAATTTTTGTCTGGAGCCAATTAGCATGAATTCAGTTTTAGAAGTGTTCAAAGTAAGTTTATTGGAAATAAGCCATTTGTTTAGGTTATCTAAATCGTGACTCAGAGTTAACTGTATTGAATTCACATCAACGCCAGCATAAGTAATGTGGGTGTCATCGGCATACATTCTAGGCTGGCACGAAGTAAGGCAGTTTGGCAAGTCATTAATATAAATAAGAAATAAAAGGGCCAAGGATTGTTCCTTGCGGTACCCCACATTTAAGAGAGCAGATTCTAGAAAGAGAACCGTTAACAAGACATCGTTGTGTACGATTAGTTAAATACGACCTAAACCAATCAAGAGCTGTACCTTGTATTCCGTAAAGGTTCATTTTAGCTAGAAGGATATCGTGGTCAACGGTGTCGAAAGCCTTTTTTTAAATCGAGGAAAACCACAGCATTAACATTGCCACGATCAATATTAAAGGCCCAATTATCCGTAGCTTCCAGAAGGGCAGTTGCAGTTGAGTGTAACGAGCGAAAACCCGATTGATGATTAGAAATGATATCTTCATTGGTCAAAGAGTTATACAACTGATCATAAACAATCCTTTCAAACACTTTAGCTATAACGGAAATGACTGAAATAGGTCGATAATTATTCAGATCAGATGGCTCACCTTCCTTGAACAACGGAGTAACTCTAGCACATTTCCAATCATCAGGAAATATACCAGAGACTAAAGATTTATTAAAGAGATCACATAGTGAAACTGAAATAAGATCAGCACATTCACGTACAATTTTAGCAGAAATATTATCAAGACCAGTTGCTTTAGATCTACATAATTTGTTTAGATGTGAGAAAACAATGCTGCAGTTAGTCGAGGAGAAGCTGAAATTGTTGTTATTTACCTTTATATTATTGATATAACTTGAATTATTTTCAGCAGTTAGAGGTATTTCATTAGCAAGTCTGGGCCCAATTGTTGAAAAATGGTCATTAAAAGCATCAGAAAGCTCACTAGAATTAGAGATAATGGTATCATTCAATTTCAGTTCTTTCACCGTTGTATTATTCACACGACGGGATGTAAGCTCATTAAAGGTTTGCCACGTTTTTCGAGGATTACCCTTAGATTGAATAAATGCATTAGAATAATAAGATGCTTTAGAAATTTTGATGTCATTGTTTATTATATTTCGCAACTTTTTGTACCTTTTCCAATCGTGTGGATCATTCGATGTAATTGCTTTTCTTTTGGCAGCATCACGATCACGCATGCCTTTCTTTAATTCTGAATTGATCCAGGGTGCTTTATTTGTTCTAGTACGTCTAGTTCGGAGTGGCGCATGAATATTAACAATATCCAAAAACTTCGTTTTCCAGTCAGTCCACAAAACATTTGGATCTTCAGAAACATTACAGGACCAGTCTTGCAGAGCGATATCGTTACGAAAACTCTCTCTATTAAAATTTTGGAAATTTCTATAAGAAATGGTTGAGTGCCCTTTTGAAGGAAAAGTGAGAGATAATTTCCTATAAACGTAAATAAGGCTATGATCGCTGATACCAATATGAGAGACTCCGGAACAGACTACCCTGTCAGTATAGTTTGTATAAATTAAATCAATTAATGTTGAAGAGGATTCCGTTATGCGAGTAGGTTCAGTTATAAGCTGTTGAAGCCCAAATAAATCAGAAATTTCACATAAGCGTCGAGTATTTAAATCATATTGTGCAGAGGCCAGGTTACAGTTTAAATCACCTAGCAGATAATATTCTAGGCCGAGGGAATCTAATTTCTCAAGAAATGATTCGTAATGTAAAAAATAAATCAATTGAGGAGCAAGGAGGTCTGTACCAAGTGGCTATCAGAAATGGCCTGGAGTTTGGTTTCCGAATCTCTATACATAAATTTTCAAGACTGGGTGCATTCAAATCAGAGCGAACTCCAAAATTAATCGAGGTTTTATATAAAACCTACTCCTCCTCCTTGTCTGTTTCTATCACGACGAATAAATTCATAGCCTGGTATTTGGACCTCACAACTATTGATAGAGTCATCAAGTTTAGTTTCATTAATTGAGAGAATATCAATGGAGCGATCGGCAAGGAGAATTCTTAGTTCATCAATATGCTTTGTAAGACTATTAATGTTTAAACCTGCAATTTTAAAACCACGACCAGAAGGAAGAAAATCAGAGAGAATTGTACTTTCAAATGAATCAACGTTTTGATTAGGAATACCTGATGATACGTCACTCGGTTGAGAAGCTAGCGTGGGCGTCTCCACGCTAGCTTCTCAACCGAGTGACGTATTAAATTCAACTTCTAAAACCAAGTCGTGCTAAGTCGAGCCAGCTTAGAACGGCAGTTACGCGACGTTTAAAAGAGGCCTATGGCTGAATTTACTGATTTTAAACAGTTAGTGAAATTGCAGCCACACCTTCTTGGTCATAGTGAATAGCATGCAACACAATAATACGTGGTCAATTATATTTTTGCAATATCCACTGAAAAGCATTGGAAAGGCAAAATTGGAACCGCTATCTCTCGTTTCAAAGGATATCTTACTCGCTCCAATATTTGCGCAAAGGATGGAATATTTCCTTGAGAAAGCATCGCGTAGAATATTTCTTAGTCAAGTCAATCTACCACACCAAAAACTATTTGGGCACCTTCGATCTTTAAACTGATAAAATTAATCTATATATTTGTTTTGCTCCCCCCTCCCCACCCCCGTTTTGTGTTACCTGCTTTTACTTCGACAACGACAACATTCGCTGCCTTAGACAGCGAGCAAAATTTTTCGAGTGAGCCGCGAAAGATTGGGGGAGGGGATCACGAAAGTCTTTTGGATGAGTCTTCGTGACGTTACAACTCCTGCTGAAAAGACGCATATTGTAGACGTATCTGAGTTTTGTAATCCATTTGTGTTGCAGAATAATTGGACTATATGTGGGTTTCGTTTGGTTGGTTGGCAAGTTTGTCCGCTTGTTCTTTACTTCGATTTCTTACCGAATCATGTTTGACGAGATGCCAAACGTTGATAAAGTCCTTAAATTGTGCCTGGATATCTTCATGGTGAGGGAAAGCAAAGAACTGGAACTTGAGGAAGATTTATTTGCCAAGCTCATGTTTCTATATCGCTCACCACAGACGCTGATAAAATGGACGAAATACAAGAGGCAATAGTAGAAAATTGTCTGAACAGGTAATCGCTGATGGGTTACGCTATATAAATGTTTTTTCTAGCCTAAAGTAGGGATGCATATGATCTCTTTTTATCCTTGAAAGGACATAAACAAAGCTTAAAATAATTTTCCTTCTTGAAAGGAAATATTTTCAGCTTCGTTAAAAAAGAATGTGATGTGGCTCAATCACACGTTCACAAGATTTTACTACTGAAATGATGGTGTTTCATACAACTGTTTATTAGTTACATATTGAGCAATCGCTTTTAGGGCAGTTACATATATGTCGTTGAAACGAAATGATGCTCCACTACGGTTTTGATTTCATTTTACCTGCCAAATTTGCTTGGCCATTGGAGACGTCCTTTATTTGCTGCGTTACTTAAAAATTCTAAAGCCGAGATTTTTTTCTCCATTTTTTAAAAAAGTCCGTATCCTTATCCACACGTTGCGTTTTTAATCGTTTTTGCCCGTCCACACGAAAACGCAATGTTGACAGAAAATGCCACCATCAGTTATGCGCATTTACTGACATCAAACATCGTGACCAAAATGGATACATGTGGGTGGGGCGTGAAATAAGGAAGACAGATCCATACCCTTACCTTCGAATGTCGAAAACGTATTTGGACCTTTTGAAAATGCCTTAACTTTGCCTTTGGTGATCTTACAGACAGATCTAGATTATCAGTTTCTTAATAGATGCAAACCGGCAAAGTTAGATCTAAAAGGTATTATATGATTAATTTTCTTTAAACATAAATTATGGATTTATATAAATTAGACCAGGAGAATAAATATATTGTTGCTACATAAGCTTTATTCTTTGTTACGCAAAGTGCATTTTGCAAAGATTTTATTGGATAAGATTATTTATCATAAATAAGCCACTATTCAGTTTATAATATTTTTCCATGAGAATAAAATGCAATAATAATATACCCTCGGTATAGTCTTGGGAAAACTTCGTCAGTCTTAAAAAAAAACTTGTTATAGCATAATAAGCAAATCACTAAAAATGAATAGAAAATCACAATTTTGCCTTTTACGTAGAATCTATTCCGTCAATGAGGACGGATGGTAGGCGAGTAGAATACAGACGTTGAATCAGGTACATTTTTAAAATATCAGCTTATTTATTTTTGGAAAATTATTCTCGAAGAAAATAATATTTATCGTGGTAGCAGGTTATTGTTGGTTGTCGAGTTTTAGTAATTCTCCCAGATATCCCAACATGAATCTTTTGCGCTAACACTGGCGAAGTTTTTGTTGTTGTTTTTGTTTTTTTTTTTCTGCTAACTCTATCTATATTTTCAAAAATGTAAGCAGTTGGTCTTCTCCTCTGGATTCTACCGAGAACAGTTCTTGAGATTTGAAAAAAGTCTAGTTCCGGGAACATACGCTGTACAGCTGTATCAATGATTGCATTCTCATTGTTTTGATGAACTTGCAAGATCGCACGCTATATTTTGTTAATACAGGTTGCTGTAATCTTAGATCGCTGTTTATCTGTTTGAGGACGACAGGACATTGGATACAAAAGCGGTTGTTCTGAAGCCCATATTATATTGTGACACGTGTTGCAGAGTATATTCAATGCTTTGCCCTCAAACAGATGCTATTCGCCACGACAAAACATACATTTTTGTAAGCTGTAATAATAAGTTTATTTAGTTTATGGATAAATTACTTACTTCATGTAATTTATATGCAGTTTGAGAAGTCTATTTTTATACCTAGTGCCAGTATTCTAGCTAAAATACAATGCGCAGTTGTTACAATGAAAAGTGAAAATACTATTGTGAGGATCTATTATAAATGGGTATTTTTTTGAATTATAAAAAGCTTCTGATGAACTCAGAACTGACCTCTTTGGCGGATGTGTGAATGCAGTGGTAATCCGAGAAAGGATAGATAATTCTACGTTGTTAAGATGGCTCGATAGGGTTTTTTAGGGTCAGTACCTCCCAAGTCATTGAGCATAAACTACGTCGCTATGAACAAAAATTTGGAAAGATAACAGATACCATTTACATACCACAGCTGTGTATTGGATAAAGATAAAAATTTATTATGATCAGGGTTACAATGAAATCGGAGCTGTAAAACAGGTAATGGCGTCATTTCGTTTATATGACAAATCCGACGTCGTTGTAATCCTGATCATAACAATTTTTTAGTTTATCTATTGCTGTTGTGGTGGGTTGTTTTTCTAAATTGGCAACGTAGTTTATGCTTAAACTTGGGAGGTGTTGTCCCTGAAAAACCCCTTTCGAGTCACCGTCAAGAGAATCTGTCACTGTAGTGTGTTTAAGGGGGCAGTCTCTCTCTTTCTCTCTCTCTCTCTGTCTGTTCTAGGGGAAATGGGGTTGATTTGGGAATGAAAGAAAAAAGGGTTGTAAAGGGTATAAAGATCATTGCAACCAATTAGTCCGCTAACGAGCTCAGAGGCACTTTGTTGTGGTGATGGACTATCTGATACACTTGTATTTGCCAACTGATTATTCCCTTCATATTTCAATTTTCAACAACCCAATATTTTCCAGTTTTCCAAAATTTTAAACACTCCCCCTTTTTTTACATTAAAAGAATCGCCCAAAAATTCTCAAACATGTATTGAAACAATAGAGAGATTACGCCTCGTGTTTACGCCAAACTTGAGATTCAAATTTAGAAATTTTAAGTAGAGAAATTAGCAAAAAAAAACAGCATAAAACATTTCTTATTCTTACATAAATTGGCTTGAATCTACCGATTTTCGTGTAGTTATAATGAACAGTAAACGACAGACAGGTGGAAAACTTGGTCACGTGGTACAAATTTACTTTTGCCTTTTGCCGTAATCGTAATAATACAGTTTTATCCTATAATGAGTAATCTTGTTACTGTGGAGTTGCATAGACGACTACACGGTCAATCAATGAAGCGAAACCAATTTTATCTTGCGTACACCTCTTAGCTAGAGACAGTCAAACCACGCTTTATGGACACCCAATTACTACGGACAGTCTCCTTTGTCCGTGGGTAAATAAAGCGCTTACTTTTTCTCTAAATTCAACCCGCTTAATACGGACACCCATGATTACGGCAACTTTTTATGGCCCCCTCATCCTCATCGTTCGTTTTAACGGGGTTTAACTGTAGTAAGATCCTTTTGGAATCCGGAATCCGAGAAAATTTTGCTTATGGAATCCGGAATCCCGGACTTTGGATTCCGGAATACAGCTCAAGGAATCAGGAATCCTACTAAGGATTGGAATCCAGAATCCAAGTTCCACTAAAAAGAGATCGGAATCAAGTGCCTGGAATCCGGAATCCAAGGCGTAGAATCCAGAATCCAAGACCCTCTTGGATTCCATTGGATTAATGGGGCGAATGATATTTGAACATCCCTTTAATACTCACCTTGATGTTTGTCAAAAAGACGGTCAACAGAAATTCCAATTGGCTGCTCTTAAGCGCGCCTAAACTTGTATGATTTGGCTCTTGATGCTTGGTTGTCTAAGAATTGCAAAACTTCTTTTTCGTGTTTTAAAATTGAAGAATCTAATTACGATCATGAAGATTTAAAAGTCTTCATGTACGTTACTTTCAATGACCTGGTAACCACTCTGAAAGATCATCGCGGTTATGTACGCAATTCAAGCCTTGTGAAAAGACAACCTTTTATTTATTTATTTTTAGGCTTTCTTTTCGCAGCTGCTTTTAAGTTGCGAGGATCTTTTGTTTGTCAAATATTTTGCCCCGCAGTTCAAATAATGTATAGCGCGTTCACTGTTCGTTAACCCATAACCCAAAAAAGTACCAAGCGTATCAAAATATAGGGGTACTACTGCAAAGGCAACTAAAGTTGTTCTTTCAATGTAAAATCTTTATTCTTGCTAGAACTCTAGTGTCTACGATCTTTTTGAAATAGAAGTTATAAATATTGTTGCACAAGGTTTACATTACAGTATGCAACACATTCTTCTTTCACCAGTGAGAGAGCGACCACGTGTAGCTAATGAATTAAGACAAAATTCTGTATTGATCATAATGACCATCTAATCTCTGACAAACAAGGGACCTATGAAAAAAATCAAAAATAAAAAGGATGAGAAGATTCGGAAATAAAACAAAACCAGAGAGTATTATAAAATGGCGTGAATATTACGCACGCTGTGATTGGTCAGTGTCCACAAACTATCAGATAACAGACACATGGATGACGTCAAGGGAAACTTTTTCTCTGTTTTGTTCAACTTGTCCGCTCCAGGTTATTATTTTTTTTTTTGTTTCATTGGCGTAATATATTCTAACAACATTGGAAATAGGTTTACTGGTAATGAAAAAAAACCGTGTTAGCATCTAAGTAATTAAAAAATGATTACCTTTCTCCAAAAATTTACAGTTTGGAAGTTGAAGCAGAGAAGGATACGTATTTCCTAACATGCGAGTCTCGAACTGAATGGTATACCGTTTGTCCGTTGGTTATTTTGTAGTTCCCAACCTCCCCCGCGTCATGATTCATGTCATCCAACGTCAGCTCATCCGGGGAATCAGTGCGGATGGAGTGACGGTACACCTCAATATCCGGGATATTTTTCCTTCTTGTGCAGCTCCTACAGGAAATGCACCAAACGTAGCTGCGGCCCGAACGCTTGAGGAAAACGAATATTATCACCCAAATGAGCAAAATGAAGGCGAGCACAGCAGAAGTGATCAAGATTATAAATCTGGCATCGTACTCTATCCCTCCCTTGACGTGAGTGACGTAAGAAACGCTTCCATTGGTAATCACCACCACTCTAGGAGGCCTGGGTCGAGCAGTTGTCACGGGAGGAAGTGTGACAGTCTCGCCTTGAGTCGTGATGCTCGAATGGACCGTCACACCACTCTTACCTGTAGTAATGGAAGAATGAACTGTCACGCCATCATTCTTGGCTTCGTGACTAATCACTGATGTCACCAAAGTTGAGTTTTTATCGGTTGCGATAGTAGTCGTCAAGGTCACGTGATGTTTGGCAAGTTCAATATTTGTAAATTTACCTGTAGTTGTTGTGAACGTGGCAGTGGATGTTTCCCTTGCTCGAGGAATCGTGACTGTGCGCTGTTGGGAAGTGGTGGGCACGCTTGTCGCTGTAGTGGTATCGACTGTGGGAGGTGGATTGACTAACTTGCATACAGAGGAGACAAAGCTGGCTCTGGTCACCTGACCAGAGGTCTGATCCGAGGAACCGAAGCATTCTAATGGTCCGAGAGTGAAAAAGGAGTTCGCCGCGTCTTCGGAAAACTGTATCATAGTCACTGGTAATAATGATTTATCTGTTAAATACCCTGTGAACAAGATACATATAACACTTGTCATTCAAATTATTAAGTTGGTGAGAAGATATAAGAATGACTACAGAGCTGGGAGGTTAAGTAATGAATAGAAAATCCTTAATGGCGCCGTATCGTCTAACTATCATTACAAAGAAAGAAGCATCTACACTTACTGTACAGCTCTGCGTGAGATGCACGCGGTTAGAGTGGTTTGTACACCCTGAAATCATCTGTTCACACATTTTATTGGGGATTTGCCGTGCGACGAGAGTAGACACTTAACGATATAGTTCTGTATTTTCTGCCGTGAAAGTAACCAAAGGAACGAGGCTAAGTGTATTTGACGCGGGCAGATAAAAATTGAGTCGCAAAGTTTTAGTGCTTTCCGATGACACCAAATCTCTGAATGCCCGATATCTTCGTCGCTTTGGAACCACGGTGGCGCTCGTCAGAAAAAATCACCGAAAGTAAATACCCGTCTTTCTAGCCATCCCTGCGAAATTTTTTGGGCGCTGATATAAGGAGCTTGTTTTAAATATGTAGTGCTCGGGTTGCGGTTATAACTCACCATAATCTTCTCGTAGTCCATTTTTCCTATCAGCGTCACAGTTACAGTACTTAGAAGGGTCATCACAAGAATTGCTCTTTCCGCATGCGCATTTTCCACTTCCAGATGGCGCGCCTCCCCAGTTGTTTTGTAAGCTACCGTTACTGGACTTCCACTGCACATGCTCAGGACCCCGCGGCGAATTGAGAAGTTTGGAATTGTGACACTGAAAGCTAATAAACTGTCGGCAGCTCACACTGCGCTTGATTAGCGCAAGCACACTTTTCATGTTGCTTTGATAAGTAATAGTTTGATAATAATGACCCGGCAGGCTTAAAGCGCCTAAAGTTACGTCACGTTTACCCTCCTTGTCGTGTTTTATTACCGTCATGGCTTGTTCGGGAGTCGTCATATTGCATAACACATCCAAGGCTCCTAGAGGTCCAGTTCCGTCAGGATCCACTTTACAGTACGCATCCTGGGTCATACCCAGTTCCTTGTATCCTTGGCAGGTAGCGCGGTATAGCGGAACTTCACAACGTTCTCCTTCATAAAATGTTCCCTTACAATCGCACTTGAAAGATTTCCACGTCTGCGAGCACTTGCCTTGGTTTTTACAGGGACTAGGAAAGCACTTTGAAGACGTGCGGCACTCATTGTCTACCGCACCGTTCTTTTGAGAATCTTTCAAGGTGCTCCATATCACAGGACTGCCATTAATGGTAATCCGGTTCATACATCCAACGAAGCCTGTTTTTTGTGTTCCGAAACCAATAAAAACGCCATTTCTAAAATCACCGATACTCGACAACTCAGGATTTTCATGGCGTACCTTCGCGTTTTTATCCAATTGAAACCATATTTCTTCGCTTGTTACTCCAGCGATGACCTCGTGCCATTTTCCGTCGTTCAAGGTTTCATCGACGCTGTTAATTCTTATTGGTGGATTACTTCCCTTTTGAATTTGTAGTTCCAGATTTCCCGAAATAAGCATGAGGTACATCTTGGAGACTTTGTTTAATTTATAAACTAAAACGCCATCGCCTTCATAGGTACGAAAGCTTAGATCAACTTTGAAGGTTTTTGGGGAACGACTTGTAACTTTCAAGTAACTATCTGGCGATGGGAAATTTACAGGAGCGTATTCGACAGATGAACAATTAAATCGTACATCGCCATGCTTCTTGTAACCAGGATGCTCCACCTCAACGCCGTAGAAAATATCGTTATGATTGAAGTACAAAATTTTCATACAGCCATTAAAATTCGGTGTAGTTAAAGAGTCATCGTAATCCGAGGCAGTCTCTTCCAGGCCCCCAACATATAAGGTGGTGTCAAGGTCGAGGCGCACATTGTCACCTGGTACCGTTGTTCGATGTTTGAGTTTGTCAATTGCAAGATCCACAATTTTTTGGTTTCGATGGACTTTGATTTCGTGCCATTTGTTGTCCGAGAGGTTGTTTCCGAGAATGACAGAAGTACGTTTTGTGCTGCCAAGGTCCATGGTGAGTCTAAGGAGGTAAAGAGAGAAGTCAAGCTATAAGAAGCTTGCAAGCAAGTTCTTCATTTGGGCGCCTCTTACTCTTGTGTCTCTCTCACGCTTGCGGCACGCTTGCCTGCGTAAGCGTGCCACTTGCGCGTGTGCGTGACTTTTCACGATATCCCCCAAATGGGGAGCTTGCTCGCAGTATATTCTACTAGAGATAACACAACACGCAGTATTTCATCCAGCATCCAGACACACAGAATCGGTCTGAAAAAACAGCATGCAGAAAAACCTTAACCCGGTATACGTGAAATTTATGTGAAATACTTCATGGAAAGTGCGCACGTACGGCATTTACGCACGAGCTGTTGATGTATCAGAAATCGAGCACAGCAAACGAATGAGCACGGCGAACGAGTGAGGTTTCTGATTCAAAAACAACGAGTGCGTAAATACCGTTCAAAGCATTTTCCATGTGGTATTTTGTTTATTATTTACATACTGAGATATGCATCAATCTGCCAACCTTTTATTTCAGATCTTTCCAAGCTTAATACGTCTCGTTCTCTTTTTTCCCCTTCTGCAGTTGTTGTTGTTGTTTTTTTTGGTACTCTACAATTTCCTTCATTGATAGTGAAATATACCAAACCTTCCACTCCTATTTCCGAGATGTTTTTCGCGTTGAAAACACTCTACTGTATAGTCTCAGCACTCAAAGCAAGCTGCAAGATCGAGCACAGGCGGCCCAGACGTAGTATGTGTCACTGAATGAATATATTAATATTCACACGGACAAATTAATGCGATGAGTCGTCGAAACTCCCATGAACTAAAATAGTCCAAAAGTCAAAATATAACAAAACAAAGTTAAGATACCTTCAACTGAACGTATCTTTGTCTTTCCTGGGCGGTTTAAGTGGCATTTTGTTGAGTTTTGCAATTGTAGGTACTATCCACTAAAGAAGAATTAAAGGCTGGCTACAAAACAAACAGACCATCTCCACGCGCCTTCACACGAAGCGCTATAAATTCGAGAATAATCGACGAATCCGCTCCAAATAACCATCGGCTAATCTGCAGGTAACGTGTGCTCCTGCTTCTGGCTCGCTTGCTCCACAAAACCCATCGCAACTGCACAATAATTGCTCGCTCATCAACAACCACTGTTGACCTTTACGCTTCGATATGACCGCAAACGACCAGGTTTAATACGCGACGTGAATATTCAAGCTTAGCGACCGCGTTCGCGCAACAATGCAGCACTTGCTATGGGAGGGATGGTACTATTGCTTCTAGGTCAATCGACTGACCGAAGGTTCGCTGCGTTAGTTTTGACCAGAAAACAAAAGGCGATCGCGAGACCGTCCGTAAGTTTTCAACAGGACAGCCCTGGTTTTCAAGTTCGAATTCTTCTAACGTTCGCTGTCTCAGCTGCTGTCACATTGTTAGTCCAGCCGCTTGCATAGGTTTTTGACTCTACCAGACTTATTTGCTTAGATTAACAACGTCTTTCTCCATAATATGTTGTCCAAACTGGTGAAGGAGGACGAGAATTTTCCGCCCAGGAAAAAGGCAAAATCTGGCCCCCGCTATGCATCTGAATAGAAGATACAGCTGAAGATATCGTAAAGTAAAATTTATGTGCGCGATATCTTTTATTATTATTATTATTATTATTATTATTATTCTCAAAACTCAGGGGCACCCAACGATGATTTACCCCTAAATGCATTGAAAACACATTTAAGGCTGTCCAGAGTACTTTTGACTGAAAAATGCATTCTAAACAGCGCTTACATAAATTTAGGAGGGCTAAAAGCGAAGCTAATGATTTATAGTTTGCTCATACTAAATATAAAATATATCGTGTAATGCTAAGCGGAGAAGGCAACGAGACAGGGCCACCCAACGACTGTTTCCTCAAATACTTTCAATTGAAAACACTTTTGTGGCTATTCATAAAGTACTTTTAGCTCTATAGAAATGCATTCTAAGTGGCGCTATAAAATTTGCATCTCAGTGTTCGGCCATTCTAGAGGAACTTGAGTCTTCGAAATTACGAGGAATTCAGAATTATTTTCCCGAAAATTTTAGATGCAATTTAACGTATTACGAAGGAGATAATTTTTCAGATACCTTCTTTCATCACATTTTTGAATCCGAAAATTTTAGGATTCCATTTTACTCTCTACGAAAAATAGCCTAGCCCGGTGAGTGAAATGTCAAAAATTAAAAGTTGGATGCCCTTGACCAGAACTGTGAAAAACAACAATAGGTCTAATTGCAGCACACTTTCTTGTACATTTCCTTGCCGTTGATTTGCATGACTGCAACGTGAAACGTCCAGAAAACTTCCTGGTTTTCATTTTTTATGGAGAAAATGTGGTACATGTTCTTGTTCACTTTTTCCACTGCCGCTCATTTTTTTTAGCTCCGCTATAAGATTCGTATCTGTTCTGTGCTCCTAGGGCAAATTGGATCTTCTTAAAAATTACAAGGGCTTCAATATTATTTTACCGATTGATTGACCTAGAAGCAATAGTACCATCCCTCCCATAGCAAGTGCTGCATTGTTGCGCGAACGCGGTCGCTAAGCTTGAATATTCACGTCGCGTACTAAACCTGGTCGTTTGCGGTCATATCGAAGCGTAAAGGTCAACAGTGGTTGTTGATGAGCGAGCAATTATTGTGCAGTTGCGATGAGTTTTGTGGAGCAAGCGAGCCAGAAGCAGGAGCACACGTTACCTGCAGATTAGCCGATGGTTATTTGGAGCGGATTCGTCGATTATTCTCGAATTTATAGCGCTTCGTGTGAAGGCGCGTGGAGATGGTCTGTTTGTTTTGTAGCCAGCTTTAATTCTTCTTTAGTGGATAGTACCTACAATTGCAAAACTCGACAAAATGCCACTTAAACCGCCCAGGAAAGACAAGGATACGTTCAGTTGAAGGTATCTTAACTTTGTTTTGTTATATTTTGACTTTTGGACTATTTTAGTTCATGGGAGTTTCGACGACTCATCGCATTTTAAAATTTGTGCATGTGAATATTAATATATTCATTCAGTGACACATACTACGTCTGGGCCGCCTGTGGATCGAGCCTATATAAAGGCGGGAATGTTGGCGCGAGACTAGCTTACCTCTGTGTCTTTTGATTGGACGTATTATTTTCCACACACATGAAAAAACATCGTTCGCAATTCTGATTGGACGTATATTTTTTGTCAAATATGAAAATATCGCTCGCTCCTCAGATTGGCTAGAAATCATTTGCGTATGAAAAATTACGACAAAGCTTTCCAGTGAGTATATCTCTTTATGTAACTAGAATGTTTGATATAATTGTTTTTCTATAGCAAAGGTAGGTATTGTCTGGCGGCTTATGATTAGTGAGATTTATAACGTTTACAGGAAAAGAAAGTTTCAGAATGAAGCTAGAATCTGACGATCGCCGATATTCAGGCTTCTCAAATTATGCGATGAGGGGCTTAAATATTGAAAATAATTTTTTGGGTTTACTCGACGTAAAAACGGGAGTCAAAGGAAACATTGGTCGTTTTGGTGAAATTTGACGTTTTTTGATTGACGTAATCTGGTCTATACTTGATTTTAAATTTCTCTATATAAAACTGATATTAAAAAAGTTGGGCATACTCTCCAAGAACCCTTTGCATTAACACTAAATGAAAGAGACCCCTCATGGCATGAAGTAAATAAGGATAGGCCTTTATTTTTTTAATATTCGCTTTGCAACGTTTTCTCGCACCTAATTTAGGATTCACAAACCAGCGAAAATGAAGCTGGTACTGAGACGTGATGCACGATTGCTAGTTAAGTCCCTTCACTGGAGGTGATTTGTGGAAGTTATTTTTTGGGGGTCTCTACAATTAGGAAGGTGAACACGAAAGCGTGAGCGAATTAATTTCTTTTTCCAGTTACCTACTTGTAGCCGGTGTAATACACGGCGCATGTAAAAAAAGGGAGGCCAGTGAGACGAGAATGTCTTGCATATTAGAAAAAAAAAAAAAAAAAAAAAAAAAGAAAAAAATCATTTGCTGTAAAAACAAAACTATGCGGTATGGCTTAATTATACAGATGTTTTCCTTTTGAATAGGGAATTCTGAGTGTTGTGAAAAAAAAAATGTTTTGGTTGTTTTGTGTTGTCAACAATTCGCTGACGTCCCTCATTGATTTTCCGGTTGAAGAGTCTTTAGGACCTCTTTTATAGCACTCGCGGTAAAATGTTAATAATTAAACACCTCTCGGCATGTTTTTGTATTCTTAGAAAAATTAATTACCATATAATTGAAACATCCCGCTTTTCAAAAATAAAAGGACCCTTTTCATGTAAGTACCGATGTTAAAATACACTGACGACAGAAAAAACTGTAATAAGGTTTCTATCCTTGGTTCCAATACTGCAGTCTTTTGGGAAATCTATCGCCCACATCAGACATCCCCTTTCACAAATTCAGTTCTGAATCCATGCTAGCGTTCGTGATAGGCTTCTGAAACTAATTGTAAAGTAAGCCGGCCTAGGGCTTAGTAGATATTTCTCATTGGGCGTGAGTTGAATTGGATTTCGAAGTTGAAAAGAGGTCTTAGTGTGACGGCAAGCGAGCATGTTAGCATAAGTTAGAACGGCACACTCTTATTTGTTGTCTATCTATCTAATAGACAACGCAATTATCACGTAGCTTAGGATCGTATTCAATAAATTATGGCCTGACTCAACATACGCCATTACACTCTTAAAATTATTTCTGGGTAGGTATATTTTAGTGAAGTAGTCTTGGGAAAATGAAGCTTATAAAAATGTCTTTGATATTTAATCATAGAAATTGAATTTTTGAGAAATAATCCGTTTTTAGGAGATCCTTGCTTTTCTGTCCATTAATTTTGCACAGTGCATGCTTTTGCATAGTTTATGAAGTAGTTAATTTATCACTTGGAAATCATAAGCGAAAAAATAATAATAGCTTGCATAAAATCAGGTCAAACGTTTTGAGGAACATGATGAAGCTTTGAATATTCAGTCTGAATGTACCTGATGGAGACTGGTGAAAAAAGAAGCAAAGCCCATCGCTCCTCGCTTAATTTAAAAATACGCTTTTCTATCGGCATTTATAAACAAAGCCAAAACAGCTGAAGTATTAGCATTTAGAACTGAGAGTGAAAGAAACACTTTATTTCTTAACCAGGATGAACGTTTTTCAATACTTGCAAAATTTCGCCATATCATGGATTAGAATAGATGTGTTGCAAGTTAAACGTTGTTATAAATCTTGCAATCAAGACTGTGTCAGAAATCAATTTTTGAAAACAGGGATGACACTTCTTTAGTTGTCTAATTTTC
This sequence comes from Porites lobata, assembly GCA_942486035.1. NCBI lineage: Eukaryota > Metazoa > Cnidaria > Anthozoa > Scleractinia > Poritidae > Porites > Porites lobata. The sequence continues at coordinate 619,493 of CALNXK010000142.1, read as the reverse complement.
ACCTCTATTCAATGCAATTAAATCAACCAAAGTAGATAAATTTTGTTCCGCTTCGCAAGCTACGGGTCTTTGTGGACAAACTACGTCTTACAAAAAGAAATAAAAAAAAGAAATAGTCTCTTTTATAAGTGAATTATTAACTTAAAATAAGTCATGCATTTTTATTTTTAACTCACCTAATGCGTCCATGGACGAGTTCAATCGTAATTAAGTCACCTTGAGAACCTGCGCTATGAAGAAATAATCCGAAGGGATGAATCGTTTTAAAAGAAAACGTAATCCTGTCTGCTTCCGTCGTGATGCTGTCGGAACGAAGATCATAAGTAATATAGCTATTTCCTTTCATGCTAACTTCAACTGCCGAAGAAAAAGAAAAAGTTACTAAGAGCCACGAAACAAAAATCACGAACTTTACGAACCCCTGACTCGAAGTCATATCTCGAAATCGGTGACGCCGCGAACGTAAAAAAGTTCAAGCGAAAAGTTTTAAGATATGTCACAACCACCTCCACTTTTTATCGCGTCTAAAACGTTTCTGTAAGAAAAACATTGTTTGTTTTCAGTGATCCTTCTTTGGCTAATTAGCGGTAAAACAGCGCTAATAAGCGATAAAGGTCTTTCGAAACAAAAGGAGACAATAGGCGTTGTTTTGGATTGGATAACATCGATCAATTGAGTTAACAGTGTACGGGAAATATCCAGTAACGTACAAGCTTGCGGATAGCGCAAAACAACCACATAGAAGTATCAATTCTTTGGATAAAGATGCGGTAAAGTATACGTTACAATGATCTATACGCCATTAGAGTTTTTAGATCATGACATTCTAGATCCATTATAACCCGACCAGACATATTTTCAACCTAACAAACTTCAGTGAAGTTGTAAGTTTATCAGGGGTATTTTCGTAATAGATGAAGCTCCGAAACGGTATGTCAAGTTATGCTTTGAAACTTGGAATTTTCACCTGCTGGGTGAGTTATAAAATTTACCTAATTTCATTTATTAAAACAGAACCGACCGACGCTGCTTTTGATAATTTTACGGTTCGGTAACAAACAAATAAATCTTTAAAATGCGTCTCCGGTACCAAACTGTAGTTGGTTTCCTTTTGGAAGCCATACAATACCAGTCCTAGAAATTCCCCTCCGATCCAATACCTTAGAGAGGCAAAAAATGATAAACTGTACTTAAGTTTCAAATTTAACTAAAGGCAATTTAGTTGACAAAAAGGAACCTAAACTAAATAATTATTTAAGCCTGTTAAGAAAATTCTGCATATAAATTCGTTTATACTTGTAGATGGTTTATTGCTCCGCACTAAGCACTTTACGTTTTACTTCCATTCCTTGGAAATAAAGTTTTCATTCTAGAAACTAATGAACTTTAACTTTGTGTTACTGGTTCATGTTCTACGGAAGAAATAAAAAAGAATTATTCCTTTGAGTCTTGATAAAGTACAATTTAGCTTGTACGAGCATTTCAGCAATATTTGAATAAAAGTAGTAAAAAACTGGTTATTTAATTTGCTGCCTAGATCTATTATACAGGACGTTATGGGTATGTCGCCCTTGCTATTCGCTGAGATCTGGATATACATGTATAGGACCAGTGAAGGGAGACAAAGTGAAGCTAAATACAAAAGAAAAAATAATAAAAAGAGGCTAGCAGTTCAACCATGTTGAACAAAAAAGCTTGATCATCAAAGTACCCATTATATGGCCAAAAATGAAGAGAACTTTTCCTGAAAACAAAAGATTTGTATCTCGAATCTTACTTGTGTGGAAAAAAAATCAAATATGTTGGAATCCACCTCTGGAGACCCAAGAGGACAAGATACAGAGGAGGCACTCGTAAATTTCTCGGAGGAAGAGCTGGAATATGTTAATGCCGGAACGGTGGAAATACGGAGAGTTTACCTTCTTGGCAATGAAGCAAAGAGATACTGGCGAAGAACTGGGTCCAATACTGGCATGATTTCGTCCCTAAAATGATTGAGAAGACATTCTTTCTTTGGGCATTGGCCTCAAAGACACCGAGTATCGGATGTTTAGAGATCTAACTACTGATATTGTTAGAAAGACTAAGAAAAGACCCAAATGGTTGCTAAAAATGGACAAAAAAACACAAGATCCCACCTTTCGTTAGCAAGGCTAAACAGGACAAAATATACGGAAAATTATACATCGCTGAGAGGAAAGCTTTTACCCCTGAGATGTAAACCTCTAATTGTACCAACGAACTTTAAAATCTGTCTACTTTCTAACTTGGCCTTTTTGTTTCAACAAATGAGCACGAAGGGATAGTGACTGTTGGCGATAGCCTTTTTTTCGACCAGCTTTTAGAGCTTTACCCATTATGCACAGTGGCGGATCCAGATCTTCAGGTAAGTGAGGGGGTGGGGGGGGGGGTCTCAGTCATCTAGACCCTGAGATAAGGGGGGTTGGGGGGTGGGGGGGCGGTCTTAAAAAAATTGGTTTTTTTTGGCCCTTCAGGCCTCAGTTTGGTCTAAAAATAAGGGGGGAGGGGCCTTCCCTGGATCCGCCTCTGAGGCAGCTAACCGCTTGCACCGCTTGCTCGACTTTTTTTTGGCAGTGTGTTACTGTCTATGCCTCGCCTTAATCTTTCTCCGTTGGTTTTAACCAATTTTCTTTTTCTGTTTTTTTTTTTTGTTTACACATTTTTGTTTTAACTTCCATATTTCTGTGTTCTTTTTTAATGCTTCTTTACTATTCTCTGGTCAATTTTTCTTTATGGCAATCTATTTTCGATTCGTCCTCTTTCACAATTATTAATTTTTGCATGTATTGTTGTAAAACTACAATCGGCGACAAAATGAGCTGAGACACTTCGCCCTAAAGGGCTGACTTGTTGTGCCGCTGTTCGAGCTACCTATAGAAAACAACAAACACCCCAACTTTGAATGGAGGGGACAAGGGAGGGGTGTGGATTCTTTTGTTCTCTGAAGTTACCCTGTTTGAGTACAGTGTCTCGACAGTTTTGTCGCCGATTGTAGGTGGCTGCAAAAAGTCCTGAAGGAATTGGTGTACACAAATTCCAACATACGTGGCATTAACAACATAAATAGCCTCTTTAAATTTCAGGAGGGTACGTTTCTGAAACTGCCTACTTGTAGGTCCAGCTTATTAGGAGCTTAGGAGACCTTGGAAATGGGTTACAGCTTTTTTCACCCAGCTGTTGTTCAACAACCCCATTTCAGACGTAGACTGTCGCAATTCAGAGTTAGTATTTTTCTAAATGCTGTCATTTTGTCAAGATAACCTTTTTGTACATGTCTGTCATATTTCCAGAGCAATAAACTAACATTTAGCCCTGCTTCGTGGGGAATTTCGAACCTTCCTTACACATAGCCTAATTTAAAGACAAGAGGGAGTTGAGAGAATTAGAGAAATTTTCATTTTTCTTAAGGGAAGGTACGTTTTTTCTTGGGGGGGGGGGAGGGCTGGGGAATTTTGGTATTTTTTCCAAAAGAAAGTGTTGGCCCTCCCTCACGTTTTGATTAAAAAACTCCTGACCCCCCACTTTTAGGTGACTGACAAAAGTGTGACCCTCCCCTCACTACCACATGGTATGCTCCATGCCAAAGAAACCTCAGAGCATTTTGCTTGTAAACGCAAAATGTTTGAATATGAATAAATCTCAATATTGAATATGTGCGCGTTGAAACAAGAAAATGCGAACGATCAGTGTGGGATCCCGGCTTTACTTTTTTTATATAGATGAAGTTTGAATACGGAAGTATAAATTTCTAGGAATTAAAAAGTTTTGAACGTAGAAGGGAAAATACACGCGTTTATTTCTCCGACAAGCCAGCATTACCGATTGTTATTAAATTTAAACAGGTTTGTTTGTTTGTTTAGCCTGCAGTGGTTCGTAACAAATATTTTCTGCTGTAGGAAAATAAATTTTCTGCCATATAATTGAAGCATCATTGTTAACTTACCTATAAAGTCAAACATCATCTCTCTTGTCGGCCGTTCCATGTTCCGCTTCAGAACCCTGGATTGTCAGTTTAATATTACACCAGCGCTAAAATATTAAATTATTAAACCAGCGCATAGCTCAATTTCCGCTATATGAACTATAACACTAGACTGCAAAACAGTCCGTATTTTTGCGTATTCAAGTACGCGCGAGCAGTCAAACAAAAGGTCTGGAATGAGGCTGAAAACAGAGAGCGAGACTGGGGAGAGACGCTAAAAATACGGACTGTCCGGGCGCGATCCATTCAACCAAACTTTCCGGGAATTTCGGTCCAAAACTCAATGGATCGGTTCGGTCCAACCGGAAAAGTTTCGGAAAAACTGGTCCACCTTTTGAGGTGGTCCTCTTTTCCCGGTCGGACCGGTTGGAATTTTGGTTGAATGGATCGCGCCCTCCGTTTTGCATACGTTATATTCGTTCGAATTACCCGCTTCTCCCAGCCACGGGCAATTCCCATTGGCTAAATTTCGATGCAAGCTGTCACCAAG